>CM055127.1:394214834-394677334 GCA_029206835.1 Rana muscosa | reverse complement strand
TGGTGAAAGTCCAGGCAGATGAGTGAGCTCTCTATCAGGGAAGCTGCATTCCTCTGTCATGCTGCCAAGTAGTTTCCTTCCATCCCCGAGTCCTGGTGAAACAGGGACCCTGGCTCCTCTCCCTACATGGCGCCAAGAGTGCACACGTGCACGCGCGCGCGCACACACGCTTTCTTTTTATAGATTTAGCTTCAAAAAAGGGGGCGGAGCCTGACGGATGACGCGCTCTGTGCGCCCAGCGCTTCTGCGCATGTGCGGGCGTCCCAGCAAGATAAAAGGACTCAGTCCACGCTGCTTGCTATGGACACAGAGCATGAAAAGGAGCTGGTAGCATGGTATAGGGGCTTACAGCGGGCGGTTGATACAGGCATCCCCAGAAAGACGCATTAGTAGACACCCACTGATGTACATAGCAGCAAATTGCATTAGACTATTTCAGTAAAGGGGTGTATTGCGGCTGGAATACCTCAGCTTTGAACTAAGGAATATGCCGCCTAAAAAACTCCGAGATATACCTCTCAGGAAGTGTAGGGGGTCTCCATCGGGCTCTGAGGATCTGGAGCAGTAGTCTGCACCTTCCTCCCCTGAGAAATCAGAGGTTAATACCCATAAGGAACCCCCGGGAGTGCCAGGTACTGCGGCTGTCCTCAGTCCACCTGCTCCTGCATATATAACAGAGGAGGTTTTTGCCTCAACTCTGGAGGGATTGGAGCAGAGATTGGCAGCATTGATCGCTTCTTCTCTACAGGAAAGAAAGCGCGCCAGATCTCCATCACCTCCATTAGAGTGCCTGTTGGCAGAGCAACAGTCCCAGGAAGGGATTGACCTACCTGAAGGGGATCAGGAGGAGGTTAACTCTGTTTTTGAGGAATCGACAGATGAACCATTTTCAGCATCACAGACTGAAAGATTGTGGGTCCAGACCCTAACTGACATGGTTCGATCTGCATTTAAAATGCCTCTTGTTGAACCATCAACTACTGCTGTCTCCTCATTGGGGTCGCTAAAAGCTCCCCAGATTAATTGCTCCTTTCCAATTCATCCATTATTGGAAGGACTTATATACCAGGACTGGGAACATCCTGATAAACTATTTGTTCCACCTAAGAAATTTCAGGTGATCTATCCCATGGAGGAAAAATTCACCCAGAGATGGAATGTTCCTACGGTGGACGCAGCCATTTCTTCTGTGAACAAATCACTGACATGTCCAGTAGATAATGTTCAAATGTTCAGAGATCCAGTAGATAAAAAATTGGAGTCTTTATTAAAATCTGCTTTTTCCACAGCAGGGGCTGTTACACAGCCAGCAGTGGCAGCTATTGGGGTCTGCCAAGCTTTAAAGGATCAAATGAAAATGGTCCTGAGGGATTTGCCAGACCAGCAGGCCCAGGCTCTGGCTAATCTGCCTAGAGCATTATGCTTTGCGGTTGACGCCATCAAGGATTCTATCCATCAGGCCTCCTGCCTCACGCTGTCTTTGGTACATATGCGTAGGCTTCTGTGGCTCAAGAACTGGTCTGCTGAAGCTCCCTGTAAGAAGCTCTTAGTTAGCTTCCCATTTCATGGAGAACGCCTTTTTGGCGAAGACCTGGATAAATATATCCAGAAGATTTCCAGTGGTAAAAGTACTCTCTTACCAATTAAAAAGAGGTCTAGGGGTCCATCTTTTAAGAGGGCTACCTCTCCTATCCCTGGGACGTCTGCTACTAAGCAGTTCCGACGGCCTCCTCGGTCAAACTCAGGAGGTAAAAATCAGGGACAGTCACAGGGTAATAAAAAACCCTGGATCCGAAGAGGTACTAAACCAGCCTCCAAGTCAAGCCTATGAAGGGCTGCCCCCACTCAAACGGGTGGGGGGAAGACTTCAGTTGTTCACAGAGACCTGGCGGGAGACGATCAAAGACGGATGGGTGCTCTCCGCAGTAACTCAGGGATACAAGTTGGAGTTAAAAGTCTCCTCCTTCCCATTTTATGTGGTCAGGCATGCCAAAAGACCCTCTGAAAAGAAGGTGTCTCCTAGTGGCGTCAGAACAACTATTGCTCCAAGGAGTAATTATGGAGGTTCCTATGGAAGAGTGGGGGTTGAGTTTCTACTCAAACCTTTTCACAGTCCCGAAACCAGACGGGGACATAAGACCCATATTGGACCTAAAGAGTCTAAACAAATTTCTAAACGTCCGGTCCTTCCGGATGGAGTCGATCCGATCGGTCACCGCTGCCCTACAGGGGGAGGAATGGTTAGCCTCGATCGACATCAAAGATGCTTACTTGCATGTTCCCATCTTTCCAGGTCATCAAAAATTTCTACGCTTTGCAGTAGAAGGGCGCCATTTTCAGTTCAGAGCCTTACCATTCGGTCTGGCCACAGCACCACGAGTGTTCACAAAAATTCTGGCCCCACTGTTGGCCGATCTAAGAACACGAGGTGTAACGATATTGGCATACCTAGACGACCTGTTGTTGATGGACCACTCAGTTGCCAAGCTAGAAGTGGTAATTGTCGATACAATCAAGTATCTAGAATCTCACGGTTGGGTCATCAACCTGGACAAGTCAGCCCTACAGCCAGTGGAAAACCTGGTATATCTAGGGCTACGGCTGGATTCAGACCAGAGGAGGATTTTCCTACCTCAAGACAAAGTATCCTCTTTGAGGGACTTGGTCCGCCTACTTTGTGCAAAAAGACAGCCGTCCATACGCCTGTGCATGAGGCTGCTAGGAAAGATGGTAGCATCATTCGAAGCTATGCCATACGCCCAATTCCACTCAAGGAATTTACAGAGGGCCATATTGTCAGCCTGGAACGGAAAAGTCAGGCTCTAGACTTCCCGATGGCTTTGTCCCCTTCCGTTCGGAAGAGTCTCTGCTGGTGGTTGATCCCCCAGAATCTCCAGAAGGGAAAACCCTTCAGTCCGATATCCTGGAAGGTGGTCACTACAGATGCCAGCCTTATAGGCTGGGGGGCAGTACTGGAGCAATGGTCTCTCCAGGGCAGATGATCAAATGTAGTAAAAACCCTGCCCATCAATCTCTTAGAGATACGAGCAGCCCGGTATGCCCTAGTAGCCTGGGCATCCAGACTCCAAGGGTCCCCTGTCAGAATTCGATCAGACAAATGCCACAGCAGTGGCATATATCAATCATCAGGGAGGCACCAGGAGTCGTGCAGCCCAGAGGGAAGTAAGTCACATCCTGGAATGGGCAGAAAAGCATGTCCCATGTATATCAGCTGTCTTCATTCCAGGGGTGGAGAATTGGAAGGCGGACTTTCTGAGTCGCCAACAGTTATGCCCAGGGGAATGGTCCCTTCATCCCGAGGTCTTCCGAGCGATATGTCAGCGGTGGGGAACACCGGATGTAGATCTGCTAGCATCCAGATTCAACGCAAAGGTGGACAGATTTGTCTCCCGGACAAGGGATCCCCTCGCTTGCGGCTTGGATGCTCTGGTGTTCCCTTGGGATCAGTTCAGACTGATATATGCATTCCCTCCGCTACAATTGTTGCCTCGACTCCTTCGTAGAGTCAGGTTGGAAAAGAAGCCGGTGATCTTGGTGGCTCCAGCGTGGCCCCAAAGGGCCTGGTACGCGGAGATCATCAAAATGTCTGTGGGGAGTCCTTGGACCCTTCCACGTCGTCCGGACCTGCTTTCGCAAGGGCCGATATACCACCCTTCCTTACTAACTCTAAGTTTAACGGCCTGGCTATTGAATCCCACATCCTAAAAGAAGAGAGGTCTCTCTAACTCTGTGGTATCAACTATAATCAATGCCAGGAAGCCTGTATCCAGGCAGATCTACTATAGAGTTTGGAAGGCGTACATCACTTGGTGCGAGGCCAGAAAATGGCATCCACGTAAGTACGTTATAGGCAGAATTCTGGACTTCCTACAGTGGGCTGTAGACAGGAAGTTTGCCTTAAGTACTATCAGGGGTCAGGTTTCAGCCTTATCAATACTATTTCAAAGGCCCCTGGCTATGCATTCACTTGTCAAATCCTTTATGCAAGGGGTGACTCGTATTATTCCACCGATTAAAGCTCCCATATGCCCATGGGATCTAAATTTGGTTCTGTCGGTTCTGCAGAAGCAGCCATTTGAACCTTTGCGGCACATTTCCTTGGTTCTACTCACCAGAAAATTGATATTTTTAGTAGCCATATGCTCGGCTAGAAGAGTGTCGGAATTAGCCGCCATGTCCTGTAAAGAGCCATATCTGGTTATTCATGAGGACAGAGTAGTGTTACGTCCTCACCCAGCCTTTCTTCCTAAGGTGGTATCGAGGTTTCACTTGAACCAGGATGTGGTTCTTCCTTTTTTCCCCAAACCAAGCTCGGTAGAGGAAAAGTTATTGCATTCTTTGGATGTAGTAGGAGCAGTTAAAGCTTATCTAAAAGCCACTGCTCAGATTCGTAGAACGGATTCTTTGTTTGGTCTGCCGGAAGGCCCCAGAAAGGGTCAGGCAGCATCAAAATCTACTTTAGCCAAGTGGATTCGACAGGTCATAATACAAGCCTATGGCTTGAGAAGTAGACCGCCTCCGTTCAAAGTTAGGGCGCACTCCACGAGAGCAGTTGGAACTTCATGGGCAGTGCATCACCAGGCCTCCCTGGCTCAAATTTGTAAGGCCGCAACATGGTCTTCAGTACACACGTTTACTAGGTTCTACCAGGTGGACGTTAGAAGTCAGGAGGATGTCGCCTTTGGGCGCAGTGTGTTGCAGGCCGCAAAAGATCCTTATGCCTGATGGCGCCCAGCTTATGTATGGTGTATCCCCCCCCTCATTTGGCATTGCTTTGGGACGTCCCACATAGTAATGACTATGCCGCTCTGTGTCCCGTGATGTATGAACAAGAAAGTAGGATTTTTAAAACAGCTTACCTGTAAAATCCTTTTCTTGGAGTACATCACGGGACACAGAGCTCCCACCCCTCTTTTGGGGACACGTATTGCTTTGCTACAAAACTGAGGTGCTCCCGGATGGGAGGGGCTTATATAGGGGAGGGTACTTCCTGTTTTGGAAGTTGCCAGTGCCAGCACCTGAAGGTAATTCTATATAACCCACATAGTAATGACTATGCCGCTCTGTGTCCCGTGATGTACTCCAAGAAAAGGATTTTACAGGTAAGCTGTTTTAAAAATCCTACTTTTTTTAAGTCGGAGCGACCTGAGTCGCTCCTATTAGAACAGTTCCATAGTACAGAGCGGGACGTGACTGGTCAGGCGACCGAGTCGCCTGACGAGTACGCACCTATGTGAACCGGGCCTAGGGCAAGTTAAAAAGTCTGACTCCCCCCCCCCCCCTTCCTTTCCCCACATGGCACATCCCACAAGAGCTAGGATGGAGACAGATCCATCTTAACTGCAGTTTATCTCGGCTCAGAGCACTTTAAAACAACTAGGTTGCCAAACTTATATTGGCCAGGTTGGAGATTTTCAGGTAGTCACACATTGCTATCAAAACTGAACATTGCACATGGATGCATGCAGCATACTAATGTGGGTGTCAGTGAAGGTATGATCTTTTTTTTATTGTTCTAAATATTTTTCTCTTTGTTTTACACCCTGCAGATGATGGCAGATCTTATGTTCAGGAAGCAAGACTATGAACAAGCCATGTTTCACTTTCAGCAGCTGCTTGAGCGTAAGCCAGGTAAGTGTCTACGATGTGTTGTCCTTTTTCTGTTAAAATGCCTTTGCAATGCTCCAGATGTAATGCGGTCATAGAAAAGAAGATTTCTCTCTTAGCGCTCATTTACACTTGCTTCGGCTTCAACACGGCTAGTTTACACTTGCTTCAAAACAAGGCTTCGGACAGGCTTTGTTAAAGCTCTCCAAACGCTTGTCAAAGCCCCTGCCACTAAATAAAATGGTTAGCTTACTGTCCCGTTTACACCTGCTTTTGCTTTGCTTTTGGCTTCGCTTCAAAAATTATACCCCATGTAGATTCAGTGGTAGCCATGTTTTGAAGCAAGTGTAAACTAGCCCTAAAAAGGTTGGCTTACAGTCCTGTTTACACCTGCTTTTGCATGGTGCTTCGATGGGGCTTCAAGCAAGCTTTGCCATACACTTCTATGGAGGCTTTGAAGATGCTTTGAAGCACCACTGAAGCTATATGGGGTATTATTTTTGAAGCGAAGCTGAAGCAAAGCAAAAGCAGGTGTAAACAGGACTGTAAGCTAACCATTTTATTTAGTGACAGGAGCTTTGACTAGCGTTCAGAGAGCTTTAACAAAGCGTGTCCGAAGCCTTGTTGAAGACTTGTTGAAGCCGAAGCAAGTGTAAATGAGCTCTTATTTAGTGACAGGCGCTTTGACTAGCATTTAGAGAGATTTAACAAAGTGTGTCCAGATCCATGTTTTGAAGCAAGTGTAAACTAGCCCTTAATGAGCCCTCAAAGTGTCTTCAAAGCCTCCATATAAGTCTATGGCAAAGCTTGCTTGAAGCCCCCACAAAGCCTCACCGAAGCCTCATCAACGCATCAAGCAAAAGAAAGGTGTAAACAGGACTGTAAGCTAACCATTTTATTTAGTGACAGGGGATTTGACTGGCATCAATGAGCTTTAACAAAGCGTGTCCGAGGCCATGTTTGGAAGCAAGTGTAATCTAGCCCTTAAAGTGGAGTTCCACCCTTTTCTGTGTTTTTTTTTTTTAAAGTCAGCTTCTACAAAAAGTGTAGCTGCTGACTTTTAATAAACAGACACTGAGGGTCTCCAAGAAATTCTCTTAATTTGCAGGGTTATCTCTCACTTCCTATTTTGGCTTTGGCACAGGAAGTGAAGGTAAATCTCCCCAATTGGCAAAAAATAAACTGACAGGGGTTATAACCCTTCCTTACGCTATCCAAATTGAAAAAAAAAGTTTTGTCTGTAGTTCTACTTTAATATTATTTAATTTTTTACATGAAATCAACCAGGTATGAGACGCAACAAAACATTTGTGTTTTTTATTTTTACCTTTCTATTTGAATTAGGTTTTCAAAAAGTACATCAAACAGCTTACATGGCTACGAACATGTACACAATAGGTGTCCCAAAAATAATCACAGGTTTAGGGAGGGGGATACAACTGATAGCCCAGTCACCCAGTCAGGGATTGTTCAGTGTCAGCAAAGGGAGCAGGTACCGAGTCAACCCCCAGAAAGGTTCTACATATAAGAGGAAAACTCAGAAGAATATCTGAAGCAAAACCAGATTGTCCAGGTCAACTGAAAGGTGTCTGATTTGCAATTTTCTTAGGAGACCATCCTTTCCATATCACAAATGGCATCGAATTCACAGACCTACTCCACCAGTTTCTGGTAATAATGGTTTGTGCAGCTGTGAGGAAGTGACATAAAAGGCCTCTTTTGATTTGTCTGTGTATGACCCAGGTATCCACGAGAGGATGTGAGTTGAGTGGTATTCGCTACTTTATCCCCCACTTACTGTATTTATGATTTATCCCCAGTATTTTATTCTAGAAGGGGTTGAGCAAAAGGCACGTACTCCCATGTGGGTCATATTACCAGGGCTGACGGACATCTCCAGCATGTTTTCAGGGTGAATGGGTCCATATTGTGAAGTAATGTAGGACATCTATACCATCTGGAAAGGAGTTCATAATTGCGCTCCTGTGCTCTGGAGTATATGAAGGTCTTATGAGTGAAGGTCACTGCTCAGGCTGTTCAGTGTACAAGAGGTACTTACTGTACATTACAAATAGTTTGGCAGGTATAACAATAAATATACAGTTTGTGTATTAAGCTGTTTGCCCAGAGTATGGGCAGTGTGGCACTTTGCCTGGCCTGTCAGCAGTAAATCCTTAATATTCCCCTTTACAGATAATTATGGCACTCTCGCTCGTTTGACTGACCTGTTGAGAAGAGCTGGGAAGCTTGAAGAAGTCCCGAAATTTCTAGATCTGGCTGAGAAGTATTCCTCCAGAGCAAAGCTTGAACCTGGATTTCATTATTGCAAAGGATTATATTTGTGGTAAGTTTGATATCCCAGCTGTAGGACTATTGGGCTATTTCTGTAACCCTGATGAATAACCACTTGTCTACTGGGTAGGTTTTTTAAAAAAAATTTACACTCGTAAATCTGCATTTTTTTTTTTTTTATTACTTTAAACCCACAAACAATTATATTTCTTTATCGTACACCACGGGACACAGAGCCAGTCATTACATAATGGGTTAAGGGTCACCAGCGGTGATTGGACACTGGCACAACCAATAGAAGACAGTTCCCCTCCATATAACCCCTCCCATCAGGGAAGCACCTCAGTTTTTTCGCCAGTGTCTAAAGGTTTTGGACGCGATAGGAGGTGCTAAAGGAAAGCTCTGCCAAAGAGACCCTCTGGGGGTAGAAAGAGCTATGCTTTCGGACCCATCCAAGATGCCTACGAGTTAAGCCAAAACTGGATGGGATCCGGGCCTCATACATGAGGCTTAGCCTGTAATGTCTCTCTTCGGAGGACTGGGCTCTAAGATCCAGCACTTTCGCTACTTCGCTAAAGTCCTGGTAAGAATCTTGTACAAGGCCCAGGGGAGAGGTATCCTTTAAATAGGAACCCATATCCCTGAAGGTTGGCACACATAGCCCGCCGTGAGGGGTGAAGTTTGGTATCTGTCTGAAAATTTCAGCAGAAAAAAACTGTGGCGTGGATAAGGTAAGAGGTTAGGTCCTAAAACTAGGTTTAAGGACCTTTCCAAAGAAAAACAGTGGATGTCTTCTCTTATTCCGCCACTGGGGGGAGTAAAGAGCTGAGTGTAAAGCTCACCTCGCTCTGCTTCAGTGTCTGCTTCGGCAAAGTACACTTTCTGTCCCTCTGCTGCTGAGCTGGCTTGGGCGCCTCCCTCCTCCTCTCGGATAGCTGACCAGACACCTGCAGAAGCAGGTAAAGTTGGAACAAGGGCTGGTGAGAGGGAGCTCCACTCTCACTGTTACCGCCGCCATTAGAGCCGCGCGCGCGCGGGAACGCGCTTTATCGGAGGGGGGGCGGGAGGCCGCAAATGACACGTGCGCGGGCACGTAGGGTGCGCGCATGCACGAAAACGGCGCAAAATTTTAAAAAATGTCAGTGTGCAAAAGCGCTGCAGAACAAGCAAGTTCATTTTTCTCTCTCTCTTGGCAGGGATACACAGCAGCGATACAGGGACGTAAGACTCCATGTGGTTGGGCTGGGTACTTCCTAGAAGACATCCACTTTATGCATAGCTGTGTGTTTTTTTTAAGGTTGCATACTTTATGTAAATTGCTGAACTGAGCACAGTAATATATGCATTAGAGTACCTTGTGTTTTTTCTGAGCAGTATGCCTTCCAGGGGAAAGAATGCTGACAAAAAAGATAAAAAAGCACCGCTGCCTGAGACAGGAGGCCCTAGCCGTGCTAACTCGGTACCTTCCTCTCCTGTGTTGCCGGACGCAGCTGTACAGGATGAGCCATTACCTCTGTCAGGTATGGCGGCTTCCCCAGTGAAGCCTGGGCCTGCGTATGTCACTGAAGACACTTTGTCAGCAGCCCTAAATAATCTGGAGGAGAGAATTGCTACTTTGATCGCTAAATCCTCTAAAAAGGACAATAAGCGAAGCAGATCTCCTCCAGTTGTTGACCTCCCTGCAGAAGTATCTGAGGAGGAGGAGGATGAGGATGATGCTACACAAGCAGAGGATGAGGAGTCAGACGGATCAGGGATATCAGATGAGCCTTTCTCTGCATCCCAGATTTTGAAGTCACAGGTGCAATGTTATGCAGGAACAGTGCGATCTGCATTTAAGTTACCCTCTTCGGCGGAGGTAACTGAATCGCCTGTCTCCTCCTTAGGTTCATTGAGATCCCTGCAGGGTGCATGCTCTTTTCCGGTTCGTCCATTACTAGAGGATCTAATGTACGCAGACTGGCAACACCCAGATAAGCGTTTCTCACCTCCAAAAAAGTTTGACATTCTTTATCCTATGGAGGAAATTTTTTTAAAGAAATGGAGCCTGCCTTCTGTAGATGCGGCTATTTCTTGTGTAAATAAGAACCTGACGTGTCCGGTGGACAATGTGCAAGTATTTAAAGATCCTTCTGAGAAGAAATTGGAATCCCTACTTAAAGCGGAGGTTCCGCGGCAGATCGTTTTTTTTTTTGGGATGATTTCATGTGGTTTAACTATTGAAATGTACACTCACTTTTTAGGTCTCCTCCTTTATCCTGTGTCAGTTTTCGTAAGAAAAACGGAGTTATAAAATCCTTTACTGCTTATTTCCATTTTGCTTGTGGGCATTGTGAAGCCCACAAGCAAGTATTTCCTGGAAGCGGTGAATGCCATCCCAGCATTCACCGCTATAGCGCCGTAAACAAACTGGTTGCCATCACAACGGGTGGCGTCAATGATAGTTCACGCCCCGTTGTGATGGTTTGCAAAAAAAAACTGACACGGCTCAGTATGGGGATAGAGCTGCAGCTGCATAGGTAGTGTTTTTACGCTAGTATCGTAGGTAGATAATAGCAAGATTTACCTGCATGCCCTTTTTTAAAATGGAGAATGTAGAGACACGCTCGTCACGTGACCGGCGTCACGCGTCAGTATGTGAAATCTCTCGAGATTTCGCTGCTCGGCGATACACAAGAACTCCCAACTATCATTGCGGCTCAGGGAAAAGGCTTAGACACGCCTACTCCCACGGGAGATGAATCCTGGAAGTCTCCATTCAAATCGAAATACTACGGTATGTATATATTTATAAAAACAGTGACCTGCCTTTTAATGATGTACATAGTGCATTAATTGATTAGAAAAATAGTTTATATTTTCGGTGAACCTCCGCGGTAGCAGCAGTCGGTATGTGTCAGGTCATCAGCCAACAGGTAAAGCAGGGGCTGAAGGAGCTGCCTCCAGAGCAGGCTAAAAATTGGGAGAATTTGCCAAAAGCCTTATGCTTCACAGTGGATGCCATGAGAGATTCTATTATGCAAGCATCACGCCTTACACTCCAACTGGTACATATGCGTAGGGTGCTGTGGCTTAAGCATTGGTCAGCGGAAGCCCCATGCAAAAAGCTGTTGGCAAGTTTCCCCTTCCATGGCGAACGCCTATTTGGGGAAGATTTAGAAAAATATATCCAAAGGATATCAAGTGGTAAAACGACTCTTTTACCTGAGAGAAAGAAAAACAAGAGGCCTTGTTTTAAACGCTCTCTTTCCCCAGCTCCCGGGAAACCTGCCTCTAGCCAGTGGCGACGGCATTTTCAGCCACCCACAAAAGCCAAAGGAAATCAGGCTCAGAGGAACAAAAAGCCGTGGGGTGCAAGAGCTAATAAGCAGGACCCCAAGACCTCTCAGTGAAGGGGCGCCCCCGCTCGGCCGAGTGGGGGGGAAGGCTCCGTCAGTTCTCAGCAACTTGGCGGACAGAAACCCAGGACAAGTGGGTTGTATCCACAATATCCTCAGGGTACAGACTGGAATTTCGAGAGATCCCATCTTCGCAATTCCGAGGTTCAAGACTCTCCAAGGATCCACAAAAGAGAGGATCCTTCTTCAAAGGTTTGAATCACTTACTGGCTCAAGGGGTGGTTACAGAGGTACCCCAAAAAGAGCAGGGTTCAGGTTTTTACTCAAACCTCTTTGTGATTCCAAAGCCAAATGGAGACGTCAGACCCATCCTGGATCTAAAATCTCTAAATCGGTTTCTGAACGTGCGCCATTTTCGTATGGAAACGATCCGATCCGTGGTCGCCACCTTGCAAGGCGGAGAATTCATGGCGTCCATAGATATCAAGGACGCATATTTACACATACCCATCCTCCCCGCTCACCAAAAATTCTTAAGGTTTGCGGTGGAACATCGCCACTTTCAATTTGTGGCCCTGCCCTTTGGTGTAGCCACCGCGCCCAGAGTATTCACAAAGGTGCTAGATCCCCTGTTGGCAAATCTGAGGACACAGGGCATAGCGGTAACAGCCTATCTAGACGATCTACTGGTGATAGATCAGTCAAAAGAGGGATTAGATCACGCTGTGCTCACTACAGTAAGATACCTGGAGCATTTAGGATGGATTATAAACTTACAAAAATCCTCTCTTCAGGCCCAAAGAAGGATAGTCTACTTGGGCATGATCATAGATACAGCCCAAAACAAGGTATACCTGCCAGAGCCAAAGATACAGTCTCTGAAAGATCTGATCCACAAGGTCAAAGCAAACAAGAGGCCGTCTATTCGCCTTTGCATGAGGCTATTGGGGAAGATGGTAGCCTCCTTCGAGGCTGTCCCTTACGCCCAGTTTCATTCGAGACTGCTTCAAGGCAATATTTTAGCCACCTGGAACAGGAAGAGCCAAGCTCTGGATATACCCATGCGCCTGTCCTCGCAAGTACGCCAAAGCTTCAATTGGTGGCTAGAAGCCAGGAACTTACGGAAGGGAAAATGCTTTCTCCCGGTCTCCTGGAAGGTGGTGTCTACGGATGCCAGCCTATCGGGCTGGGGTGCAGTATTCGAAGAGGCTTCTGCCCAGGGAACCTGGGCCAAGACCCAAGGGATCCTGCCCATCAATGTACTAGAGATCAGGGCAGTATATCTAGCCCTCAAAACCTGGACATACAGGTTACAGGGCCACCCAGTTCGGGTACAATCCGACAATGCTACGGCAGTAGCTTACATCAATCACCAAGGAGGCACCCGCAGTCGGGCTGCTCAAAAGGAGGTGAACCGGATTTTGACGTGGGCAGAAGAGCATGTACCTTGCCTTTCTGCAATCTTCATCCCGGGGATAGAAAACTGGCAAGCGGACTATCTGAGTCGTCAGCAGCTATTACCAGGAGAGTGGTCTCTCCACCCCGAGGTCTTTCAGGCCATATGTCTGAGATGGGGAAACCCAGATGTAGACCTGCTAGCCTCCAGGTTCAACAAGAAATTGGACAACTTTTGTGTCCAGGACGAGAGATCCTCTGGCCTACGGAGTAGATGCTCTAATAGCTCCGTGGAATCAGTTCTCACTAATCTATGCATTCCCCCCGATCCCTCTTCTACAAAGACTTCTTCGCAGGATCAAAGAGGAGGGGATACCAGTAATCCTAGTGGCCCCAAACTGGCCCAGGAGGCCTTGGTACGCCGAGATCGTAAAGATGGCGAAAGGAAGGCCCTGGAAGCTTCCGCTTCGACACAACCTGCTGTCACAGGGTCCAGTATTCCACCCTTCCTTACAAGGGCTAAATTTGAAGGCCTGGCTGCTGAGACCCACATTTTGAAAAAGAGAGGAGTCTCTGGTCCAGCTCTTTCTACGCTCATTAATGCTAGAAAGCCAGCCTCCAGACTCATCTATCATAGAGTCTGGAAAGCATACGTTTCCTGGTGTGAATCTAGAAGTTGGAACCCTCAGAAATATGAAATAAGCAGGATTCTTGCCTTTTGCCAGTTAGGAGTGGATATGAAATTAGCCCTTAGTACCATCAAGGGTCAAATATCGGCTCTATCAGTATTTTTTCAGAGACCGTTGGCATCTCATTCCCTAGTTCGGGCCTTCATTCAGGGGGTACTGAGGATAAATCCTCCAGTCAGGTCTCCCTTGTGTCCATGGGATTTGAATTTGGTATTGTCAGTGTTGCAAAAGCAACCTTTTGAACCTATTCGCCATATTCCTTTAATTATATTAAGTAGGAAATTGGCCTTTTTGATTGCTATTGCTTCTGCTAGGAGAGTATCAGAACTAGCAGCTCTTTCTTGTAAAGAGCCTTATCTAAATTGTCACAAGGACAAAATCGTACTACGACCCCATCCTGCCTTTCTACCTAAGGTAGTGTCGGCTTTTCACTTGAATCAAGACATTGTTTTGCCTTCTTTTTTTTCCAAACCCGCGGACGGCGGGGGAAAAGTTGTTGCACTCTCTAGATCTAGTGAGAGCGGTAAAGGTGTATCTGCAAGCAACCGCTCAGATACGTAAAACAGATGTTTTGTTTATTTTGCCAGATGGTCCCAAGAAGGGCCAAGCGGCATCAAAATCCACCATTTCCAGGTGGATTAGACAGGTAATTGTTCAAGCTTATGGTTTAAAGAACAGGACTCCTCCTTTTTCTGTTAAGGCGCACTCTACCAGGGCGATAAGTGCTTCATGGGCAGTGCACCACCAGGCTTCGATGGCTCAGATCTGTAAAGCTGCAACTTGGTCTTCAGTCCACACATTTTCCAAATTCTATCAAATAGATGTGAAAGGACATGAGGATTCCGCCTTCGGGCGAAGTGTGCTGCAGGCAGCAGTATAGGGCTTCTTGTCCGCAAGCGGCCTGTTTGATCTGGGTCTCCCACCCTTCATATTGAGCATTGCTCTGGGACGTCCCATTATGTAATGACTGGCTCTGTGTCCCGTGGTGTACGATAAAGAAAACAGGATTTTTATAACAGCTTACCTGTAAAATCCTTTTCTTGGAGTACACCACGGGACACAGAGGTCCCCCCCTTCTTATGGGAACCTTACTGCTTTGCTACAAAAACTGAGGTGCTCCCCTGATGGGAGGGGTTATATGGAGGGGAACTGTCTTCTATTGGTTGTGCCAGTGTCCAATCACCGCTGGTGACCCTTAACCCATTATGTAATGACTAGCTCTGTGTCCCGTGGTGTACTCCAAGAAAAGGATTTTACAGGTAAGCTGTTATAAAAATCCTGTTATTTTTGAAAGCAGAGGCCCTGGAGAATAAAATGTTTGCAGTTGCAATTTTTTATGTCGCACAATATTTGCTCAGTTGTATTTCAAATGCATATTTTCAGGAAAAAATACACTAAGATGAGTTTAAGTGCACACAAACCCAATGTAATACCTAATCACAACAATAGGGTACTATTTCTACCACAGACCCCAACAATTGGACACTATTCTTTCCACTGACACCGATGATGGGGCACTATTCCTCCCACTGACATCAACTAGCTCAGACCCCAACAATGGGGCCATATTCTTCCCACTGACACCAGTGATGGGGCACTATTCCTTCCCCTGATACCAATAATAGGGCACTATTCCTCTCAAAGATACCAATGATGGGCACTAATTCTTCCCCCAATACATACAAACAATGGGGCAATATTCCTCCCACTAATATCAATAATGGGGCATTCTTCCCTCCAATGATACCAGGGCAATTTCTACTCCCACTGACCACAGTCTGGCCTCCTCAGAGTCTGAAGGACAGTAGATTGGCCCTTTGTTCAGAACGTTTGGCGATCCCTGATTTAGAGTTAACTATGAATTATGGCACTTAAATTATTGCTCTCATTACAATGATCGTGGCGATACTTTGCATGTGTTGTGCAATCGCCATTCACGTGCATGCCCTTACACATGCATTGTAGGAAGTTGTGCGTGCAGGGCGAAAGTGGTGCTTTTTATTTTTTTTACATATTTTTATTTATTTACATTTAAAAGTGTTTTCATTTAACTTTATTGCTATCAAAGTCTTGTATGTGATAGCATTGGGCAGGTGATAGGCTCTCTTTATAGACACATCAGGGATCTATTGGACTACCAATATCTCCCCTGCCCTTCACTGCACACTGCTTAAGCACATTATCCGGGGAATGACAGCTCTAAACCCTAAAGTAATTAAATCCTTGTCGCTTCCGGGTTCATTCATTGCAGAGGAGATTAGGGAACATCCTCTCAATAAGCATCCTGAAGCCATTTACAAAAAGTCCTGGACTCCCCAATGGGACAGGAGAGTATGAGAATCACCACAGGCTGAGCTTGCATTAAACCCTTTACTACCAGGACATTTATAAACATACCTTGGTACACAAGAGTTAAAGCGGAGTTCCACCCAAAAGTGGAACTTCCGCTTATCTGCTTCCTCCCCCCTACCGGTGCCACATTTGGCACCTTTCAGGGGGAGGGGGAACGGGGACCTTTTTTTTTTTTTTCCACGTCCGGGAAACTGCCCCGCGGCACCTTCCCTTGGAAGTTCGGCCTCCATCCTCCGCCGCAGAGGATAATATATTTGAAAAGAAAATAACATATTTTGCGATGAATGGCGAGTTCTTCAGATAAGAGGTGTAGCACGAGCTCTATGGCAAATCAAGGGATGCAGAAAGGAATAAGAGAAGCGGTAAATAAAACTCCTCCTACGCTCGACATTTGTGTTTTGTAATCACCTGTAATGATGTACACCATTTTCATTTACCCCTCCTCCTCATTCTCTTCTGTATCCCTTCATTCACCATAGACCTTGTGCTGCTTTTCTCATCTGAAGAACATTCTTCAGAAAAAGTGTTATTGGAGTTATATTATCCTTTCAAAATAAGTCTGCATCCTTTTGGATATATTGGTTCTACATTATCCTCTCTTTGAAGACTGCATCCACCTATGGGCATCTCTGCTACATCATGGGCTTTTTTGATCTTAGAAATCTACTTTCACATTTGTGACTAGGTAATGGTCAGAATCGAGCTGCTGGATGAGAACAGGATAGAATGGTTATTGGTTATATTGTTAAACCCTAAGGGGGAGATTTACTAAAACTGGAGCACTTAGAATCTGGTGCAGCTGTGCATGGTAGCCAATCAGCTCCTAACTTCAGCTTGTTCAATTAAGCTTTGACAAAAAAAAACTGGAAGCTGATTGTTTTCTATATACAGCTGCACCAGATTTTGCACTCTTCAGTTTTAGTAAATAACCCCCTAAGTGTTTTTAGTTTTACACATTGAGCACAATAAATGAATCAGTCCCCAGTAATTCTTCCCCCAGTACTTGCAACTTACAACCTACAATGCTACTGGCTCCTGCTCTCTTAGTGCTGCTTCCCTGAACTTCTGGTTAGCAGTGTAGGGAGACACAAGTCTAGTCCCTGCATGCAAGGGTGGCTCCAAACTCTGCTGCAAGAGATAGGAGCCATCCTGAAACTGGAAACCTGGGGCAGCAGTCATTATACTAGTTTATAATGGACCTTAGGCATGGATTAAAAGATAAAGAAGCTGCATACTTAGTACGAGATTAAATCAGCTGCTGAAAGTGCATAAAAAACAAAACGAGGATTTAATATCACTTTAGGTGCTACTTCCCTCGTTTCTCCATTACCATAATGATCTCCTCCTATACTCCTAGTTGTAATGCCTCACTGTAACCTGCCTCTCTGTGAATCAACATTCTTACATACGAATATCTGTCCTCTGATATTATTACTTTACTATATATTGTTATTAGCAGTCATTTTGCATTGTGGTCTGCTTAATAGCTTTCTCTTACCTGTACATGTGACATAGATGAAACCTTTCGTATGTTCTTCATCTTTTCCCCAAGGTACACAGGTGAAGCTAATGATGCCCTTCGACATTTCAATAAAGCTCGTAAAGACAGCGACTGGGGACAAAATGCCATATATAACATGATTGAGATCTGTTTAAATCCAGATAATGATACTGTGGGCGGGGAAGTGTTTGACAACTTGGATGGCGATATAGGGTAAGAAATGTATTCTAGACTGCTCCTTATTTAAAGACAAGTTCATTCCAAAATGTGTCATTCATTTCTGAATGGAGGATAATGAGATAAACGAAACTGTCGGAATCTTAGCTACCTCTCCTGCCATTCTGTATGTCTAATATGTGAAAGCTTCCCCATCAACCTTCACTTCCTGCTTGTTGCGTGATTGTTTCTGAAGTAATTTGGTTTAACACACTAAGGCAGACAGGCATTTATGAGAATTAATGAATTGTGTTTTCTTGATTTTTTATGTTCAAGACTAAAAAAACAAAACTCTTTTTTTATGTTTGGGTATACTGATGCCTACAGGATGTTTGGACACTATTGTATAGCAGAGTCTATGGTAGTCCAAGGTGCCATCTCCCTTAATACAAACATTTTACAACAAAAGGATTCAAGATTTTTTTAGGCACCACTAAATAAAAAAACATAAAACCGTAATATTTTTTGAAAACTTGTATAAAAAGCAATAAATACACAAATGCTGTTACAAGAAAACACAGATCAATACACTTTATATCCTTCCAGTTAATCAGATCTTGACTGATTGTTACTTGTCCAAGCATGTTTCAATTTCTAGAAAATCTTCACCGGGGATAGATGGGTGGTTGGTAGTCACAGCCAGAAGCATATACAAAATCAGCCAAGATTCAAAACTGCGACATCAAGGTGGTTGCCGGTAACACACACAGCAAACTAGCCAGGCAATTAGCCTAATAGTTTATTGTCATCCTTTAGGGCCCACAGTGATTGCTTTCTTCACAGGAGGTTAACTAAGTGTCCCACAATGAGGAAGGTACCAGGGCAGACACTGGAGTCAACACCCTGATGAGTAGTATGTGTGCAGGGGCAACAGTGAGGATTCAGAGCTCCATTAGGTCAGAAAACAACTAGTGCTGATCTCATTTGACTGAGTAAGCCAGAGGGTTCCACTAGGGAAGGAGAGGGAGGATGACACTAATACCACTAATGGTCCTACATGCCCCACTGGAAAATAATTGCTCTGAGAGAGAGAGGGCAGTGGCCAGGATGGGACACAGACCCTGAGGCCAAACTGACGCAGGCTAGAGCAAGAACTCTTGGGTTGAGAAGGCCATAAGTGGGCAGGGGGAGGTCTGTAAACCTAAAGAAGTGCTCTCTGCATCTGGATGATTGAAGGGCAAAGTGCCAAACGACCCACAAAGATTAGAAACACTCCTTCGTTTGGAAAAGTGGGGGCACATATTCCTGCTGAAGATTTCTTTGCTTCAAGCATACTGCCAGAGAACCAGGCTTAGCGTTTTGGTGTACCTATGCCAGGAATGGTGAATGCTTTGACCTTCAGTGATATTCATCATGATGATGTCAAGGGTAGGTCTAAAAAGTGACAGTAGCACTCTTAAAGAAAAAAACACCCTCTATTGGCCTAGTGGTTTAAATTAAAGGAGAAGTCCAGCCTGAGCTTTTTAGGCTGGGCTTCTCCTAAGGGTCACAGGAGTGCAATTAGTTTTGCACACCTGTGACCCGCTTTCAGCGGAGAGTGGTCTGAAGTCCACTCTCCGTTTACGTCACCGCCATCAGTCGGGGCAGCGCGTCATCACGACTTCCAAGTCGGGATACGCCAGCCGCCCCTGATTGATGGCAGTCTCAGCGAGCCGCCCCTCCACGGCTCAGCGCTCAATCAGCATGGAGAAGCAGAGAGGAAAGACACTGACTGTCAGCAGCTTTCGTCTCGGGGAAGGGAGAGAACCGAGCCATCGGCGATGTTCGGTGGCTCGGTTCTCAGTGCAGAGACACCGGAGGACAGATGGAGCATCGGTCTGCTGCTCCATCCACCGAGGTAAGTATGAATCCAAAAAAAAAAGTAAACCCATACTTCTCTTTTAAAGGTAAATGAATGGTGCTGGAAAGCGTTGGCTGTACGCAATAGGCTTTTAGCATTAAAGACCAAAAATAGTCCAAGTGTAAAAGGTCCATAGGCTAAAAAGGCATGAAGTCCATATGGGAGTCTGCATAAAGTAAACTCTGCAGCATCAGTAGCAGAAGCCCATGCAGTGGAGCAATGACTGTAAGGATACAAGACGAAACACCAAGTGCAGTATGAAAAAAAAAAATATATTTATTAAAGCCAATTAGCAACTCACATGTTAAAAGGAGCAAACAAGACTATCACATGTTCTAAGGCACAATGTTATGGTGGTCCCATGGTCATTTCTGAAGGGCTTATCAGGGCTCAGTGTTCCTGTGGCTGATGTATCTAGATGTCAGCCAAGGAAACGCCGGCCCCAGACTGTGACAACCAGCATGGAGTGCGAAAGTCACCAGAATGGAAGTGGTGTTAGAAGCGAACTGGATATGGTCGTTCCCCTTCTTTTTTTTTTTTTTTTTAAATAATCTTTATTTTAGTCAGCATTGTGAGGGAACAATTCAAAAGTAAAGCCACCTTTTGTCCTGTTGTCCACTTTTTCATTTTGACTGCACCATTTTGGATTATGTTTTGATTTGATTTTATCCAATAAAGACATCGTTTAACAGAGTGCGGCAGTCCAGGATTTTTTCCAATTTCAAAAGTAAAGGACCAGAAAAAATAATAACAAAGAAAACAAACAAGACAGTGAAAAATAGGTGTGCAATATATCGAAGTACCAGGAGTCATCACTCACAACATAGGTAACAGACACTATAGGGGCATAGAGCTACCTCAACTTCATTATATACAATGGGACTCTCCTGTGTCACGGACTTTCGATCCCAGTTGACACAACTCCTCTCTAAACTAACAGAGGAGCGAAGAGAACCACTCTCTGGGAAAAAAAAGAAAATGTGTCTAAAACTCACATAATATTTTTCTCCATTTTATACTGGGCTATCGTTCGACTGAACTCTCCTGTACACACTCCAAGAATATGGTCATGGCCTTCACACCAGGTTCAAAGCTACTGAGATGTGGTGCCTGGCTGTCCGATAGTGGACAGGGAGCGGTCAGCTAAGGCCAATGTTTTGAATGTGGGGTCTGTTAACGCCAATAAGACTGTATCTAAGCTGGATGAGATTGAGATTGGTTGGGCAATGTGTTCCTTCCAGTTTGCCCAAATGGAATCAAACCTCTTGCGTCTGTCTTTACATGTAGCAAGCCACTATTCTGCCTCCATAATTTCCCCCACCTTCTGCAACCACTCCATTTCACTTGGGATTCAAGAGTTTTTCCAGTGAACTGGAATGAGGCACTTAGCAGCACTGAAAAGATGGGGGAGAGCACTACGTTTATAGCGAGAGAGAGGCATATGGGGAACTGGAAGGAGAAAGCATTTCGGAGAATTAGGGAGGTCTATCCCGAGACCCCCCAGCATGTGTTTACGTATCATTTCCCAGAAAGGTAGGACAAGAGGGCAGTCCCACCATATATGGAGGAAAGTACCCCTCTGCCCGTCACCTCTTCAGCACAAATCGGAGTGGGAAGGTTGCATTTTTGCTAGAGTTGTGGGAACACGATAACACCTGGTCAACAGCTTGTAATTATATTTCTGTGCTTTGGACTCTACTGAGCTAGAGTGGGTCAAGTAGTACAACTGCTGCATTTGTTCTTTAGTAAACTCGCAGTGAAAGTCGCGCTCCCAGTCTCTAATGTAATATGGTTTAGAATGCAACTTGGTTGCGTCTAATTAATAGTTGGTATAGGGAAAAGATCGTGTGAGGCTGAGGGTCCTGAGCTGCCCATAAATGGTTGGTCCCCTTCTGACGTCACTTCCGGTCTAGCGACTTCTGTGCTTCATGCTGGTTTTCACAGTTTGGAGCTGGTGTTTACTCAGCTGACATACGGATACATCTGCCACAGCTACATAGAGAAATATGTTAAATTGGCCGCACAGTCTTATGTGACTGCAGTAGAGGCCAATAATAAAAAAAAGTTTCACCGGATGGAGCTAAAGGTGACTCCAATGAGGTAGATCCCATAAATATAGGGTAGAAAGATTCCAGATTAACAACATCAGAAGGCATAGGGTAAACATCCCTGGATTTGTTAACTGAGGGTCACTTGTAACTGGATTGTCACCTTTGTGTCCAGACATGTTGAGACCGCATGGTGGTATTGAAACTAGCTCAAGATACAAAACAAGGCCTTGGGTACCTACAAATCCCCAGCCAACTTGTGCTTGGGGGATCTGAGAGCTGGAAGTGTCCAAAGTTACTTTAGACAAGCAGTAGAACAGACCGGAGATAGGAGTTCTATGTGACTCTTTGCAAAGCAGTTGCAACAACTTTCTCGATGCTGAAGGGGGGAAAAGTGCCAGACTTCACCAAGTGTATGACATCCGCACTCAGTCCTTAAGAGTTAACCCCTTCCAAGATAACCATCGGAAAGAGTGAATTTTAAAGGCGTCCAGCAGTACAAATAGAAAGATAGCACCTGGTGCTCAGCCTGATCGGCTAACTCCCATTGTGAGTGTTCAGAGACAGGGCAAGCACATAGGCAATGCCAGCAGTTCTGCACCTGAAAAAGTGCTTCATGGCTAAAGTGTAACCAGAACTGTGTCTGGAAGGTGCCTAATGCAGAACCCAGTGCCTATAGGTCACTACCAGGCTAGCTCCGCAATGTCCAGTCCATTGGGGTCTGGGTAAAGGCTGATCTGGATTACTGCTATGTAGGAGTCTTGACTGAAGAAAAAAACTTAAAAAACAAAAGCCAGCAAAATAATTATGTCCATCCTCCTAAAGACACGATCAAAAGACTGAGGCATGCAAAGGACGAGAAAGAAACAAATTTATTATAGCAATATATACCAATATCTGAAAGTCTCAGAAGTCGAGTACTGTAGATATTTGTGATAATGTGGTGAGACATTTTGCTAAATACAGCTAACTTTCTTTCATGGTGATATATATACGGCTGACTTTCAATTTTGTGCCTCTTTAGAAAAAAGGCTAGTAACACAGAACAGTTGGACTTGTACACGTTCCTTCACATAAATGAACATGAAATTCAGTTTTGTTTGTCATTTTGTAGGAACTCCACAGAAAAGCAAGAGTCTGTACAGCTTGCTGTCAGAACGGCAGAGAAACTTCTTAAGGAGTTGAAGCCACAAAGTCTCCATGGACACATCCAGCTTCGAATTATGGAGAACTATTGCCTGATGGCAACCAAGCAGAAAGCCAATGTAGAGCGCGCTCTAAACACATTTACTGAAGTGGCAGCTGCAGAAGTAAGATCCTTCTATCTTATAATGTGTGCTTGTTCTCTCATAAGAAAGCTGAACCATTACATCAGTTCACCCCCAACTTACTCTGGTGTCCTTTCCTGCTTAACACAGGTTATTTTTAAACAGACTGAGCAAAATAACTTCAGTACAATTTCATGAAATGGCTCTCAATTAAAAAAATATATATTTATTTTTAAAATGTATTGATTTTTAACCACTTTAATACCAGGCACTTACACCCCCTTCCTGCCCAAGCCAATTTTCATCTTTCAGCGCTGTCGCTGTTTAAATGACAATTGCGCGGTCATGCTACACTGTACCCAAACGGGTTTTTATAATTTTGTTCCCACAAATAGAGCTTTCTTTTGGTGTATTTGATCACCTCTGCGGTTTTTATTTTTTGCTAAACAAATAAAAAAAGACCAAAAATGTTGAAAAAAAAAAAAAAAAAAGTTTTTCTTTTGTTTCCGTTCTAAAATTTTGTAAATAAGTACGTTTTCTCCTTCACTGATGGGCACTGATAAAGTGGCACTGATGGGCACTGATAAGGTGGCACTGACGGGCATTGACGATGGGCACTGATGGGTGGCACTGATATGCAGCACTGATGGGCATTGATAGGCGGCACTTATGGGCACTCATGGGTGGAACTGATGGGCACTGAAAGGCTGCACTGATGGGTACTTAAGAGAGGCACTGATATGCATCACTGGTGGCACTGGCAGGCATTGGGGATGGGCACTGATTGGCAGCTGCCTGGGCACTGATTGGCAGCTGCCTGGGCACTGATTGGCATTTCCCTGGTGGTCTAGGGTGGCATACCTGGTGGTCCAGTGTGATGGCCATCCCTGGTGGTCCTGGGTGGGCATCCGAGGGGGGGCTGCGCTGATAAACAATCAGCACAGACTCCCCTGTCAGGAGAGCAGCCGATCGTCTCTCCTCTACTCACATCTGTCAGACGCGAGTGAGGAAAAGCCGATCAACGGCTCTTCCTGTTTACATCGTGATCAGCCGTGATTGGACACAGCTGATCCCATGGAGGGTCTTTACCAAGCTTGGTGTAGCGGTGTGTCAGACTGACAAACCGGACCACCGATTGCCAGGATGCGCACCCCCACGGGCGCGTGGTGGCTGTTATCCTGCTGGACGTCATATGACGCCCAGTCAGGATAACTGAACCACGGCCCGGCCGTCATTTTGCTATAGACTGGGCGGGAAGTGGTTTAAAGCCCGTTTCTGGGCAATCGTTTTTCCACCCACTCATAAAAAAAAAAACATTTCCAAAGTCTTTTTTTACTTCCCTGAATCTATGGTCACATAACTGTCTGTGGTAGCTCTAAAGACGGGTGGACAACCTCAGTAGTCCAGGATCGCTGAGGACCAGTCTTGTTGCTTTCCCTTGTCAGGATGTCATTCTACCACTCTTGAGGTCTTTAGGACCTGGTGACATGGACACTTCCCATTGCTGTACATCGTTGGTGGGGGGCTCACAGGTCCTGAGGACTCCAACAGTGGCAGGATGACATTTCTACAAGGGGAAGCAACAAGACTGGTATTTGGCGAGCTGAGAATTTAGATCTACTGGGGGTTTGCTACAGGGGGTTGGGGGAATAAAGTTTAGTTTGGGTGGGGGGGGGGGGGGCTTTCATTCTGAACTTCAGCTTTTAAATGATTGGAACATGTGGAAGAATGTGAAAAAATAAGACTGGTGTGCATACATTGCTCCATAGAACATCATGGTTGAACAGAGAAAAATGCTTTCTTACTATGACACTACAAACATTTCTTATGTTCAAGGCATAATGTACTTGACCTCACATTAAAATCTCTCTATGGTTGTAAGAAACATACAGTGCATCCGGGAAGTATTTACAGAAGCTTCACATTTTCCACATTTTGTTATGTTACAGCCTTATTCCAAAATGGATTAAATTCATTATTTTCTTCAAAATTCTACAAACAGTACCCCATAATGACAACATGAAAGAAGTTTGTTTGAAATCTTTGCAAATTTATTAAAAATAAAAAACGAAAAAAATCACATGTACATAAGTATTCACAGCCTTTACTCAATACTTTGTTGAAGCACCTTTGGTACCAATTACAGTCTCCAGTCTTTTTGAGTATGATGCTAAAAGCTTCGCACACCTATTTTTGTCCAGTTTCTCCCATCATTCCTTGCAGGATCTCTCAAACTCCCATTAGGTTGGATGGGGAGTGTTGGTGCACAGCCATTTTCAGATCTCTCCAGAGATGTTCAATCGAGTTCAAATCTGGGCTCTGGCTGGGCCACTCAAGGACATTCACAGAGTTGCCTTGTAGCCACTCCTTTGTTATCTTGGCTGTGTGCTTAGGGTTGTTGCCCTGTTGGAAGATGAACCTTCACCCCAGTCTGATGCCCAGAGTGCTCTGGAGCAGGTTTTCATCAAGGATGTCTCTATAAATTGCTGCATTCATCTTTCCCTCGATCCTGAATAGTCTCCCAGTTCCTGTCACTGAAAAAAATCCCCACAGCATGATGCTGCCACCACCATGCGTCACTGTAGAGATGGTATTGGCCAGGTGATGAGCGGTGCCTGGTTTTCTCCAGACATGACGCTTGCCATTCAGGCCAAGGAGTTCAATCTTTGCTTCATCAGAGCAGAGAATTTGTTTCTCATGGTCTGAGAGTCCTTCGGGTGCCTTTTGGCAAACGCCAGGCGGGCTGTCGTGTGCCTTTTACTGAAGAGTGGCTTCCGTCTGGCCACTCTACCATACAGGCCTGATTGGTGGAGTGCTGCAGAGATGGTTGTTCTTCTGGAAGGTTCTTCTCTCTCCACAGAGAAACACTGGAGCTCAGTCAGTGACCATCGGATTCTTGGTCATCCCCCTGACTAAGGCCTTTCTCCCCAGATCGCTCAGTTTGGCCAGGCGGCCCGCTCTAGGATGAGTCCTGGTGGTTCCAAACGTCTTCTATTTACGGATGATGGAGGCGACTGTGCTCATTGGGACCTTCAATGCTGCAGAAATTTTTCTCTACCCTTCCCCAGATCTGTGCCTCCATACAATCCTGTCTTGGAGGTCTGCAGACAATTCATTGGACCTCATGGCTTGGTTTGTGCTCTGACATGTATTGTTAACTGTAGGACCTTAATTAGACAGGTGTGTGCCTTTCCAAATCATGTCCAATCAACTCAATTTACCACAGGTGGACTCGAATTAAGTTGTAGAAACATCGCAAGGATGAGCAGTGGAAACAGGATGCACCTGAGCTCAATTTTGCGTGTCATGGCAAAGTGATACGTATGTACATGTTATTTTGTTGTTTTTTTTAAAATAAATTTTCAAAGATTTCAAACAAGCTTCTTTCATGTTGTCATTAGTATTAGTATTGTTTGTACAATTTTGAGGAAAATAATGAATTTAATCCATTTTGGAATAAAGCTGTAACATAACAAAATGTGAAAAAAGTGAAGTACTGTGAATACTTTCCGGATACAAGTAGTGTTACATTTTATTTACTCAGGTCGTCATTTAAAAACTGAACTTATCCCTCCTATCCTTTTTTGGGCAAGGAGGCTGCCATCTTCGCCTCTGATCTGCAACTGCCATGCCATGTGATGATCAGTTATAACACCAGCCATTTAATGGTTTAACAGTTTAGTTGAAAGCACAAGCAAATGTGACAGCATTCCTGGCATGCTGGGAATGTAACTGTTTTTTTTGTTTGTTTTTTAAACCGTTAAATTGATGGGTTTAGTTAAGCTTTAAAACTGTACTCTGCTATCCAGTTAGATCAGAGTTATTTTTTTTAATTAGCAAATATATATATGTATACATTATATATATATATATATATATATATATATATATATATATATATACACACACACTTGCTGCAGCAAAGTGCTGTAATCCATATTCAATAACTGTCAACTATCTATACTGTTCTGATTTCTCTAATAGGGTGAAAATGGAATTGTTATCGATTGCTCCAGGTTACTGCACATCATTACTCTTTGTATTGTTACTAGAGTAATTGTCTCTCACTCTTCCAGAAAGACCATATGCCGGCACTTTTGGGAATGGCCACTGCTTACATGATCTTAAAGCAAACCCCAAGAGCAAGAAACCAACTGAAACGCATTGCCAAAATGAACTGGAACCCAGCAGAGGCAGAGGAGTTTGAGAAGAGTTTACTGTTACTGGCAGACATTTACATTCAGTCAGGCAAATACGATATGGCGGGCGAGTTGCTAAAACGCTGTCTGCGACATAATAAGGTTTGTAGCCAACAAAGAGGCAATTGTGTTGCTGAACCTCATACTAAGATAAGGCATGCAGTTTTAGTCTTGACAAAGACACAGTTTGGTCAACACTTGCTATAGTTGCACTGTATGTAATGTCGTCTTATGGCAGTTCTGTCCTGACTGCTTAGATTGGATGTAGGGTTTGACCCTGTCAAACAATAAAGCAGACGCAAGCTATTATGATTAATTTCTGTCTGTTTCTGATGAACCGTCCGAAATTTGCTACGTGGAAGGCCTTTCGTCCCCATTTTGTCCAAAATCCTTTGATTCAAAAGTCAAAGGAGCCTGCTGGAAAATATGCGGCCGAACACAAGCTGCATTCACTCAGATGAAGGAGGCTGTCAGAATATGATAGGCACAGCGGGGGATTCTTCCATCCTCACTGTTTAGCGTGTATAAAGGAACAAGTTCGTTTTTTTCATTAAGCCTGCACAGAAACTGCATCCAGTGTGATGTAGCCTCTGTTAAGGTATTCAACAGCCGCTGGTTGTCAGAATACAATAGGCGCAGAGGGGGATTATCCTTCCTGTATAGCCTTGAGGGAGGGATCTGTTCAGTGGCACCCCGTTCACAAGGGGCGCAGGGGCGCCTCCCCACTAATCTCTATGCGCCCGGCCCCTAATCTCAATTTAGGGCGCCTGATGCATAGAGTTCTCAGGGTTTTTTTTTTTTGCGAAGCACATGATTAGAGCCGGAGGCTTCACAAAGGGTGAGCTCGGGGCGCTGAGCACTGCGCCCAGAGCCATTCCACTTGTGACAATAGCGAATCAACATTCGCTTTTGTCTTCCTGCTTCTCCTCCCGGCCAATCAGGACAGGAACCGGGTCCTGAGACCAGATTGGCAGTGAGGAGAAGCGACCGGATTGTCCGTGAGGATAGGTCAGAGAAGCACGCAAAGACGTCCGGGACCTGGGTGGGGTAAGTGTGGGGGCGGGTAAGCGTGGCTAGCGTGGGGGGATCGGGCACTTGGTTTGTTTGCCGTCCCCCTCAAAAAATGGAGCATTAGCCACTCCTAAAACTGTTCTAATTTTTTTCATTCAGCCTGCACTGTATGGCCAAATTAAAGTGAAACTAAACCCCCAAAAATATTCACCTCCACCTTCCAGCAATGCGGTTATTACACCCCTAGCCGGCTACAGTCATCTTCTTCCCTGGCTACGTAGAATGATGTCATCTTGGGCATAAAATTACTGATTTATAGATTAATGTCAAATATATGCTGGAAAGTTACCTATGTTCTTTTCACCCAACCTGTTTTACAGTAAAGTGAGAACAAGCTTTTATAAGACTCATTAGGCTCTCTGGATTCTACATTATTCAGTCTCTCGAGCCCTCCTGTAAATCTTTATCTTGTTAAAAATTGAAAACTCACCAAGAATTGTTTAAATGCATTTGAGGGAACCGTAGAACTCATTGCCATATCTATAATTGTAATAAAAATTACGCTTTCTTATAACTGGCTCCAGCTAGAGGACAGCGATTACCTCCGTGCTTTATCAGAAAAATACCTTTTATCAGAACGGAAGAAATCTCTAATGCCCCGTACACACGATCGTTTTTAATGTCATTTTTTAAACCAACGTTTTTCTCCTCGTTTTTTTTCATGTTTCCTCTCAAGCCTGCCTTGCGTACACACCATCATTAAAAAAAACGATCAAGCAAAGCGCAGTGACGTTCAACACGTACGACGGCACTATAAAGGGGAAGTTCCGTTCGAATGGCACCACCCTTCATGTTAGTAAAGTTTGTTGAGTGACGATTCGCGCTTTTCAGTCCGTTACTGTGTAATGAATGTGCTATCTCCATTACGAACGCTAGTTTTACCAGAACGAGCGCTCCCGTCTCATACTTGATTCTGAGCATGCGCGTTTTTTTCACGTCGTTAAAGCATACACACTATCGTTTTTCACGTCGTTAAAAAAAACGACATGAAAAACGACGTGAAAAAAGAGAGCATGTCCGGAATTTTTAATGGCCATTTTTCACGTCGTTAAAAATGCTCTGGAGCATACACACGATCATTTTTCAGGGCCATTTTTTAAAATGGCATTTTTAACGGCATGAAAAACGATCGTGTGTACGGGGCATTAGGACTTCTAATGTTCACTTTCCAGAAGCAATTAAACTGGCAACACAAAACTCCTCATTCACTTCTTTCTCATTCAACATACATTTCAAATTCAAAAGGCTCATTTCTATCCATTCACTTTATGCAGTCATCCATATTATTAACTAATCCTTTTTTAGAATGTTATTCTACTTGCCTTTTACCTCTTTGTGACATGACTACCTTTGATGGGGTATAATAATAATCTTTATGATTTATAATGCAATGATTGGTCCCAGGTCCAGCCAACGTTTAGGTGGCTGTTTTGTAGTATCAGCCATTTCTTGAGTGGTTGCTGCTTATATTTGGATATTAATAATATAGGAAGGAATAATAAATTGATATGAAGTGAAATGTATCATGCATACTTTTCATCACATTTCTTAAAGAATTCCTTTGTCCAGGGGTAAATGTACTAATTGTTGTGGTTCAGTTTAAATGTACTGGTGCCTTGTGAAGCTTCCCTTAAAATAGCCACTGGACCATGCCAAATATTTATCCCTCTTTTGGCGTGTGATGGTTGCAATCTTTCCCCAGCCTGGACCGATTCTGTGACATCAGCCGACAGCGGGCTTCAGCCAATTGTCTGCTGAAAATGGGTCACAGGAGTGCAGAACAAACTGCACTCCTGTGATCCACAGGAGAAGTACAGCCAGACGAGCTTTGGCTGTAGTTCTCCTTTTAACTTTTAGGTTCCCTTTCATACTGAACCCCACACAAACATCTAAATACATGGCCTACATACCAAGGAGCTGTTTTGTCTGCCAAAGGCCTACGTTTTACACAGTGCAGCAAAAGGATGACACCCCTTTCCTTGTTACAGTTAGAAATACAATGGTGACTCCTGCCTCCCCCTTTACCTAGTAAAATTGCAATTGTAGACTGATAAGATCATCTCTGCGCTCGCTCTTCTCTCTCTTGCGATCAGCTTATTCTTTTTCAGCACATCTGCATGCAGCTCACCTGATTGGCTCATACTGCTGCCCTTCCCTTCCCCAATTCAGAGAATTGTATACCAAACCACATTTAAGTACTTACACCAATTTTATTTACAAAATAGTATAATGATGTATTCATAAATACAGAGTTGCATTAAAGCAGTATTAAACCCAAAAGCAAACATTTATTATATTGCAGCTTACCATTTTTTAGATGTGATGGCTGCACTTGTTTTCTTTTTTAGGCTTTCTTTCTTCTATTTTCATCTGGTGATCCTGCCAGAACAACCTCTCTTGTAAATGTATTAGAGTGTTGAGACAAACCATTTACCACTGACAGAGGTGCTTACAATGATCAGCTTTTAATTTATTTATGTAAAACCTTTATCACAAAAGAGAAAAAAACTGTTGTAACTGCTTGTGAGCTGGAGTTTTGGTTCAGTTTGTTAGTGTATCTAGTGTATCTATATCTGCTAGTCCATCTAACACCCCCCCCCCCCCAGACTGACAATGCTGTTCAAAGGTGCCCCCTGTGCTCCTTCATCCAGAGTGGGGGCACTCCAAAACAGGAGGTGTGTTACTGGCCAGATCCCCAGGTAAAAAAGTCAAAAAATAAATAAAACGATTGTAGCCACCACATCAAAGGAATGGTAAGCGGCAATATAATTATATTTTGGGTTTTGGGTTTAATTCCGCTTTAAATTTTTTGTTATGTTTCTACTATAGAGGAAAGAGAGACAAACTGATTTAGTGAAGATCCAAAAGGGAGAGAATTGAGACCTATGTTTTTTGCACTTGTAAGAGATGCGCTGTTCAAAAACAAAGTAACGGTTAATTTAAAGCCATCAAATATTTAAATTCTTCCCATTTTAACCAATTTGATATTCCAGACTAACACGTGAGCAGTCCCTATAAATATTGTGTCATTTGATATCCAATTCATGTTATTCATTCCTGTTCCAGTCATGCTGCAAGGCTTACGAATACACCGGTTATATCATGGAGAAGGAACAAGCGTATAAAGACGCAGCCAGCAACTATGAAATGGCTTGGAAGTACGGCAACCAGACGAATCCCACTGTGGGTAAGAGCAGAAAATATACATCACATACTATTAGAACAGCCTGTCATTATTTTCCTTGGGGGAGCCACACAACAGATTGGGCACTCCTAGACCAAGGCCACCAACAGACAGGCTGTTCCATAGTCACAGCGAATAACATAACTCAGCATGATTCCAACTGACATCAAACAGCAAAAGTTGATTTTTCAATTCATTTTGTTAAAAAGAACCTGTCTGCAGCCACTCGGCCCCGGGGTGCTTGGCGAGGGAAATCTTCACATGTGTGGACAGTTTTATTGGTATGTAACGCTAACTTGTCTGGCTGGGTTGGCAGCTTCTGGTCAGTTGAGGCTATGCTGTGCAGCTTTGAAAAACAATAAGGACCCTGTGGTGGGTAGAAATGCTGCCATCTCCATTTCAGTGGCGGCTGGTGCTCAAAATTATTGGGGGGGGGGGGGGGCGCAAACAAACTGAATAATTCTGAAAAAAAAGCCCATCAATTGCAGCCTCACTGTGTCCATCAAACGCAGCCACTGTATCCGTCAAACGCAGCCACTGTGTCCGTCAAACGCAGCCACTGTGTCCGTCAAACGCAGCCACTGTGTCCGTCAAACGCAGCCACTGTGTCCGTCAAACGCAGCCACTGTGTCCGTCAAACGCAGCCACTGTGTCCGTCAAGCGCAGCCACTGTGTCCGTCAAGCGCAGCCACTGTGTCCGTCAAGCGCAGCCACTGTGTCCGTCAAGCGCAGCCACTGTGCCCCTCAAGCGCAGCCACTGTGCCCCTCAAACGCAGCCACTGTGCCCCTCAAACGCAGCCACTGTGCCCCATCAAACGCCGCCACTGTGCCCCATCAAACGCCGCCACTGTGCCCCATCAAACGCCGCCACTGTGCCCCATCAAACGCCGCCACTGTGCCCCATCAAACGCCGCCACTGTGCGCCATCAAACGCCGCCAGTGTGCCCCATCAAACGCTCCCACTGTGCCCCATGAAACGCAGCCACTGTGCCATATCAAATGCTGCCAGTGTGCTCCCCGCCCGCCGACTGCGCTTACCCTGTCTCAGTGGGGCAGCGGGTGACGGCGAGCGTTGTCATCGATGCTCCTCGATGTCTTCTCTCTTCCTGTCCTCTGCTATGATTGGACGCCCTGATAGGCGTCCAATCACAGCGTCTGTCGTTTCAGCCAATCAGGTGACGGGTAACGGATCTGAGCACCTAATTGGTGGAGAGGCGGTTTAGTGTTAAGAAAGCGAATATTCAGCGCTCGCAGGTAACCTTTTTCTGATGCCTATTAGAACCTTTTTTTTTTTGCGCCCTTATGAACACACAACACTACTCCATTTGCTCTCTGTTCTATTGCAGATAGTGGTTCAATGGTTACGCAGAAATTAAAGGAGAATTCCAGGAAAAACCTATCTAACACTAAACCTACTCTGTGCCACATTCCATACCTAATCTATCTAACCCTGTAAAGCAGGGGGTCTCATAGTACCGACCCGCGGACCAGTTAAAAATGGCCCGCAGGCAGGGCCGATCTTGGACAAGTTTTTTCACTGCATAGGCACTGCAGAGTGGGAGGCGCCAAAGAGCTTTACCTCTCCACCTCATCTGTCCTCTCCGCTGCTGCAGCCCGGAGAGAGAACAGAGCGGAGGAAGGATCCGCCCATCAATCCGCCCACAATGCACTAACGATCGATCGGAGCCCCGATCCAGGGTCCTGCTGCCACCTCTGGGCGGGAGATTGTGTTCTCTGGGTGCCCTGTCACTAGGCCTCTGTGGAAGCAAGGAGGAAAGGACTCAGAAGGCAGACGATCCTGACTGCCAGGAGCGGTGAGTGAGCCATCACACTGAGGCAAAGTCCTTAGTGTGGTGACTGGGGTAGAAATTTGTGCAGTGTGGGGGGCAATTGTGTAGTGTGGGGGGTAATTGTGTAGTGTGGGGGGTGTTTTATGGAGTGTGGGGCTATTTGTGCAGTGTGGGGGGTAATGCGGGGGGTTAATAATGCGTTTGCCGACACCAATGCTGGGGGTTAATAATGCGTTTGCTGAAACCAATGCTGGGGGTTAATAATGCGTTTGCTGACACCAGTGCTGGGGGTTAATAATGCGTTTGCTGACACCAGTGCTGGGGGTTAATAATGCGTTTGCTGTCACCAATTCTGGGTTAATAATGCGTTTGCTGACACCAATGCTGGGGGTTAATAATGCGTGCGCTGACACCAGTGCTGGGGGTTAATAATGTGTTTGCTGTCACCAATTCTGGGTTAATAATGCGTTTGCTGACACCAATGCTGGGGGTTAATAATGCGTGCGCTGACACCAGTGCTGTTGTTTTTGAAGTTTGAAAGTTTGCATGCGGCCCCCCATGGGATATGAAAAGTTTTCTTGTGGCCCTCAGGTAATTTGAGTTTGAGACCCCTGCTGTAAAGCAAAAATCACTGCACTTACCTATCCTGCAGCCGATCCGGTACAGTCCCAACATTCGCTGTCAGCCGCAGCTTCACTGTGTAGGTGAGTGCAAGAGAGGCATCTGACAACGGAAGCCCCATAGTAAGTCTATGGGTGACATCACTTCCTATTCATTTCACAGCCGTTGTCGGTTCTCTCCTGCACAGAGCATCCGCCGCTGGAGACCGGCCCAGATCAGGTGCAGGATAGGTAAGTACAGCACGTTTTACTTTACAGGGTTAGATAGATTAGGCTTAGAATGTGGCACAGAGCAGGTTTAGCGTTGGGTTTTGCCTGGACTTTAAGATTCTCTCCTCACCATTTACATGACAGAACTGAATGCCTGAGCAGACAAGCGCCAGCACTGTCATGGAAAGGTGGAAAGTCACGTGCTTGCCTGAAAGTACTGGGGATTGCTCTTCAATCCCGATGGCTGAAAAGAGCTGTTGAGAGTAGTGAAAGAAAGGTGAGCATGAGAAGCTGGTAGGCCAGCAGATGGGTAACCTGTACCTTTGCCCTGCAAGGTACAATATTTTCCGGCACTCTCTTTGTATCCATTTTCTACATGCATTCCAGTAACTGCCTTGTGTCCTTTCTCAGGATGGACTTTCTTGATGGTGACAGCAGTAAAGCATACCTGTGCAATGGCTGCTTGTAATCTTCATTGGGAGGTGGTGTGATTGACAACGCAGGAGCACAATCTGGAGTCAGGGAAAGTGCATTGTCACCCGATATCAGGAGGTGCCCGAGCAAGGGCTTTAAGGGCAGATATCACCAGGTTTTATATTAGCAAATTCAAATACCCTTAAACAATCTTCAAATTACTTTTGAAATTACGTTAACATACTAAAGCATATAAATCCTGTATAATAATATATAGAAATTTTACTGATTAGGTTTACAAAGACTTACTAATGAGTGATGGATTTCTGCAGATCTCTATTGTTTTGTTAACCCCTTCCGGCTGCCAGCTCCCGGCCTTTTAAGAACATCTAGATGCCAGTAGGCAGAGATGGGCATTTGGGTCATGGGATCGCTGTGATTGGCTGTCACAGCAGTCACATGGTCGGAAAGCTCCTGAACGCAAACATGCATCGGGAGCTTTTCTGTCCGCACCGGTGACTATGCTGGGGAGGCAGGGCACCTGCTCTCAGCACAGTTTTGGGTTTACATAGTGCTGCATATATGCGGACTCTCAGCGTTAAAGCCCACCTGACGAGAGGCCGCATATATGCGTGTAGTCGGTGGAATCAGATTAAACATGCTTGTACTTTGCAAGCCAGTGGGTTTGTTTAACAATGTTAGGAAGAAAGATCACCGAATGCTGTGAGGTGTATCTAATGTCTATCGATTAGGGAAGGTTAGCAAGTGCGACCCTGTTAGATTTTTATTGCCTTGTTCCCAGTGGGGAGATAAACTTTCTCTAGGTGTCCATTGTCAGCGAGTGACGGAAAATCCAAAGTTTTCAGTTGTCAGGGAAAATCCAAAGTTTTCAGTTGTCATCAAAACAGGAATAGAGGGCAAATCTTCCAGTGAAAACACTTGTTACAGTGATAAATTCCCTCGCTTTGGAGACCTTTTCTCCCACTTCCTGTCCTTTGCAAGCAACATGAGCCACAGATGGAAAAAACCCGGCTGGTTGTAACCTTACCTTACTCTATCCAACACAAAAAACAAAAAAGTTTTGTCTTTAGATACTTTAAATAAATTAGCTTTGGATACTTCAATATTATTTTTTAATTACATTTTTATTTAATTTAATTTGCAGGATATAAACTTGCTTTTAACTACCTTAAGGCAAAGAGATATGTTGATGCAATTGACGTGTGCCACAAGGTAAGAGCTTATTTCTGAATACAGTAATAATGCACCTACTCTATGTATTGTAAAGAAATCCTGGAATCCTGAGTGTAACGACAGGGGTTAGCGTTGTTTAAATATATTCCATTCCTAAACACACAGCAGCTACCAGACACTCCAACCAGCTGAATAAGACCCCATACAAATAATTCTCCTCGCACAAACAAGACAACGCTCTGTGTTGAGGTACCAAAACAGGGAATGAATCTTTATTGCAAGCACATGGTAACACATTTCTCTTCAAAACACTTCCCTCCCATCCTTGGGGAACAGGGCGGGTTAAACTGTCCAATGACAATGGTGATACAGGTCAGGTGTGTTCAAACCTCTCCTTCAGTAAACAGTCTTAGCAGGAGGGGTTGCTGGAGTGATTCCCCCCCCCCCTTTCCTCACAGCAAGACACTTAAACATCCCATAATAAGCAGCCAGACGGTCTACCCGCTCCAATCCACATCACCCCAAACAACAATGAAAAGGTCTTTGGAAGCTAGTCTGGATTCATTAACATTACAACAGGCATCCAGGCGGATTAATATTACAGACCCATTTTAAAGCAATCCAAGACATATTCTCAATGTCCATTATTTCTTTCTCGTACATCACGGGACACAGAGCGGCATAGTCATTACTATGTGGGTTATATAGTTTACCTTCAGGTGCTGGCACTGGCAACTTCCAAACTGGAAGTACCCTCCCCTATATAAGCCCCTCCCATCCGGGAGCACCTCAGTTTTTTGCCAGTGTCTAAGGTGTTGACCAAGAAGTAACATGTGTTTTTCACTGAGCTTGTGTACAGGTTCTTTTGGGCCTCAGTAAGCTATTCCGGATCCGACCAAAAAAGCTTCATAGCTAAACGGTCGGTACCCGGGCCTTGCAGAGAAGAGCAAGGTTTTGCCTGTAATGCTTCTCTTAGGAGAGCTGGACCCTGGGATCCAGAGCTCTGGTCATACCCACGACCAAGATGTTTTCTGTGCAGGGTGCTATACAGGTCCAGGGGAGTGGAATCCTTGGGAACCCGGTCCCTGAAGGTTTAATTACAATGCCTGCCGTGATAGGTGAAGTTTGGGCTTCTGTGGACCAAACGGAGTCCTGCGGCGGGGAAAAGGTAAGTGGGGGCCCCTCAGGAACTTGGTTCTATTGAGGGGACCCCCAAGCCTAATATGTCTTTCTGCCTGTTACCTAACGGTATTCCCGCTACATATTTATGCATGCCTGTAACTACTAAAAAATGTAATATTTTTAATAGTGGTCAAGAAAAGAAAAAAAAACATATAGACTGCGGTACCTGTGTTAATCCACTAGAGGCCGCTGTGGAACGTTTCTTGTCATGTGGACTAGTTTCTTTTCATCAGAGCAAGTCCAGGCAGATGGTGAGTTCTCTTGTGGGAAACTGCTTCCTCTGCCATGTTGCAATGCTCGTCCATCCCCCGGCCTGCGGCAAAAGGGCCCTGTCTCTTGTCCCTAGTTTCCTTTTTCAAAAAAGAGCGCCGAAGGCGCACGTGCCCGCGCGCTTGCACGCGCCTCTATATATAGAGGTGAGCTGGGAAAGGGGGCGGAGCTTGGGGGATGACGCTCTGTGCGCGCCGCAGCGCTTCTGCGCAGGTGCGGGCGTCCCAGCATGTTAAAAAGCACAATTATGTGTTGTGAGCTGGCTATGGAGTGCAGAGACAGAGCTGGCAACATTTAAAAAAGGCATACAGCAAGCGGTTGATGCAGGCATCCCCATAGAAAGGCACATTAGTAGACACCAACTGTTTTTATAGCAGCAATTGTGCTAGACTATTGTCAGTAAGTGGTGTATTTCGGCTGGAATACCTCAGCTTTGGGCTTAGGAATATGCCGTCTAAAAACTCCGGGACTAAAAATCCCAGGAAGCATAGGGGGTCTCCATCGGGCTCTGAGGATCTTGGGCATGCTTCGGCTGCACCAATCTCCCCTGAAGAATCAGAGGTTAGTGACCGTAGAGCACCCTCAGGAGTACCTGGTACTGTGGCTGTCCTCAGTTCACCTGCTCCTGTGTATGTAACAGAGGAGGTTTTTTCCTCAGCTCTGGGAGGGCTGGAAGAGAGATTGTCAACATTGATCGCTGCTTCCCTGTCACAGGGAAAAAGCGCTCGATCTCCATCTCCTCCCTCAGAGTACCTGTTAGCAGAGCAACAGTCCCATACAGGGATCGACCTACCTGAAGGGGATCAGGATGAGGTCGATTCTGTTGTAGAGGAATCAACAGTGGAAGAGCCATTCTCAGCATCACATGCTGAAAGATTATGGGTTCAGTCCCTGACTAACATGGTCCGATCAGCATTTAAAATGCCCCTTGCGGAGCCATCATCCACTTCTGTCTCCTCGTTGGGGTCGCTAAAAGCTCCCCAGACTGTTTGTTCCTTTCCGATCCATCCTTTACCAGGATTGGGAGCATCCTGATAAAATTTCTTTATCGTACACCACGGGACACAGAGCTAGTCATTACATAATGGGTTAAGGGTCACCAGCGGTGATTGGACACTGGCACAACCAATGGAAGACAGTTCCCCTCCATATAACCCCTCCCATCAGGGAAGTACCTCAGTTTTTTCGCCAGTGTCGAAAGGTGTTGGACGCGTTAGGAGGTGCTAAAGGAAAGCTCTACCAAAGAGACCCTCTGGGGGTAAAAGAGCTATGCTTTCGGATCCATCCAAGACGCCTACAAATGAGCTGAATCTGGATGGGATCCGGGCCTCATCCATGAGGCGTCGCCTGTAATGTCTCTCTTCGGAGGACTGGGCTCTAAGATCCAGCACTTTCGCTATTTCGCTATAAAGTCCTGGTAAGAGTCTTGTACAAGGCCCAGGGGAGAGGTATCCTTTAAATAGGAACCCATATCCCTGAAGGTTGGCACACATAGCCCACCGTGAAGGGTGAAGTTTGGTATCTGTCTGAAAACTTTCAGCAGAAAAACCTGCGGCGTGGATAAGGTGAGATTAGAAGGTCCATAACTAGGTTGGGACCTTTTTCAAAAAGTGGATGTCTTCTTTTTTTCCACCACTGGGGGGAGTAAAGAGCTGAATATACTCACCTCACTCTGTTCAGTGTCGGCTTCGGCGAAGTACACTGCTCGTCACCTCCGCTGCTGAGCTTGCTTGAGCACCCCGCTCCTCCTTCCGGTGGCCGATACAGACACCTGCAGATGCAGGTAAGTGGGGACAGGGGCTGATGAGAGTCCTCTCTCACTATGGCCACCACCATAGCGCTAAAGGCCGCGCGCGAGCGCGCTTTATCGGAGGGGGGGGGCCGAGGCGTGCGCGGGCACGTGGCGCGCGCAGGCACAGAAACGGCGCCAAATTTAAAAGACTGTCAGTGTAAAAAGCACTGTAGCAGCAAGCAAGCTCGTTAGTTCTCTTGTTCCTGGCAGAGAAACACAGCAGCTATACAGGGACATAAGACTCCATGTGGTTGGATTGGGTACTTCCTAGAAGACATCCATGTTATGCATAGTTATGTGTTAAAAGTTGCATACTTAATGTATTTGCTAAACTGAACACGGTAGTATATGCATTTAGGTACCTTGTATTTTGTCTAAACAGTAAGCCTTCCAGGGGAAGTAATGCGGACAAAAAGAGATAAAAGAGCACCGCCGCCTGAGACAGGGGGCTCTAGCTGTGCTGACTCGGTACCTTCCTCTCCTGTGTTGCTAAAAGCACCTGTACAGGATGAGCCATTACCTCTGTCAGGTATGGCGGCTTCCCCAGTGAAGCCTGGGCCTGTATATGTCACTGAGGACACTTTATCAGCTGCCCTAAATAATCTGGAGGAGAAAATTTCTACTTTAATCGCTAAATCCTCTAAAAAGGACAATAAGAGAAGCAGATCTCCTCCAGTATTGGACCTCCCTTCAGAAGTACCTGAGGAGGAGGAGGATGAGGAGGAGGCTACATCAGCAGAGGATGAGGAGTCAGACGGATCAGGGATATCGGATGAGCCTTTTTCGGTATCCCAGATTTTAAAGTCACAGGTGCAATGCTATGCAGGAGCCGTGCGAGCTGCATTTAGGTTACCCTCTTTGGAGGTAACAGAATCACCTGTCTCCTCCCTAGGATCATTAAGATCCCTGCAAGGTGCATGCTCCTTCCCGGTTCATCCGTTACTAGAGGATCTATTGTACGCAGACTGGCAACATCCAGATAAGCGTTTTTCACCTCCAAAAAAGTTTAACATTCTTTATCCTATGGAGGAAATTTTTTTAAAGAAATGGAGCCTGCCTACGGTAGATGCGGCTATTTCTTGTGTAAATAAAAACCTGACATGTCCAGTGGATAATGTACAAGTGTTTAAAGATCCTTCTGAGAAGAAGTTGGAATCCTTACTGAAATCCTCCTTCCTTTTGGCCGGCTCAATTACCCAACCTGCAGTAGCAGCAGTCGGTATGTGTCAGGTCGTCAGCCAACAGGTAAAGCAGGGGCTGAAGGAGCTGCCTTCAGAGCAGGCTAAAAATTGGGAGAATTTGCCTAAAGCCTTATGCTTCACAGTGGATGCCATGAGAGATTCTATCATACAGGCATCACGCCTTACACTCCAGCTGGTACAGATGCGCAGAGTACTTTGGCTTAAGCATTGGTCAGCGGAAGCCCCATGCAAAAAGTTGTTGGCAAGTTTCCCGTTCCATGGCGAACGCCTTTTTGGGGAAGATTTAGAAAGATATATCCAAAAGATATCAAGTGGTAAAACGACACTTTTACCTGAGAGAAAGAAAAACAAGAGACCTTGTTTTAAACACACTCTCTCCCCAGCTCCCGGGAAATCTGACTCCAGCCAGTGGCGACGGCCTTTTCAGCCGCCCAAAAAAGCCAAAGAACAGGCTCAGAAGAACAAGAAGCCGTGGGGTTCAAGAGCTAATAAGCAAGCCCCCAAAACCTCTCATTGAAGGGGCGCCCCCGCTCGGCCGAGTGGGGGGAAGGCTTCGTCAGTTCTCAGCGACTTGGCGGACAGAAACCCAGGACAAATGGGTGGTATCCACAATATCCTCAGGGTACAGACTGGAATTTCGAGAGATCCCATCTTCTCAATTCCGAAGTTCAAGACTCTCCAAGGATCCACAAAAAAGAGGATCCTTCTTCAAAGGTTTGAATCACTTAATAGCTCAAGGTGTGGTTACAGAGGTACCCCAAAAGGAGCAAGGTTCAGGTTTTTACTCAAACCTCTTTGTGATTCCAAAACCGAACGGAGAAGTCAGACCCATCCTGGATCTAAAAAATCTAAACCAGTTTCTGAACGTTCGCCATTTTCGAATGGAAACGATTCGATCCGTGGTCGCTACTTTAAAAGGCGGAGAATTCATTGCGTCCATAGATATCAAAGACGCATATCTACACATACCAATCCTCCCCGCTCACCAAAGATTCCTAAGGTTTGCGGTAGAAGATCGCCACTTTCAATTTGTGGCCCTGCCATTTGGTGTAGCCACCGCGCCCAGAGTATTCACAAAGGTGCTAGCTCCTCTGTTAGCAAACCTAAGAACACGGGGCATTGCGGTAACAGCCTATCTAGACGATCTACTATTAATAGATCAGTCAAAGGAGGGATTGGATCACGCTGTAGACACTACAGTAGGATACCTGGAGCATTTAGGATGGATTATAAACTTACAAAAATCCTCTCTCCAGGCCCAAAGAAGGATAGTGTACCTGGGCATGATCATAGATACAGCCCAAAACAGGGTATACCTGCCAGAGCCAAAGATACAGTCTCTGAAAGACCTGATCCACAAGGTCAAAGCAAACAAGAGGCCGTCTATTCGCCTTTGCATGAGACTATTGGGAAAGATGGTAGCCTCCTTCGAGGCGGTCCCTTACGCCCAGTTTCATTCGAGACTACTTCAAGGCAATATTTTAGCCTCCTGGAACAGGAAGAGCCAAGCTCTGGATATACCCATGCGCCTGTCCTCACAAGTACGCCACAGCTTCAATTGGTGGCTAGAAGCCAGGAATTTACGGAAGGGAAAGTCCTTCCTCCCAGTGGCCTGGAAGGTGGTATCTACGGATGCCAGCCTATCGGGCTGGGGTGCAGTATTCGAGGAGGCTTCTACCCAGGGAACCTGGGCCAAGACTCAGGGGATCCTGCCCATCAATGTGCTAGAGATCCGGGCGGTATATCTAGCCCTCAAAACCTGGACATACAGGTTACAGGGCTACCCAGTTCGGGTTCAATCCGACAATGCTACGGCAGTAGCTTACATCAATCACCAAGGAGGCACCCACAGTCGGGCAGCCCAAAGAGAGGTGAACCGGATCTTGGCATGGGCAGAAGAGCATGTACCTTGCATCTCTGCAATCTTCATTCCAGGGATAGAAAACTGGCAAGCAGACTACCTGAGTCGTCAGCAGCTGCTACCAGGAGAGTGGTCTCTTCACCCAGAGATCTTTCAGGCCATATGTCTGAGATGGGGAAACCCAGATGTAGACCTGCTAGCTTCCAGGTTCAACAAGAAATTGGACAACTTTGTGTCCAGAACGAGAGATCCTCTAGCCTACGGGACAGACGCTCTAATAACTCCATGGAATCAGTTCTCACTGATCTATGCATTCCCTCCGATCCCTCTTCTACAAAGACTGCTTCGCAGGATCAAGGAGGAGGGAATACCAGTAATCCTAGTGGCCCCAAACTGGCCCAGGAGGCCTTGGTATGCCGAGATCGTAAAAATGGCGATAGGAAGGCCCTGGAAGCTTCCACTTCGACACGACCTGTTGTCACAGGGTCCAGTATTCCACCCTTCCTTACAAAGGCTAAATTTGACGGCCTGGCTGCTGAGACCCACATTTTGAAAAAGAGAGGGGTCTCTGGCCTGGTTCTTTCTACGCTCATTAATGCTAGAAAGCCAGCCTCCAGACTCATCTATCATAGAGTCTGGAAAGCATACGTTTCCTGGTGTGAATCCAGAAGTTGGAATCCTCTGAAATATGAAATAAGTAGGATTCTTGCTTTTTGCCAGTTAGGAGTGGATATGAAATTAGCCCTTAGCACCATCAAAGGGCAAATATCGGCTCTATCAGTCTTCTTTCAGAGACCATTGGCATCTCACTCCCTAGTTCGGACATTCATTCAGGGGGTACTGAGGATAAATCCTCCAGTCAGGTCTCCCTTGTGTCCATGGGATTTGAATTTGGTATTGTCAGTGTTGCAAAAGCAACCTTTTGAACCTATTCGCCATATTCCTTTAATTATATTAAGTAGGAAATTGGCCTTTCTGATTGCTATAGCTTCTGCTAGGAGAGTATCAGAGCTAGCAGCTCTTTCTTGTAAAGAGCCTTATCTAATTTGTCACAAGGACAAGATCGTACTACGACCCCATCCGGCTTTTCTGCCTAAGGTGGTGTCGGCTTTTCACTTGAATCAAGACATTGTTCTGCCTTCCTTTTTTCCAAACCCGCGGACGGCGGGGGAAAAATTATTACACTCTCTAGATCTAGTAAGAGCGGTAAGGGTGTATCTGCAAGCAACCGCTCAGATACGTAAAACAGATGTTTTGTTTATTTTACCAGATGGTCCCAAGAAGGGCCAAGCGGTATCAAAATCCACCATTTCCAGGTGGATTAGACAAGTAATTGTTCAAGCTTATGGTTTAAAGAACAGGACTCCTCCTTTTCCTGTTAAGGCGCACTCTACCAGGGCGATAAGTGCTTCATGGGCAGTGCACCACCAGGCTTCGATGGCTCAGATCTGTAAGGCTGCAACTTGGTCCTCAGTCCATACATTTTCCAAATTCTATCAGATAGATGTGAAAGGACATGAGGATTCCGCCTTCGGGCGAAGTGTGCTGCAGGCAGCAGTATAGGGCTTCTGGTCCGCAAGCGGTCGGTTTGATCTGTGTCTCCCCCCCTTCATATGAGCATTGCTCTGGGACGTCCCATTATGTAATGACTAGCTCTGTGTCCCGTGGTGTACGATAAAGAAAATAGGATTTTTATAACAGCTTACCTGTAAAATCCTTTTCTTGGAGTACACCACGGGACACAGAGGTCCCACCCTTCTTATGGGAACCTTACTGCTTTGCTACAAAACTGAGGTACTTCCCTGATGGGAGGGGTTATATGGAGGGGAACTGTCTTCCATTGGTTGTGCCAGTGTCCAATCACCGCTGGTGACCCTTAACCCATTATGTAATGACTAGCTCTGTGTCCCGTGGTGTACTCCAAGAAAAGGATTTTACAGGTAAGCTGTTATAAAAATCCTATTATTTACTCCTCCCAAGAGATTTCAGGTGGTCTATCCCATGGAGGATAAGTTCATCAAAAAATGGAGGGTCCCTACAGTGGACGCAGCCATCTCTTGTATGAATAAATCACTGACATGTCCAGTGGTTAATGTCCAAATGTTCAAGGACCCAATAGATAAAAAATTAGAGTCCTTATTAAAATCTGCTTTTGCTACAGCAGGCTTGGTGACACAACCAGCAGTGGCAGCTATTGGGGTCTGCCAAGCAGTGAAGGATCAGTTGAAACAGGTCTTAAGAGACTTGCCAGATCAGCAGGCTTTTGCCCTAGCTGATCTACCTAGAGCCTTATGCTTTGCGGTTGACGCTATAAAGGATTCAATCCATCAGGCCTCCCGCCTTACGCTGTCTGTAGTACATATGCGCAGGCTTCTGTGGCTCAAAAACTGGTCTGCTGAAGCTCCCTGTAAAAAATTGCTGGTCAGCTTCCCATTTCATGGTAAACGCTTATTCGGGGAAGACCTGGACAAATATATCCAGAAAATTTCCAGCGGTAAAAGTACACTTTTGCCGGTTAAAAACAGAGTTAGAGGTCCCTCTTTTAAGAGGCCTGCTTCTCCAGTCCCTAGGACATCGGCTGTGAAACAGTTCCGACGGCCTCCTCGGTCAAATCCCGGGGGTAAAAATCAGGGACAATTGCAGGGTAACAAAAAACCCTGGATCAGGAGAGGTACAAAACCTCCCCCAAAGTCAAATGCATAAAGGGTTGCCCCCACTCAATCGGGTGGGGGGAAGACTTCAGTTGTTCGCAGAGACCTGGCGGGACACGATCAGAGACAGATGGGTGCTCTCCGCAGTAAGTCTGGGATACAAATTGGAGTTAAAAGACTCCCCTCCTTCCCATTTTATAAGGTCAAACGTGCCAAGGGATCCCCAGAAGAGAGGATCCCTCCTGTTGGCACTAGAACAATTATTGCTCCAAGCAGTAATTATAGAGGTTCCCCTGGAAGAATGGGGGTTCGGGTTTTACTCAAACCTCTTTACAGTCCCGAAGCCAAACGGGGACGTGAGGCCCATATTAAATCTAAAAGGGCTAAACAAATTCCTACATATCAGGACTTTCCGGATGGAGTCGATCCGATCGGTGGCCACTGCCCTACAAGGGGAGGAATGGTTAGCCTCGATCGACATCAAAGATGCTTATTTGCACATTCCCATCTTTCCAGTCCACCAAAAATTTCTACGCTTTGCGGTAGAAGGGCGCCATTTTCAGTTCAGAGCCTTACCCTTCGGTCTGGCCACAGCACCACGAGTGTTCACAAAAATTCTGGCCCTATTATTGGCCAATCTAAGAACACGAGGTGTAACGATAATGGCATATCTAGACGACTTGTTGCTGATAGACCACTCAGTGGAAAAACTAGAAGTGGTTGTTCACGAGACAATCGAGTATCTGGAATATCACGGTTGGATTATCAACCGAGACAAGTCAGCCCTAAAACCAGTCAAAAGTCTGGAATACTTGGGGCTAAGGCTGGATTCAGACCAGAGAAAAATTTTCTTGCCTCAAGAAAAGGTGTCATCTTTGAGAGATTTGATCCACCTAGTGGGTACAAAAAGACAGCCATCCATACGCCTGTGCATGAGGCTGCTGGGAAAAATGGTGGCATCATTCGAAGCAGTACCTTACGGTCAATTCCATTCAAGGAATTTGCAAAGGGCCATACTGTCAGCCTGGAACAAAAAAGTTCAGGCCCTAGACTTACCAATGTCCTTGTCCCCTTCCGTTCGCAAGAGCCTCCGTTGGTGGTTGGTTCCCCAGAATCTGGAAAAAGGGAAAGCCTTCAGTCCGATTTCTTGGAAGGTGGTCACTACAGATGCCAGCCTTATAGGCTGGGGAGCAGTACTGGAGCAATGGTCTCTCCAGGGCAGATGGTCGGATGCAGAAAAGGCCCTGCCCATCAATCTCTTAGAGATACGAGCAGCCCGGTATGCCCTAGTAGCATGGACATCCAAACTCCAAGGGTCCCCTGTCAGAATTCAATCGGACAATGCCACGGCAGTGGCATATATCAATCATCAGGGTGGCACCAGGAGTCATGCAGCCCAGAGGGAAGTAAATTGCATCCTGAAATGGGCAGGAAGATATGTCCCAGCCATATCTGCGGTATTCATTCCAGGAGTGGAGAATTGGAAGGCGGACTTTCTAAGTCGCCAACAATTATGCCCAGGGGAATGGTCCCTTCATCCCGAGGTTTTCCGGACAATATGTCAGCGGTGGGGAACACCGGATGTAGATCTGCTAGCATCCAGATTCAACGCAAAAGTGGACAGGTTTGTCTCTTGGACAAGGGATCCCCTAGCTTGCGGCTCGGATGCCCTAGTGTTCCCTTGGGATCAGTTCAAGCTGATATATGCATTCCCACCGCCACAATTGTTACCTCGATTACTCCGCAGAATCAGGGTAGAAAAGAAACCAGTGATTCTGGTAGCTCCAGCGTGGCCCCGAAGAGCATGGTACGCGGAGATTGATTCGCGGAGTCCTTGGACCCTCCCACATCGTCCGGACCTGCTTTCGCAAGGACCGATATACCACCCTTCCTTACCAGCCCTAGGTTTGACAGCCTGGCTATTGAAGCCCACATTCTAAAAAAGAGAGGTCTCTCTAATCCTGTGGTATCTACCATGATCAATGCCAGGAAGCCGGTATCCAGGCAGATCTACTATAGAATCTGGAAGGCGTACATCGCCTGGTGTGAGGCCAAGAAATGGCATCCACGAAAGTACGTAATAGGTAGGATTCTGGACTTCCTACAGTGGGCTGTAGATATGAAGCTTGCCTTGAGTACTATCAAGGGTCAGATTTCGGCCTTGTCAATATTTTTTCAGAGGCCCTTGGCTTCGCATTCACTAGTCAAAGCCTTTATACAAGGAGTGATGCGTATTAGCCCTCCGGTTAATATTCCCATATGTCCATGGGACTTAAACCTGGTTCTGTCGGTTCTACAGAAACAACCTTTTGAACCATTACAGCATATTTCCCTGGTTCTTCTCACCAGAAAATTGATTTTTCTAGTAGCCATTTGTTCGGCTAAAAGAGTGTCGGAATTAGCCGCTATGTCCTGTAGGGAGCCATATCTGGTTATCCATAAGGACAGAGTAGTGTTACGTCCTCATCCAACCTTTCTTCCGAAGGTGGTATCGAGGTTTCATTTGAACCAAGATGTGGTTCTTCCTTCTTTTTTCCCCAAATCTAGTTCAGTAGAGGAAAAATTATTACATTCTTTGGATGTAGTAAGAGCAGTTAAAGCTTATCTAAAAGCCACTGCTCAGATTCGCAGAACGGATACTTTGTTTATTCTGCCGGAAGGCCCCAGAAAGGGTCAGGCAGCATCAAAATCTACTTTAGCCAAGTGGATTCGACAGGTCATAATGCAAGCCTATGGCTTGAGAAGGAGACCGCCTCCGTTCAAAGTTAGGGCGCACTCCACGAGAGCAGTTGGAACTTCATGGGCAGCGCATCACCAGGCCTCCCTGGCTCAAATCTGGGCATTGCTTTAGGACATCCCACATAGTAATGACTATGCCGCTCTGTGTCCCGTGATGTACGAGAAAGAAATAGGATTTTTATAACAGCTTACCTGTAAAATCCTTTTCTTGGAGTACATCACGGGACACAGAGCTCCCACCCCTCTTTTGGGGACACTTATTGCTTTGCTACAAAACTGAGGTGCTCCCGGATGGGAGGGGCTTATATAGGGGAGGGTACTTCCGGTTTGGAAGTTGCCAGTGCCAGCACCTGAAGGTAAACTATATAACCCACATAGTAATGACTATGCCGCTCTGTGTCCCGTGATGTACTCCAAGAAAAGGATTTTACAGGTAAGCTGTTATAAAAATCCTATTTTTTTGGCTCATACTTTCTAAGAGCTTCTGGGTTCCTCGGGCCCACCCGTTACATCTCTCCCCTTTCGGCAGGAGACTAACACAGGAGGAGACCCTAGACGGGTTGACTCCGAAGTTAGTCCATAGTTCCATTCCTCTAATGTCTGCACCAGTGTTTCTCAACTCCAGTCCTCAAGGCGCCCCAACGGGTCATGTTTTCAGGCTTTCCGTTATTTTGCACAGGTGATTTGATCAGTTTCACTGCCTTAGTAATTCCCACAGCTGTTTTATCTGAGGAAAATCCTGAAAACATGACCTGTTGTGGCGCCTTGAGGATCGGAGTTGAGAAACACTGGCCTGGACAACCCATCAGCATTGCCATTTTGCTTACCGGGTCAGTAGCTGATGGTGAAGTTGTAAGGTTGTATGGCGAATAATGGAATTCAGTTCTGGAACAGTCACTTGCTTTGCTCTCTCAATGGCTCCCAAAACTTGTTGCTGACTCTCTTGGGAGAGGTAAGGTAAAACCTGGGCGCAAATCCCATTTAACCTTTTGACAATTTCAGCCTGTTTGTGCATTTCAATGTTCAAGCCATGGGACATCTCATAATACATGACGTAGTGTCGTTGCATCTCCGATTTCTCAACTTGTCACATTCCAATTTTAGACTGTGATATTGTGCCTGATCTAAGGTACATGTCGGGGAAGATAGTCTTACCTGGGTCTCGGCAGCAAGCGGGTCGGTTCCAGCAGCCCGGGTCTGGGCACAGGTAGTCACTGGGTTGGCTTCAGCAGGGCCTATCGTGGCGTAAGCAGAAACGAGGGGGGCCAAATCATTCCCCAGTAGTACATCCGCTGGCAAATCCTTCATCACCCCTACATTCACGTGTCCCGAACCAACCCCCCAATCCAGGTTAACACGGGCAATGGGCAGCCGGAAGATGGTGCCTCCCGCTACTCTTACGGCTACAGTGTCTCCGGTATGTTGGCTCTCTGGGATGAGGTTCTTCTGTAGTAGGGTCATGGTGGCGCCAGTATCACGTAGGCCATTGGCTACCTTTCCATTGACCCAGACAGTCTGCCTGTGTTGCTGCCGGTTGTCCCGGTTAGCTGCTTGTATTGGATCAGCCTCGTGCAGGACGCCCCAATGTTCTTCCTCAACGCAGTGGGCCGCAGGCATGGATGTGTGGGGGTTCCCCCTTGCTGGCTGTCTCCATGACTAGGACTGCCTGCCTGGATTCAACGGACAGTCTGGCTTTTTGTGCCCTAGCTTTTTACACCCGAAACTCCTGATGGGTTGTGAGTAGCCCTGGGAGTTGGACCTGGGCTGCTGAGAATAAGTGGCCGCTGGAGGTGGTGCTGTAGGGTGGCACGACTGGGGTTGGTAGGCAATAGCCGGAGGGGGTGTCACTGATCGATAGTCCACCCGAGCTGTTGTCTTGACCACAGGGTTATCCAGTTTGCGGGCGTCTGTGTATTCATCCGCCAAGCGAGCTGCTTCAGGCAAGGTGAAAGGTTTTCGGTCCCAGATCCACTCTCTGACTTCCAGGGACAGTTTGTCAAAGAAGTGCTCCAGCAGAAACACCTTCAGCACCTCTTCCCCGGATTCTGCTTGGCATCCAGCGACCCAGTGGGATGCCGTGCGGTGTAGGTGGCATGCCCACTTGGTATACGAGTCTCCAGTCTGCTTGCTCGTCTCTCGGAACCGCCTCCGGTATGCCTCCGGTGTGACGGCATACCTGGCCAACAGCGCTTCTTTTACTAGTCCATAGTTCATAATATCCTCGTCTGGGATGGCCCTGAACGCTTCACTGGCCCGGCCGGATAGTTTCCCAGACAAAATGGTAACCCATTCCTCTGTGGGCACCCGGTGTAGGGCACATTGCCGTTCAAAATCCGCCAGGTACCCATCAATATCCCCTTCAGTTTCAATAAATTTTTAAAAGCAGTAAAATGTATCTTTCTCCTTTCAGTTGGTGCTGCTCTGACTTCTGCTACTGCAGCACCTCTTTGCGGTAGCAAATTTACGTCCACAGCCGCTATAACTCGGTCTATGAGCTCCGCTGTAGGGTTAGGACCATAATGTGCCAGTCTTATGTTAACAGCCCGATCAAAACTTGCCTCTTCGGGTGTCCTGTCTGTTACGCTGGACCTTTCGGTTCCATCCATTTCGACTAGTTCTCTGATAATGTCCCTCTTCTTACGGTTGTTGGCCGGTCTTCCCTGGTTCTCCAATAAGTCCTTGAGGGTAGAGCGCTTTAGCTGTTCATACTGTGCCTCCATTGGCCTGTGTCCTCTTGTAGCTGTCCTTCCGGCTGTGGGAATCAATCCGCTTGCCACCAATGTAACGACAGGGGTTAACGTTGTTTAAATATATTCCATTCCTAAACACACAGCAGCTACCAGACACTCTAACCAGCTGAATAAGACCCCATACAAATAATTCTCCCCGCACAAACAAGACAACGCTCTGTGTTGAGGTTCCAAAACAGGGAATGAATCTTTATTGCAAGCACATGGTAACACATTTCTCTTCAAAACACTTCCCCCCCATCCTTGGGGAACAGGGCGGGTTAAACTGTCCAATGACAATGGTGATACAGGTCAGGTGTGTTCAAACCTCTCCTTCAGTAAACAGTCTTAGCAGGAGGGGTTGCTGGAGTGATTCCCCCCCCCCCTTTCCTCAGAGCAAGACACTAAAACATCCCATAATAGGCAGCCAGACGGTCTACCAGCTCCAATCCACATCACCACAAACAACAATGAAAAGGTCTTTGGAAGCTAGTCTGGATTCATTAACATTACAACAGGCATCCAGGTGGATTAATATTACAGACCCATTTTAAAGCAATCCAAGACATATTCTCAATGTTCATTATTTTCTGGCTCATACTTTCTAAGAACTTCTGGGTTCCACGGGCCCACCCGTTACACTGAGATTATACATGTTTGAATCACTAAGGCTACATTCATTCTAGCCTGCATGCTAAAAAGCAGCTAGTGTAGTGTTGGCTCTTGCAGAGATCAGTGCGTGCAATGCATGTTTCAGCATGTTTTTTTTTTAGAACTTTACTTGTAGTGACATTTCATTCCTGACAAGCGATGCCATCCAGTACACTGTGAAAAAATACAGACATGTTGACTTTTCAGCTTAAGGGTGCATGGTTAGGGGGAAGTAAACCTCTCCCCCCACCAACCACAAATGTAAATGAGGCCCATAAGGGCTGTAGGGATACAATGGTGATGGCAGAGCATAGCTCAGAGTCTGTGTCATTTTCGAGGCTTCTACAGATGGGGGGGGTAGGGTAGGAAAAATGTGGGGATTATTTCCTGGTGCTTTTAGGCTTTTAGATGCTCGTAGGTGCTTTTAGGCATCGTACTGTATCTGTTGTTTGTGAATATATTTGTTACATGTTTTCAAACACATACCATAACTTCCATTTAAAAATCGCTGCTTACCATTTTACTTGCTTAAAGAGGAGCTCCACCCAAAAGGGGAAGTTTTGCTTTAATGACTACTCCCCCTCCTCTTCTGGTTTTAACAGGTACCCACTCGCACTTCCGCTCGGATCACCTAGGTTTTCCTCTCCCCCTCCCTACCTACAGTCTTCTGGGACATGTCACAGCTCCCAGAAGACTGCGGAACCATTCACAATGTACAACGTGGCTTGCGCAGTGGGTACCTAGCTGTGAAGTCGCAAACTGTCCCACAGTTGAGATGCCAGGGACAGAAGATGGAGAGAAGGGATGGCTCAGGTGAGCACATCGCTTGATCGTGGGACAGGTGAGTGTCTGTCTGTTAAAAGTCAGCAGCTACACTTTTTGTTGCTGCTAACTTTTTTTTTTAATTTACATTTTTATTAACATTTTTCTTTTACCTAACAGGGAAAAGAAAATAACAGACTCTGGACATCATATTATACAAAAATAAAACAGCATACAAAGTAAACTCAAAGCTACATGAGGTCTAAAGCAGGTCCAGCAAAGCTACACGTGTCATTATCTATACTGATATATACAAATTAGATAGGAGAACAATCTGATAAAGTGATCATCTTTATTATTTAATAATCTCACAGAATATCAGCTGTTGACTTTTAAAAAAACAAAACTGACTGAAGCTCTTCTTTAAAAATCTTACCTAGCATTCCTCCTCTATGTACTGTTAAGGAGATTGAGGAGTTATGTTTACTATAATTAATTAACCTGTCTGTATTGTGCTGGCAGATCTCATTATTAGTTGTAAACTAGATGTGCACACTGACTGTCCTAGCAAAGCGTTAAATATCTCAAGGCTTGGCTGATATATTTGTATCCTAATGCACTTAAAAAAAAATGTCCCTAAAATCTATCAGAATAGTTTGCACAAAGCAAACTATTCTGAACTGTAGCTGCCTACAGAGTCCTATGCATAAACCTGCTCCAAGGTAACAACTAGAAAGGTAAGATTTTTTTTAAGTATGCTGTGTGAATAGAAACATATAACAAACATACAGTGGGGGGGGGGGGCTTCAAATTTGACTGCAAATGTGGCATACATTTTAAAGTGGAGGTCCACCCTAAAAAAAAAAAATTATACTCACCCTAAATGCCTGTTGCTATGCGGAAGTCCTAATCTGCCTCTAATGTTCCTCTTCTCCGTCCGCGGTGGGTCTCCTTCCGCTTCCTCTTCTTGTGAATGGGGCGCGCTGCCTTCTGGGAACTGTGTGTATCCCAGGAGGCAAGCCGCCCATTCACAAAGCGCCATGCGAGTGGTGCATGCGCAGTAGGAAACGGGCAGTGAAGCCTTACGGCTTCACTGCCTGTTTCCCCTACTCAGAATGGAGGAGCCGGGACCTGCCAGCAGCGATCGATCGCCGCGACAGGACCGACATCGCGGGCGAGTAGGACAGGTAAGTGTCCTTATTAAAAGTCAGCAGCTACACTGTTAGTATCTGCTGACTTTTTTTTTTTTCCCTGCACCTCCGCTTTAAGGAGTTTAGCAGAACAAATGCTCAAGGCTGCTCTGTGAAGTTATGGTTTATGGATTTTCCTGCGTCTGCCTGCAGAGGGAGCACTTGCTGCATTTTTTTCCTTACACATGTATGTATTGTATATATCTGAGGTTCTGTATGACATCTGCTTCATCTTGAAAAAGTTACTTTCTATCCCATGCTTTCTTCAACAGGTCTTAGAACTTCATCCCAATTACCCAAAGATAAGAAAAGATATTCTTGACAAATCCAGAGCTGCCTTAAGAACTTAACACACAATGTCAAAGATAATTGTAGCAGCAGAATACTGTACCCAGGCAGCATGAATTGTGAGTACTAGGCACAGCACCATGGCCAGCTAAAGCAGGAGCAAGAGACCACCGCCTTGTTTACTTAAGAATACCAGATAATAGAAAAGGATGTTGTTTTGAAAGGAGTAGTAGTTGAAGTCACTGTAGAGCCAGTTAACAAGTTAATTTGCTTGCCTTGAATTGTGGGTGCAGCCAATATAGTGTCTGGAAACTGAAAGATTCTGTGCCTGCACCATATGCTACATCATTCAAGCTTAGCTCACACAGAGAAAAACACTGAAACTCCTATTGCACTGAGAAAGCAGAGCTGCTTTTTTCCTTATGGCAGGAAAATATTCCACACATCATTCCTATTATTTAAAATTATTCCCCATGATCCTAAAAGTTAAAAGCACAGGGACCCCTTCAGTATGGATTATTGTTTATCCACTCGCTGACCGTGCTATAGCCGAAAGACGGCTACAGTGCAGTAGTCCAGTTCTGGGAGGGCGTCAATAGACGTCCTCCTAGAACCCTGCCTCCTGCGGTGCGGATTGGGCAAGCTCTGTGACCGCTGTGTCCTTCAGACTCAGCTGATCATGGATCTGGGTAAAGGGTCAATCCCAGTGGCCCTTTGCCATGCAATCAGCTGTGTCCAATCACAGCTGATCACATGTAAACAGGCTTGCCGGTTATCGGCCGTCCTTTTCTCCCATGCTGTGTCTGTGGGAGCAAATGAAAGCAGTTAACCAGCAATCCGGTTAGCACATCATTTACACTGATAGGCTGCACTGATTATCAGTGCCCATCAGTGCTGCCTCATCCGTGCACATCAGAAAAATTACTTATTTGCAAACTCTTATAACAAAAAATAAGAAACTTCTTTTTTTTTTTCAAAATTTTTTTTGTCTTTTTTCGTTTTGCTTATCAAAAAATAAATAACACAGTGGTGATTAAATCGCACCAAAGGAAAGCTCTATCCGTCTCAAAAAAAAATTATACAAATTTTGTTTGGGTACAGAGTTGCATAACTGCGCAATTGTCATTCAAAGTGCAACAGCATTGAAAGCTAAGAATTAGCCTTGGCAGGAAGGGGGTAAAAGTGCCCGGTAGGCAAGTGGCTATTTTAAGTTGCACTGACACTATATTGTCAGTTTAGATGCGTGTACACAAAACAGAAGTTCACTTTAAAGGCTATTTTTACCTTCTGCAAAACATAATAATAAATGCAATACATTACATTTGGGTTTTGTGTTTAATACAGCTTTAAGAGTTTTCAACCGTACACCTACCACAGCCACTGGGAGGGAGTTTCACTTTCATTTATATTATGGAAAAGGCAATAGAGGGACTGGGCACACATCACAACCTCTGTTGTAGTAGGAAGGTTAAAGTGGTTGTAACCCTAAAAATAAAAAATAAAAAAAATTACTCTGATCCTTTACAGCATGTTAAACAGCACAGTGCTTGTGCTGTGTCATTTGTCCCTCTCTAAGCTGTAAAAAACCTGTCTGATCCTGCCAGTTCCTGTGTTCCCCTCTGTGTACTGACTACGATAATCATGGCAGCTAAGCCCTGATTACTGTGGTCAGTTTACGTGCCTCTGTCATCTGCTGCTTTCGTCTCACCCCCTCCCTCTCTGCCTGTCAGCACCATATGTCTGTGCTAGCCATCTCCTCCCCACCCCTTCGGTTGCTAGCTGTTTAAAATTACTAGGTGAAAAATCATGTAATTCCCTTCCTTACATGTGCAGTAGCTGTGTTTTTTAAAAATCACCTTATTTACAGCGCCGCAGGGCGCTCACGTGACCTGCCGGATCTCTCGTCCTCTCTCCCAGCTGACGTCAGTAGGGAAACATGGCCCCTCCCACTGTAGTGCTCGGATCAAGGCGGGAGAGAGTCGGCAGGTCACGTGAGCGCACCGCGGAGCTGTAAATAAGGTATTTCAAAGGGTCATTTTTAAAAAACATTAGATCTGCATGTAAGGAAGGGAATTGCATGATTTTTAATAGGTGACATAACAACCACTTTAAGACCTCAAGGTCAAGGAACAGAGATAGGAAAAATACATTGAGAAATTGCTTTACTGAAACTCCACAGACATTCAAGAAACCAGTGAGTGACTCAGCCCACTAGACTCCACCTATAAGGAAAATATCTCTTCTTGAGTGGACTGACCCTTTAATGCACTACCAGAAAACTGAATTTGACAGGTTCAAGTCTTAGGATTTTTATAAAAGATAGTTTTAAAATGATCCAATATGTTCCTTTTCTTGTAATTTAATTTTAGAATATTTTTTATCTTTTGTTCATTGGTATTTATTGAATTGTTAAATAAATTATTTTACATATTGCAACAGTTGTAATAGATGCCATTCTTGTACGTGTTTACTTAATATTTAAATGTCTTCAAGGGGAATTCCCAATCTGATTAGGAACCCCTATGTTAAGAAAGAGGTCACCCCCCCCCAACACACACATTTAGTGTCCTTGCAAACACTGTGACTCCCATATCAGTAAGGCTGATTGCTGCTGGTTGAGTGAAAACAATGAATCTATTCCCCCATCCACACATTTGATGTGGATGGGGCAATCACTCCTGCTTAGCTATTGTATTGTGCCAGTGGAGAGCCTTCCCCACCGGCAGAATACAATGATCAGTGATGCCGGATACAGCCGGCGGCACCGATTGTTCAGAAAAAAAAAACCAACAGGCTGATTGTACACAAGTTAATTCATAGATTGACTTGTGTACAACCAGCTAGCCCATACATGGATAATAATTAGTCTGGTATCTGCTGAACCGGCTGAATTTTGATCCATGTATGGCCGGCTTAAGACAGAAATTGCTGCTCTAGGTAGGTATGGCTTGGTAAGATCCTCCTCTCAGAGACCGAGGGTGCTGGCAATGCACATAGCAATAAGAACAAAAATGATGAGGACAGCCGCACTCCAATCCAACGTAGTTAATTCCAAAGGAAACAGGCACTACAAATAACAGCATGAACCCAGGACAGCTGACGCGTTTCACACTCTATTCAGTGTTTACTCATAGCTTTGGATTGGAGTGCGGCTGTCCTCATCATTATGGCCGGCTTAAGGTTTACAGAATTAATAGACTGAAGTCCAACTATTGTAATTTAAGTTCAATTCACACTTTTTGGGTGCAACGAATGGCAACGTGCATTGGTGCAACATAGTGACATTACACCTTCCCGCCAGCATAACGCATATATTCCCCAGCAAAGTTGGTGGGCTTTAATGCCAAGCTGCCTTACATATGCGTTCAGCTGTCTCCGCTGTTCTGCGCTGAGGGCTCACACTTGCGCACTCCCAGCACATTGACCAAGCTTTCAAAATCAGTTCCCAGGCACTGTTTACAATCCGGAGCCAGTGGGACAGCTCCCAGGTATGTGACCACTGTGACAGCCAATTGGGATTGGGAAGTGCGCCAGCAAGAGTGAAAACTGCCGTAACAAACTGGTATATATTAACACACTGGTACTAATAACACTAGCCTATTTACCCCTCCCCTCCCTGCTACCCTTTACTTATAAGTCACAGCATTTGACAAGTTAGTATTACAGTATATCTAAAGCCAAAACTTTTTTTTTTTTTTTTTTTTTTTGTCACCTGTGTGCCATTTGAGAGATTTTCTCATGAAGACAACAGGAAGCAAAAGGAAATGTGTCCAAAGTAAGAAAAACCCTCTGTTAGTTATTAATAAACAAGTGTTCCCATTGAAACCATGCCCCTCCTTTCCAGTTCTGGTGTCAACTCAAAACTTTGGAATTTTTCTCACGTTCAGTCTTGGTGGCAGCGGTTGCCATAACAAATGGGGTGAATTTCCCAATTTGGGGCACAGAGAGAAATCAAAACTGGACAGAGGTTTCAACCCTTTACAACTTAAGTCAAACAAAGTAAACAATTTTGGCTTTAGATACTCTACAATTAGCCTTTATTAACAATTTAGGCTGTAAGGTAGAGGGGATGGTGTAGGTGGGATAGACTTTGGTTTTTTATTGTACAATAGGTCCAGTTTAATAACATTTTGCAAAGCTCAGTTAGGTTGTGGAACCCAAAACACATTTATCAGTTTAGTAAAATCAGATGAAGCCATTTCTGAATACTGATATCTGAACAGTTTTGGTGAAGAAGAATTCCATAAAGCCATGTTTATCCTTGAATTGTCTCCTTACTGAAATGTCATTGCACTTTTTGTGCATTTACTGTTTTTGGGGTTTGCATTGCTGTAACAGAAGAGTTAAACCCAGCATGGTTCCCCCTCATCTGCATTACTTAAACAGCCTGAAATAAAAAAAAACACTTGACCTCCTTCGTTCCCCTACAGATGTAGATCACTTCCTTAGTTAATAAATGGTCAGGGCCATATAGCTGTATACATTACTTACAGTATATAATCTGCAGCACCATTAGGATTATTATTAGGATTTTTGTATTACCTGTAAAATCCTTTTCTTGAAGTATGACAGGATGATAATTCTGAAACCATTGGGCTATACTTCCAGCTTTAGGAAAATTGGACACTAGCAAACAGTGCTCAGTGCTACCCCCAGCATGCCTACAGTTTTGTAGCAAGCAAAAACTATAGATACAGAGGCGACCTGTGTACAAGGCCGCCATCAGGGGGGTACAGGCAGTACAACTGTAAGGGGCCCCGGATGGCAACCCCCCCTTTTTTTTTATTTTTTATAAAAATTTATTTTTCTTTAAAAAAAATAAAAAATTTGTAGGGTCCCCAGAGGCCCGGAGGTCCACAGGGCCCCAGATGGCAACCCCCCCTTTTTCTTTTTTCTTTTTTATATATAAAAAATAAATTATTTATTTTTTTGTAAGAGACCCAGAGGTCCCCAGAGGCCCGGAGATCCCCAGGGCCCCAGATGGCAACCCCCCCTTTTTTTTTTTTCGTCAGCACCCAAAGCCCCCCGACCTCAACAATTTGCGGCGACAGCACCCCCCGCTCCTCAATTCGTGGGCACCCCACGCTTCTCAATTCGCGGCAGCACCCCCCTGGTTCTCCTATGCTCCGGGGGACCCATGCCTAAAGCTGTGTAAGGGGCCCCAAAATTCCTGATGGCGGCCCTGACTGTGAGGTACTCCGAGAAAAAGGTTTTACAGATAAAACAAACATTTTGCTGACATCACAGGACAGAGTAGTAATTCTGGAACCATTGGGACATCCAAAAGCAGTCATACTGAGGGTTGGGCCAGAGAAACCAAAAAGCTAACAGCCCAAAAAACATTGGTTTAACACGAACAGCTCTACAGAGCCCCCCAAAAAGTGGACATCAGCTGAGGCTTGAACTTCCACCTGGTAAAAAAATAAAAAATAAAAACTTTGGGTGCTGGAATGTCCAAAAACAGACTAACCGAAGGCTGGACAACAGAACAACCAAAGGGCTAACAAGCCCACAAAACCAGCGGTTTACCAGAGAGATGACTGAACCAAGCCTACAGAGCTGCCTGAAGAACCTTACGACTGAAGCTGACTTCAGCTGATACATGAACCTCCATCTGGTAAAAACTTAATGAAAGTAAGGGCAAAAGACCAGACGGCAGCCTTGCAATTTCAAAGAAAAAACAAACCGATGCCCAGTTCTGAAAGGCCCAGTAAGCACTAACTGATCTGGCAGAGGTATGCCCTGACAGACAGTGCCCAACATTATATAACCAACCTGCCAACAAGTGCTTCTGCTGCACAATAAATCTCTGGGCTTTTTCTACTGCTAACAAGTTGGTCTTACTATTCTGATGTCACCAAATGGACCTAGGACTGGGCTCTCCAGACTGGTGGCAACACCTGCAAGCCTCGGAATGAGTGAGGTAAAGTACATTGCATGTAACTTAGAAGGTGTTAGATACCATCTAGTAAGCAACTTGAAACTGCGCTCTTGAATTCTATACAAATTAAAAAGCTTGTGTGTAAATAGGCATCATTTATCCAGTTTGAACAAGGTGATGAATATGTGCTGCTAGTAAGGGAGCGTTAGCTGCTCAGGGTAGGGAAGGGTTAAACTTTGGGCCAGTCAGTTTCCTGGAGTTTTTGGGTTGTGCCCTTTACCATGGCTTACATATAAAAAGGGCGGAAGTCCAGGCTCAGGGAGCTGCCAACATGACCACGTGGGAAGCAAGAAGATCTGGATCACAGGGAAAGATGTAGCCCTGAGCAACTTCCATCTTCCACCCTAAAGGTGGATTTTCCACTAATGGACACTGGCAGTCTTGGACTTACACCTACTGTATACAGGTATGCCTGGGCAGCCATAGCGTAGTTAGTGAGGAGAACTGAGTGTGCATTGTGACTTACACTTACAGCAGCTCCTAAACTTGAGTTTAGGAGCTTTTGGCATTTTTTTGCCAAAGCTTCTAAACTCAACTCCTGAACACAGAAGAATCACGTTTTTGCCGCGTTTTTTGTTTTCCTGCGGCCAGCGTTCAAAGTAGTTCAAGTGTACATGAAGCCCAAAAGTTCTTGAACTGTCCAAATGCCTGGTCTGAAGTTACTCTAAAGAGGTGCATGGTGGAACATGTCATATCAAAAGAACGGCCTGTAATGCACTCGTGGGGTACAGGAGGAAAGCCAATATCAAGGGTTAACTTGGCAGAAGAGTTGGAGCAGGAGAGTAGTTGACACAGGTAACCATGAACCGGTGGGAATGTATAGCAGACAGTCAATAAAGCATTGTACCTACTGTAGGTGACGGGTCCTACGGTAGTGAGGGAGTCAGTGGTCTTGTACAGAGCAGCCTGGATCCTCCTCCTCTCGGGTCCCTCTTCGCAGCTCCTGGCCACTCCCTCCTGTCGAGTGCCCCCACACAGCAAGCAGCTTGCTATGGGGGCACCCGAGCCGAGTCACAGCTCCCTGTGCCCATTCAGACAAGGAGCCCTGACCTGGCCCTGTCCCCTCTCTCCCCTGATTGGCTAACTGACTTTGATTGACAGCCGCGGGAGCCAATGGCGCTGTTGCTGTGTCGTAGCCAATCAGGAGGAGAGTCCCAGATAGCTAAGACTCGTGGACAGCGCTGGAGTGAGATGGGGCTCAGGTAAGTAATTGGGGGGTGCTGGGGAGGCCGCTACACACAGAAGGCTTTTTATCTTAATGCATAGAATGCATTAAGATGAAAAAAACCTTCTGCCTTTACAACTCCTTTAATATTACTTTAACCACTTCTTGGCCACGCTATAGCCGAATGATAGCTATACAGCGTTGGTCGCACATTTCTATTAATGTCCTTCCGTGATTGTGCTTCCTGCATTCGCTGTGTCCTTCAGATCAGGGTAAACTGCCAATCATAGTGGCTCTTTACCATGTGATAAGCTATGTCCAATCACAGCTGATCAAAGTGTAAACAGGATTTGCCAGTTATCAGCAATCCTTTCCTTGTCCTGACAGTGTGTGAGGACAGGAGAGCCCATAAGCAGCAATCCGGACAGGGGACGTCTGCACTGACATTCGGGGCACTGATCATCAATGTTCTGATTATCAGTGGAGCCCCAACAGTGCCCATCAGTGAAGTAGAAAACGTACTTATTTACAACATTTTATAACCGAAACTAAGAAAAAAAAAAATTCAAAATTTTTGGTCTTTTTTTGTTTGTTTAGAAAAAAATATAAAACCCAGCGATGATTAAATACCATAAAAAGAAAGCTCTATCTGTCTCCAAAAAATGATAAAACTTTAGTTTGGGTACAGTGTTGTATGACCGCGCAATTGTCATTCACAGTGTGACAGCGCTGAAAGCTGATAATTGGCCTGGGCAGGAAGGGGGTGAACGTGCTCAGTAGGCAAGTGGTTAATTGAGTGTTGGGTGAATACTTATTGGTGTATTGATGTCATTACAGGAAGTGATGTCACCAGCTTGGAATGCATAGACGCGAAAAACGAAAAAAGCTTTGCACTGCACCAAAAGAAACATGTGCACCTTTTCAAACAACACGCTGCACTGATGTGATCGGGCACCATAGAGGATAATGTGATTTCCATTGTTGTGCAGCATGACAACAAACGCAGAAAAAAAGGCGCTAACAAGCTACATTCACACTCGCGTGTTGTGAAAATATGTGCAAAACTCACTTTTTGTGCACGTTTATGCAAAATGTGCTCCGCCCCCTCAGGAAGTACGGCCATATTCAGCTGAAAGGCAGTAACAGCACGTGATTACATCATCTAATGCCATGCCTCCCAACTTTCTGAGATGGGAATGAGGGACACCTATCAGCAAAGATATGCAGGCATAGGACACGCCCCTGCCACGCCCCCTTAAAGGAGAATTGTACGGAAAAAATTAGGAAACCCCCACAAGTTCTTTTTTTTTACTACTATTCCTTTTTATTTGCTTTTGGAATTTACAAATGTAGCAATTATAAATTGGATGAAAGGTTTAGCACTAGGAAACAACTTTTTATAGTTAAATAGTACATTTTATATACAACTATATAGATCAGACCAAAATGAGGAGGAAAGAGGGACAGAGGGACTTTGTTCTAAATCAGGGACGGACAGTTGGGAGTTATGTTAGTCTAATGCTATGAGAACTCCATAGCAGTGTCTTTATTGTGAGAACTCTACAGAGGATTAATGGTGATGTGTGTCCGGCTATATAAAAAAGGACTCAGCAGTCAGAACGGCTTCATTGCTGGCAGAGCTAATATGGCTTCAGGTCACCTATCAATACAACAGGAGAGCTTACAGCAGTCAGGGCTGACATACAGCCACATGCCCTCTAGTGGTCACACGCATGCATTGCAGGCTTCTAATGTACATGCGCGACCAGACTCCTCCAGTGCGCTTACGTGAAGTATTACGTGCCCTGAGCAGGCGCACTCCACAATCTACTGCCAGGGTTCGTGAGATGTTACCGTGGTAACCGGAGCCGGCTTCTAACTTTAGACCCCGAACAGGCCGGAGCACAATGCTGTCTGTACTGGACGCTCTATGGGAGGACCGCGATGTCCGCTTCGATATCTCTCCGCAGTGAGTGCTGTGTGTGTACTAACGGGGCACAGAGGATACCGAGCAACTGGAATAGTGTCCGCTATGGGGAGGATACCGAGCAACTGGAATAGTGTCAGCTGTGTACGGAGTGACCTCCCCTGTGGTGTTCTTCCTGTACAGGAGGGTCTTATATAATAATGACCCCCCCCCTCTCATCACAGCCCCCCCCCCCCCATCACCATCACACACCTCATCACTGCGTACTGTTCATACCTTCACCTAATATCTATATACCTATATTATTTCCCAGTATCCATATCCCAATATATATATATTCCAGTATCAATATCCCAATATTCTTCTCCCAATATCAATATCCCAGTATTCTTCTTCCAATATTCTTCTCCCAATATCCATATCCCAGTATTCTTCTCCCAATATCCATATCCCAGTATTCTTCTTCCAATATTCTTCTCCCAATATCCATATCCCAGTATTCTTCTCCCAATATCCATATCCCAGTATTCTTCCAATATTCTTCTCCCAATATCCATATCCCAGTATTATTCTCCCAATATCCATATCCCAGTATTCTTCTTCCAGTATTCTTCTCCCAATATTCTTCTCCCAGTATCCATATTCCAGTATTCTTCTCCCAATATCCATATCCCAATATTCTTCTCCCAGTATTCATATCCCAGTATTCTTCTCCCAATATCCATATCCCAATATTCTTCTCCCAGTATTCATATCCCAGTATTCTTCTCCCAATATCCATATCCCAATATTCTTCTCCCAGTATTCATATCCCAGTATTCTTCTCCCAATATCCATATCCCAGTATTCTTCTCCCAATATCCATATCCCAATATTCTTCTCCCAATTTCCATATCCCAGTATTCTTCTCCCAGTATCCATATCCCAGTATTCTTCTCCCAGTATCCATATCCCAGTATTCTTCTCCCAATATCCATATCCCAGTATTCTTCTCCCAGTATCCATATTCCAGTATTCTTCTCCCAGTATCCATATTCCAGTATTCTTCTCCCAGTATCCATATCCCAATATTCTTCTCCCAGTATTCATATCCCAGTATTCTTCTCCCAGTATCCATATCCCAATATTCTTCTCCCAGTATCCATATTCCAGTATTCTTCTCCCAGTATCCATATCTCAATATTCTTCTCCCAGTATCCATATCCCAATATTCTTCTCCCAGTATTCATATCCCAGTATTCTTCTCCCAATATCCATATCCCAATATTCTTCTCCCAGTATCCATATTCCAGTATTCTTCTCCCAGTATCCATATCCCAATATTCTTCTCCCAGTATTCATATACCAATATTCTTCTCCCAGTATTCATATCCCAGTATTCTTCTCCCAATATCCATATCCCAGTATTCTTCTCCCAGTATCCATATTCCAGTATTCTTCTCCCAATATCCATATCCCAGTATTCTTCTCCCAGTATCCATATTCCAGTATTCTTCTCCCAGTATCCATATTCCAGTATTCTTCTCCCAGTATCCATATCCCAATATTCTTCTCCCAGTATTCATATCCCAGTATTCTTCTCCCAGTATCCATATCCCAATATTCTTCTCCCAGTATCCATATTCCAGTATTCTTCTCCCAGTATCCCATATCTCAATATTCTTCTCCCAGTATCCATATCCCAATATTCTTCTCCCAGTATTCATATACCAATATTCTTCTCCCAGTATTCATATCCCAGTATTCTTCTCCCAATATCCATATCCCAATATTCTTCTCCCAGTATCCATATTCCAGTATTCTTCTCCCAGTATCCATATCCCAATATTCTTCTCCCAGTATTCATATACCAATATTCTTCTCCCAGTTTTCATATCCCAGTATTCTTCTCCCAGTATCCATATTCCAGTATTCTTCTCCCAGTATCCATATTCCAGTATTCTTCTCCCAAAATCCATATCCCAGTATTCTTCTCCCAGTATCCATATCCCAGTATTCTTCTCCCAGTATCCATATCCCAATTTTCGTCTCCCAGTATCCATATTCCAGTATTCTTCTCCCAGTATCCATATCTCAATATTCTTCTCCCAGTATCCATATCCCAATATTCTTCTCCCAGTATTCATATACCAATATTCTTCTCCCAGTATTCATATCCCAGTATTCTTCTCCCAATATCCATATTCCAGAATTCTTCTCCCAGTATCCATATTCCAGTATTCTTCTCCCAATATCCATATTCCAGTATTCTTCTCCCAGTATTCATATTCCAGTATTCTTCTCCCAGTATTCATATTCCAGTATTCTTCTCCCAATTTCCATATCCCAATATTCTTCTCCCAGTATCCATATCCCAATATTCTTCTCCCAGTATTCATATACCAATATTCTTCTCCCAGTATTCATATCCCAGTATTCTTCTCCCAATATCCATATCCCAATATTCTTCTCCCAGTATCCATATTCCAGTATTCTTCTCCCAGTATCCATATCTCAATATTCTTCTCCCAGTATCCATATCCCAATATTCTTCTCCCAGTATTCCTATACCAATATTCTTCTCCCAGTATTCATATCCCAGTATTCTTCTCCCAATATCCATATCCCAATATTCTTCTCCCAGTATCCATATCCCAGTATTCTTCTCCCAGTATCCATATTCCAGTATTCTTCTCCCAGTATCCATATCCCAATATTCTTCTCCCAGTATTCTTCTCCCAATATCCATATTCCAGTATTCTTCTCCCAGTATCCATATCCCAGTATTCTTCTCCCAGTATCCATATTCCAGTATTCTTCTCCCAATATCCATATCCCAGTATTCTCCCAGTATCCATATCCCAGTATTCTTCTCCCAGTATCCATATTCCAGTATTCTTCTCCCAGTATCCATATTCCAGTATTCTTCTCCCGGTATCCATATCCCAATATTCTTCTCCCAGTATTCATATACCAATATTCTTCTCTCAGTATTCATATCCCAGTATTCTTCTCCCAATATCCATATTCCAGTATTCTTCTCCCAGTATCCATATTCCAGTATTCTTCTCCCAATATCCATATCCCAGTATTCTTCTCCCAGTATCCATATTCCAGTATTCTTCTCCCAGTATCCATATTCCAGTATTCTTCTCCCAGTATCCATATCCCAATATTCTTCTCCCAGTATCCATATCCCAATATTCTTCTCCCAGTATTCATATACCAATATTCTTCTCCCAGTATTCATATCCCAGTATTCTTCTCCCAATATCCATATCCCAATATTCTTCTCCCAGTATCCATATTCCAGTATTCTTCTCCCAGTATCCATATCTCAATATTCTCCCAATATCCATATCCCAATATTCTTCTCCCAGTATTCATATCCCAGTATTCTTCTCCCAGTATTCATATTCCAGTATTCTCCCAATATCCATATTCCAATATTCTTCTCCCAGTATCCATATTCTTCTCCCAGTATTCATATTCCAGTATTCTCCCAATATCCATATCCCAATATTCTTCTCCCAGTATCCATATCCCAGTATTCATATTCCAGTATTCTTCTCCCAGTATCCATATCCCAATATTCTTCTCCCAGTATCCATATTCCAGTATTCTTCTCCCAATATCCATATTCCAGTATTCTTCTCCCAATATCCATATCCCAATATTCGTCTCCCAGTATCCATATCCCAGTATTCTTCTCCCAATATCCATATCCCAATATTCTTCTCCCTGTATCCATATTCCAATATTCTTCTCCCAGTATCCATATTCCAGTATTCTTCTCCCAGTATCCATATTCCAGTATCCATATACCAATATTCTTCTCCCTGTATCCATATCCCAGTATTCTTCTCCCAGTATCCATATCCCAATATTCTTCTCCCAGTATTCTTCTCCCAGTATTCATATCCCAGTATTCTTCTCCCAATATCCATATCCCAATATTCTTCTCCCTGTATCCATATTCCAGTATTCTTCTCCCAGTATTCATATTCCAGTATTCTTCTCCCAGTATCCATATCCCAATATTCTTCTCCCAGTATCCATATCCCAATATTCTTCTCCCAGTATCCATATTCCAGTATTCTTCTCCCAGTATTCATATTCCAGTATTCTTCTCCCAATATCCATATCCCAATATTCTTCTCCCAGTATCCATATCCCAGTATTCTTCTCCTAGTATCCATATCCCAGTATTCTTCTCCCAGTATCCATATCCCAGTATTCTTCTCCCAGTATTCATATTCCAGTATTCTTCTCTCAATATCCATATCCCAATATTCTTCTCCCAGTATTCAGATACCAGTATTCTTCTCAGAGTATTCATATTCCAGTATTCTTCTCCCAGTATTCATATCCCAGTATTCTTCTCCCAGTATCCATATCCCAGTATTCTTCTCCCAGTATCCATATCCCAATATTCTTCTCCCAGTATCCATATCCCAGTATTCTTCTCCCAGTATCCATATCCCAGTATTCTTCTCCCAGTAACCATATTCCAGTATTCTTCTCCCAGTATTTATATACCAATATTCTTCTACCAGTATCCATATCCCAATATTCTTCTCCCAGTATCCATATCCCAGTATTCTTCTCCCAGTATCCATATCCCAGTATTCTTCTCCCAGTAACCATATTCCAGTATTCTTCTCCCAGTATTTATATACCAATATTCTTCTACCAGTATCCATATTCCAGTATATATATATATATATATATATACTCCAGTATTCTTCTCTCAGTATCCATATCCCAGTATTCTTCTCCCAGTATCCATATACCAATATTCTTCTCCCAGTGTCCATATACCAATATTCTTCTCCCGGTATCCATATTCCAGTATTCTTCTCCCGGTATCCATATTCCAGTATTCTTCTCCCAGTATCCATATTCCAGTATTCTTCTCCCAGTATCCATATTCCAATATTCTTCTCCCAGTATCCATATCCCAATATTCTTCTCCCTGTATCCATATTCCAATATTCTTCTCCCAGTATCCATATCCCAATATTCTTCTCCCTGTATCCATATTCCAGTATTCTTCTCCCAGTATCCATATTCCAGTATCCATATACCAATATTCTTCTCCCTGTATCCATATCCCAGTATTCTTCTCCCAGTATCCATATCCCAGTATTCTTCTACCAGTATCCATATCCCAGTATTCTTCTCCCAGTATCCATATTCCAGTATTCTTCTCCCAATATCCATATCCCAGTATTCTTCTCCCAGTATTTATATACCAATATTCTTCTCCCAGTATCCATATTCCAGTATTCATATCCCAATATTCTTCTCCCAGTATCCATATTCCAGTATTCTTCTCCCAGTATCCATATTCCAGTATCCATATACCAATATTCTTCTCCCTGTATCCATATCCCAGTATTCTTCTCCCAGTATCCATATCCCAGTATTCTTCTCCCAGTATCCATATCCCAGTATTCTTCTCCCAGTATCCATATTCCAGTATTCTTCTCCCAAAATCCATATCCCAGTATTCTTCTCCCAGTATTTATATACCAATATTCTTCTCCCAGTATTCTTCTCCCAGTATTCATATCCCAATATTCTTCTCCCAGTATCCGTATACCAGTATTCTTCTCCCAGTATTCATATACCATTATCCTTATCCCACTGTCCATATTCCAGTATTCTTATACCATAAACCATATACAAGTATCCTTAGCCCTGTGTTTTTTTCCCAAAATCCATATTCCAGTTTTTTTCTCCCAGTATTTGTATCCTAGTATCCATATTGCAGTATTCTTCTCCCAGTATTTGTATCTTAGTATCCATATTGCAGTATTCTTCTCCCAGTATCCATATACTACCCTTGCTTTATCTGACCTTGCTAGCTGATGTTGCTTAATCTGATTAAGTATCTGAAAGGTAATCTGATTCTTGTGTTAAATCTTAAGGAAGTATCCGTCTTTTAAAGCCTAGCTCTGCTCATTTATAATGGCTTGGTATCCCCACAATTTATTCTAATTAGTTATTTATACACTTTAAGATAAGTTATTAGGGCATAACACTGTTTCATTCTGTGCCTATGTACTCAGAACGGTATAATTGGGGGGATTTTTCTGTATGTTTATAGTACATATTATGCAGATTTTACGTTCCTACCACAGCCCTTCAGACATGTACTTAAAACTTAGGTTTACCTTTTTCTTTTTTTTTCTTTTTTTTAATTGGCACTGGATATCTTAGTTACATTGAATGAGAAGTATCTCTTGTGCTGATAGCGCCTGTGTTCCTTGGAATCTTTGGACCTTTCATTCATCTGCCCGTCCTCCATTTACCAGTTTAGGCTGCCTTTGGTCTTGCACATTAAGGTAAATTAAAGGGTTCATGCATACAGGCTTATGGTTTTACATAGGACCCTGCTGGCAGCAATGGCTGATTTACAAAGCAGTGCGGATCTGGTGGGTGGTAACATCCGTATATTATAAAAACAGTGAATGTTACTTCTATTTCTTTTGAAAACTGCCATATACAAATTTGCAGCTAAATACCCATCTGGAAAACGCAGGGACATCCGATGCAAATGATCCAGCATTTAATGGTGAACAATCGTCTCCACTTGACAAATAAAGCACTAATATGATCTTCCTTCAAGTCATAGATGCTGAAAGCAGGCTGATCCATGTGTGTGTCTGTTGCACTGTACATTTGTGTTTCAGTCATTATTCATTTTTGTGTGTCTGTTACTCTTTCCCCAGACAAATGAAAATGAGACCCGGAGAAGTGCTAATAGACTGCTTAGATTCTATTGAAGACACCAAGGGAAACAATGGTGATCGAGGTAAATCTACTTTTATATTATTTGTTTGTTATATCATCATTTGTTTTCTCTTGCAACAGTTTTGTATTTTATTAACCACTTCAGCACCAGGCCTATTCTGGCACTTCTCTCCTTCATGTAAAAATCATAATTTTTTTGCTATAAAATTACTTAGAACCCCCAAACATTATATATGTTTTTTTAGCAGACACCCTAGGGAATAAAATGGCGGTTATTTAAATTTTTTATCTCACACGGTATTTGCGCAACAAATTTTCAAACGCCTTTTTTTTGGAAAAAAAATGGTTTCATGAATTAAAAAATAACAAAACAGTAAAGTTTGCCCAATTTATTTATATAATGTGAAAGATGTAGTTATGCTGAGTAAATAGATACCCAACATGTCACGCTTTAAAATTGCGCACACTCATGGAATGACATCAAACTTCAGTACTTAAAAATCTCCATAGGCGATGCTTTACATTTTTTTACACGTTACCATTTTCACATTACAGAGGAGGTCTAGTGCTAGAATTGTTGCACTCGTTCTAACGCACGCAGCAATACCCCACATGTGTGGTTTGAATGGAGTTTACATATGTGGGCGGGACTTACGTGTGTGTTCGCTTCTGAGCGCAAGCTACCGGAGACAGGGGCGTTTTAATTTTTTTTTTATTATTTTGTTTTTTGTTTTAACTTTTTTTAACTTTTTTTTTTTTGATCACTTTTATTCCTATTACAAGGAATGTAAACATCCCTTGTAATAGTAATCTATTGTGACAGGTCCTCTTTATGGAGAGATGCGGGGTCAATAAGACCCCACATCTCTCCTCCAGGCTGGAAAGCATGAGATCGGTAAAAAAAAATCACGATCTCATGCTGACAGCCGGGATCAGGGCTTTGTTTACATACGGGAACCCGGCGTGACGTCATAACGTCGCGCCCGGGCCTCCGACGGTCATAGAGATGACTGGTGACCATCTGGTCACCAGTTATCTCTATGCTTCCCATCCGGCGCCGGCCAATTCATTCTCTGGGCCCCCGATGACAAGGGAGAGCCCGGAGAAGCACCCGATGGCGGCGGGAGGGGGGGGGGAACGTCCCCTCCCACCGCCTATGAGAACGATCAAGCGGTGGAATTGCAGCTATGATCGTTTTTATCGTGCACAGAATCGCAGCTGAAAAGAATGATATCTGAATGATGCCTGCAACTGCAGGCATCATTCAGATGTCACCGCACAAAGTCAAGGATGTAATTTGACGGTGGGCGGTAGGGAAGTGGTTAAAATTAAAGTTAAATTAAAGGGCCTGTTTGATTGCAAACATATTAAAAGTGTTTGGGCTTGACCTTAGTTTATATGGGTTTGGTAAATCTAAAGGAAAATTGTATAACGTATGGCAAGGCTAAGGCTGGCTTCTCAGAACTGCGCTTCAGTAACATAAGAAAACACACTATGGATGTTGTTGTGCTGCACCACCATTCATTCTTGATGGCACTCCCAACACACCTTGCCACACACATGTGCTGGAGTGCACCACAACACATAGTAACACAGTACAGAGCCATGTGGTGCACTGCTTTACCAAAAACAGTACATGTACCTTTTGTGTTGTGCAGTTTGCAGCCCATTCAAATGAATGGGTTGCCTATAACCTATATAATATTGTAGAAAAAAGAAAACATACGTATTTGCACTAGTTAAAGTGATACTAAAGTCTTGGGTTTTTGTTTTTTTAATATTACCAAACATGTTATACTTACCTGCTCTGTGTAGTGGATTTGCACAGAGCAGCCCAGAACCTCCTCTTCTCGGGTCCCCCTGCCGGAGCTCCTGGCCCCTCCCTCCTGCCCCCACAGCAAGAAGCTTGCTATGGGGCACCCGAGCTGAGCCACTGCTCTGTGTGTCTATTAAGACACGGAGCCATCTTTACTGTTAAAAAAAAAAAAGACACAGAGCCATGGCTCAGGTCCGCCCCCTCTTTCTCATTGGCTCACTGAGTTTGATTGACAGCAGTGTGAGCCAATGGCGCCCGCTGCGTGTTTTAGCCAATCAGTAGGGATAGAGATGGGGCTCAGATAAGTATTAGGGGAGCTGAGGGGGAAGCTACACACAGCAGGTTTTTTATCTAAAAGCGGAGTTCCACCCAAAAGTGGAACTTCCGCTTATACCACTTCTCACCCCCTTACATGCCACATTTGGCATGTAATTTTTTTGGGGGGGAGTGGGGGCTTCAGTAGGAGTGGGACTTCCTGTCCCACTTCCTTCTTCCGCCCAGGGACCGCTTAGGCGACTCGTCATATCGCCTTTTGGCGGCCCCTCCCTGTAGGCGATCACCTGGGACACGTGACAGGTCCCAGGCGATCGCCTGTCCACTCAGATTGCGCAGCGCTGCTCGCGCATGCGCAGTGAGTGCCCGGCCGTGAAGCCGAAAGCTGTCACGACCGGGTGCCTACAGTTAGAATGGAGGCGCCGGCGGAGAGGGGGGGGGGAAGAGGAGCGAAGCTCCGTTCGGCCGGGTCGCTGAACAGTGGAACAGGTAAGTGTGTGTTTATTAAACGCCAGCAGCTACACTTTTTGTAGCTGCTGACTTTTAATAAACATAAAAAAGACTGGAACTCCCCTTTAACCACTTGTGGACCAGCGCATGACGATATACGTCGACACAATGGCACGGCTGGGCAGGTGGGCGTACAGGTACGTCCCCTTATGGGAAGCGACATTATGGGCGCGCGCCGCAAGCTCCGTGAGTCCGACCGCTGGTCCGCGGGGATACCCGCGATCGTCTCACGGAGAGGAAGAATGGGGAAATGCTGATGTAAACAAGTATTTCCCCATTCTTCCTAGTGACAGGACACTAATCACAGCTCCCTGTAATCGGGAGCGGTGATCAGTGTCGTGTCACACATAGCCCACCCCCCCCCCCCCCCACAGTTAGAACACATCCCTAGGACACACTTAATCCCTTCAACGCCCCCTACTGGTTAACCCCTTCACTGCCAGTGTCATTTTTACAGTAATCAGTGAATTTTTATAGCACTGATCGCTGTATTAATGACAGTGGTCCCAAAATGGCGTCAAAAGTGTCCAATGTGTCCGCCATAATGTCGCAGTCATGATAAAAATCGCTGATCGCCGCCATTACTAGTAAAAAAAAAAATTATTAATAAAAATACGATAAAACTGTCCCCTATTTTGTAGATGCTATAAAAATTTGTAGAATATGTATCGGCCTAAACTGAGGAAAAAATAATTTTTTTTGGGGGATATTTATTATAGCAAAAAGTAAAAAATATTGCTTTTTTTTCAAAATTTTATCTCTATTTTTGTTTATAGCGCAAAAAAGAAAAACCGCAGAGGTGATCAAATAACACCAAAAGAAAGCTCTATTTATGGGGAAAAAAAGAATATCAATTTTGTTTGGAAACCATGTCGCAAGATCCGTGCAATTGTCAGTTAAAGCGACGCAGTGCCAAATCGCAAAAAATGCTCTGATCTTTGGCCAGCCAAATGGTCCGGGGCTTAAGTGGTTAATGCATAGAATGCATTAAAGGGGTTATAAAGTCAGAAGGTTTTTTTCTTAACGCATTCTATGCATTAGGATAAAAACCCTTCTATGTGCAGCAGCTCCCCTAAAGCCCTGTACACACGATCGGATTTCCTATGGATTCTAATCCGATGGATTTTTCCATCGGAAATCCGATGAAGCTGTCTTCCATCAGTCTTGCCTACACACCATCAGTCAAAAGTCCGACTGTCCCAAACGGCGTGACGTAAAACACTCCGACGAGCTGAGAAAAGTTCAATGCTTCTGAGCATGTGTCGACTTGATTCTGAGCATGCGTGGGTTTTTTCTCCGATGGAGTTCCACACAGACGATCGGATTTTGCTATCGTTTTTTTCCCATCGGATAAATTTAAAACATGTTCTATTTTTTCACACTGATGGAAAAAAGACCGATGGGGGCCATACACGATCGGTTCGTCCGATGAAAACAGTCCATTGGACTGTTCATCTGTAAAACTGATCGTGTGTACACGGCTTAATACTTACCAGAGCCCCATCTCTGTCCAGCAATGTCCTTGAGTGTCTCGGCCCTCCTGATTGTGGCTGAGACACAGCAGTGGCGCCATTGGCTCCCGCTGCTGTCAATCAAAGTCAGTCAGCCAATCAGGAGAGAGAGGGGCGGGCCATGCCTGAATTGACACAGGAAGCTGTGACTTGGCTCGAGTGCCCCCATAGCAAGCTGCTTGCTGTTGGGGTACTCGACAGGAGAGAGGGTCCAGGGGCCCGAGAAGAGGAGGATTTAGAATGCCCTGTGCAAAACCATTTCACAGAGCAGGTAAAGTATAAGATGTTTGTTATTTGTTGTTTTGCAATGAAGGAGCACTATTTCTCCCACTGACACCAGTGATTGGCCACCATTTCTCTCACTGATACCAGAACATTTTCTACTCCCACTGGCCACAGTCTGGCCCCCGCTGAAGTCTGAATGACCGTAAACTGGCCCCTTGTTTAGAAATTTTGGAGACCCCTGGTCTAGATAGAACACCTCAGGGGAGAACATGGTCTGACACCTTAGTTATAGGATTTCTGTCCACTCATGTATGTGTTCTTCTTCCAGGCAGACTTTTAGTGACTAATCTGCGGATAATTTGGCATTCCATAGCACTACCTCGAGTCAACCTTGGTAAGTAGAATAGGTTTGTTTGTACTGTAACACTTGTTCTTGTCAGGTAAAATCACAACCTCATGCATTCTGCCAATTGGAGATTTTACTTTTTTCTGAATTCTGAGACGATTGTCACCCAGTTTGGCGCATTATAATCACAGCGGGAAATAATTTCTGGTTGTGGGCTTACATAGATACAAGGGTGCTGATTTTTGGAGTCACTGAGAAAATTTGGTTTTATTTTCTTTCAAAATGATTACCGTATATACTCGAGTATAAGCCGAGTTTTTCAGCACAATATTTTGAAAATGCCCCCCTCGGCTTATACTCGAGTCACCTTTTTGCGCCTGATCTCCCAGAGTTTTGGGACCCGGTACCGGCCAGCCGTATGTCCCCTGGACCCCAAACTTGGCACACATGTAGCCCCACTTTTCTTCTACAAGAGTGCTAAAGTTGTTGTCCGGGGGATCTACGGTCGGGGAGCACCGATTTTTCAAAGCCGGGAACCCCTTCCATAGACTCCCATGTTAAACGGTAATTTCTCTGGTGACTTTGGGGACCCGGTACTGGCCGGTCGTAGGTCTCCTGGACCCGAAACTTGGCACATATGTAGCGCCATTTCTCCTCTACAAGTGTGCAAAGTTTATTGTCTGGGGGACCTACGCCTGGGGAGCACTGATTTTTTTCAAAGCTGGGCACCCCTTACATGTTAAACATCAGTCTAGTCATGGGCACAGTGAGGCATGGGCACAGTAAGGCATGCACATGGACACAGTGAGGCATGCAGATGGACACCCTAGGCTTATACTCGAGTCAATAACTTTTCCCATTTTTTTGTGGTAAAATTAGGTGCCTCGGCTTATATTCGGGTCGGCTTATACTCGAGTATATACGGTAATTATTTCTTGCTCCTCCAGTGGCCAGTGCTCCTCTTTTCTCACAGGCACTCCTGGTATCTGGGCAGGCCTTTGACATCCCCATGTAAAGTGCAACACGGCTGGTCCTGCATTGTATGTTAGGACACTAGAGAGGCTGCAACCGTAGGAAGGACGAAGGGAAGCAGCTACAGGGAACGGTAACACAGCAGGGAGAAATTATGCAAGACTATAAAATAAGGTTCTGCTTTATCCAATATCCCTAAACTAAACAAGAGATTAATTAACCCTGGTAGTGCTGGGGGGAGGTGCCCGAAGCTCAGCTTTAAGATTTGTGTTCAAACTAGCAGGCTGATTAACTTTACATAATGCTTCTTAAACTTAAAGTGGAACTCTCAATAAATTAAAGTTAAAATGGAACTTCACCCTAAAGGGGTAGTTCTGCTTTAAGCCCTCCTCTCTCCCTCTTCTGTTTTTGGCACTTTTTTTTTAAGGGGGGAGCAGGTACCTGGTTTTTACCTGCTCACACTTCTGGTTGGATCGCCGGACCACTAGAAGTTCTCAGCCCTCCCCCTCCAATCCGTATAAACTGATTAGATTATTTTCACATTGAAGACTGCAGTTTCTCTTATTAGTATTTGATATTGCATGATATTCCAGACCTAATATCACAACTTGTTTCATATTGTAATTATTTTTATATATTCTTTCTTTATTTTTATTTTTTTTTAGCTGTCGGCTACAATTGTATTATAAATATTACTACAAGGACTGCTAACTCTGTAAGTGCAATTTAGATCTATGAAATGTAATGCTATGCTGGTAATATTACAACTATGTTCTACAGATTTAATAAGAGAAAATTATCAGGGATTATTCTGCTGGAGATTTCCTTGATGATATTAACCCCTAATTATTGAATATTTTAAAAGGGCAACTATTATGTCCCCATTGCTTTAGCTTTAAAGCTACATTCACAGTAGCTTGAGTGGTAAAGCGCAATGTATTCACATGCAGGTCAGCGCAGTGTGGGCTATGGCAGGGAGCAGTGCGATACACGTTTCAACGCCTCACATTGCTTGTTTTCTTTTCTCTTTTTTTGTCCAAATTTATTTGAAGTGTCACTTCATGTCATTGCACAGCAGCATGGTGTGTTACATTGCTGTGTGGTGACATGCGGCGCCATCTATTGCAGTGCAGAGAAATAAAGCCATTTTTCTATACTGCAATCAAATGAAACCTAAAAAAAATGAATACAAATATATTTCTTCTTAGATTTGAAGCAGGGCTATAATCACAGCAGATCATGTGAGCAATCTGGTGCTTAGTCAGCATCAAGAGCATGAATGTGTATATTTATAGGGAACCTCCATACAATTTACATAGTCAGACCAATGAAAAAAAAAAAGTGAATCAAGTTTAAACAATGGAAAGAAAAGAGAATAAATAGAAAGCCTCAATATACAGAACCCTTTTCCTTGAGTTGATCCAGAGGAAGGCCTTAAAAAACGTGGCCCTATTTGCTGCAACAGGGAAAAATCCTTCTTGATCCCCTAAATGGTATTCTGTATCACTAGAGGAACTGCTTTTAAGATAGTATTAGAGAGGCAGGGGGGCCAGAATGGTTTTGCAGTGGGGCCACGTCACAAAGTTACAGACTTCCTGCTGTGAAATGCATTCAGCCCACGACTTTGGGTACTGCAGCTTCCATCATAGATTTCTAAACCAGTTGTTTTACTTCACCACAATTATTTTGATGTTTTTTTTCTTCTAATTGTCTGATAGAAATTGCGGGGACAGACAGAAGCTCTCTATATATTGACAAAGTGCAACAACACCCGTTTTGAGTTTATCTTTACAAACGTGGTACCAGGAAGCCCTCGGCTTTTCACTTCAGTTATTGCTGTGCACCGGTAAGCTACATAGTGTTAAATTCTAGATTATTTTAAAGGAAACCTGTAATGAAAGAAATTATGGCATTTATTAAAAAATGCTAGTTGCCTTGTGTCATCAATACTTTCTGAGTTAGTTCATACTATATACAGGTCATGGATTTAGAAAATATCAAAGCCGTTGGATCAGCAAGATAGTCAGCTATAATTTTCAGAAGTAAAGGCCTGCAGTGGAAGCCTGATTATATATTTCTCTCTTATATAATATGTTTCATACTGTAGCAGTAAAAGACTCTAGGCCCTACAATCTACTAACCTCCAAACCAAAGGCAAAGTGCATAAAGAGGTAGTAAACTCTGCTATACAACTTTTACCTACAGGTAAGCTTATTATAAAGCTTACCTGTAGGTAGAATTAATCTCCTAAACGTGCACACTTTAGGAGATATTCACTTTCTCAGCAGCCAGTGACATCCCCAGCGCGCTCTGAAGGGACTAAGTATGCCGTCTCTTCGGAGCGTTGTGCCGCGATTGTGGCTCCTGTGAGTGTGACGTCATCATGGCTCGCCCATTCAAACTGCCAGAGCCTGCCAACCTGGAAAGAAGACCTGGTGAAAATGGTAGAGCTCTCAGCAGTAACCACGCAACTGGAGGGCTTTGGTTTAACACAAGTCTTTCATAATGTGCTAGTATGCGATGCATGGCAGATAGCAAGTCTTTCTGCACAGTGTCGGGGTCTGTGACCCCACACAGACTGGGGACTCACTGAGCTATGATTAACATACAAATGCAGGAGGCCAAAACTTCTAAAGCTGACCATTGATGGTTCGAATCTCGGCTGGTTCAGCAAGGACCGGCTAAGATTCGAACCATCTATGGGCAGGCTGATTAGACCTAAGTTGATCCATCGATCAACTTGGGTACAGCCAGCATGTCAGATTTTTACATTATAGCAGGAATCGCTGTGTTCTTTCGGCAGGCGACGGCTGCCCACATCCTCCCTCCGGGAGAACACAATAGCTTTGCGGGAGGGATTCCCCCATCAACACTGAATGTGTTGATGGTGGAATCAAGTGATTTTCTTAAAGGAAAGAAAATCACATTATCTATGGCCTGCATACGATTGTTAACGTTTGTTAGGACAGACAGTGTTCAACTTATAATGAAGATCTACCAGCACAGACAAGGTTAAAGTGATTATAAAGTCTTGTTTAAAAAAATAAATAACAAACATGTTATACTTACCTCATCTGTGCAGTTGGTTTTGCATGGAGAAGCCTGGATCCTCCTCTTCTCGTATCCCTCTTCTGTGCTCCTGGCCCCTCCCTTCTTTTCAGTGCCCCCACAGCAAGCAGCTTGCTATGGGGGCACCCAAGCCGAGTCACAGCTCTGTGTGTCCATTCAGACACGGAGCCCCGATTCCGCCCCCTCTCTCTTCTGATTGGCTAACTGACTTTGATTGACAGCCGTAAGAGCCAATGGCACTACTGCTGTGGCTCAGCCAATCAGAAGGAGAGTCCCAGATGGCTAAGACACTCATGGACATCGCTGGAGAGAGATGGGGCTCAGGTAGGTAATTGGGGGGTGCTGGGGCGGCTGCTACACACAGAAGGTTTTTTATCTTAATGCATAGAATGTATTACAATAAAAAAACCTTCTGCCTTTACAACTACTTTAATTATGTTAAACGATATTCCACAGCCCCCACCTTAATATTACAAAGCAGCTTTCTTGGGCTCTTCTCTCCCACCTGCGAGACACGAGCGACCAGCCTGTGCTTCCGCTGGCTAATCAGAGAGCCGAACAAAGCCAAGGTTAGCTTTGATCGGCTCTCGGCTATGATAACCCGGAAGCGATGACCTGACATAACTTCCCATTTACCTCGATGTCAACAAGCGCCGTTTTCAAAAATCAAAAGTATTTGAAAACACTGAAGTGTAATCGAATGCTTTTTAAGGAGGGATTTGGGGTCTTATAGACCCCAGATCTCTCCATAAAGAGTACCTGTTATATGCCTATTGCTGTCACAAGGATGTTTCCATTCCTTGAGATAGCAATAAAGGTGATTAAAAAAAATTTAAGCAACAGCGTAAAAATAAAACAAAATTTGTACTTAAAAATAAATAAAGTTCCCCCATCTGCTTCTGCGCAAAGGCGAATGCACGTATCACCCCCACATGCACGCAAACAGCGATTGTCCCACACATGTGAAGTATTACTGAAAGTCAGATCATGAACAGTAATTCTAGCACCAGAACTCCTCTGTAAATCTACAGTGGTATGTTACCTCAGAGGTAATGGACACCCTCTGAGGATGGCTGCCTCCTCTTGCTTTTACATACACAGACTAATTTAGAAGTGCCAACAGAGCCACTATTACATTTGTTTTTAAAGGCATCACATCGCTAGGAGCGCCGGAATCCCCCCTCTTTCTATGAAATCTACAGTGGTAACCTGTAAAGGTTTTTAAAACGTTGACTATGAATAGAAAAATTTTCGCCCCTTGTCGCCATTGCAGGGGCGTGCGCAATTTTAAAGGGTTATATGTTTGTTATCTATTTACTCAGCGTAACATCATCTTTTATATTTTACAAAAAAACTGGGTTATGTATCGTGTTTGATTAATTAGAGAGTTCCAAGGAATCTACATCGCCTGCAGGTTTTAAGTATAGCACATGAAAATAGATGGCTGTCTAAAACCACTATGAAAGAAGAGAATGTGGATATAAAGAAAATGCTTTTGGCTGCAAGCTAAATGGTTAGGAAATTAATGTATACTTTGTAAACGTTGTAAGATAGCTTTCAGAATGGAATAATTTTTACTTTCTAAGTAAGGATGACCCCTAAAGAAGAAATAAACGTAACCATTTAATCGTAATAATTGTTATTTTTTTGTTGCAGAGCATATGAAACATCCAAAATGTATAGAGATCTCAAACTAAGAGGAGCATTGATTCAGAATAAACAGCTAAGACTCCTTCCCAAAGAACAAGTTTATGATAAAATCAATGGAGTGTGGAATCTATCCAGTGATCAGGTGACACAACAAAAGGAAGCCTTTTTTTTTTTTTTTTGTAGGGGCAAGCTGAAAGTAATAGCTTTTGTGACAGTTAGTTGTGCGCTTGTTTTTGAAACTGGTGCTTAGAAAGCGTTGTTGGAGTGCGGAACACAAGGGTAAAGAGTACAGTCAAGTGTGATCTCCAGTTCTAAAGGGAAGCTCTTTAACATTCTGGGTATCCCTATAGATCCCTGGAGTGGTAAAAGAGAATGCAAATGATGAAAGTGCAACAAGTCTAGTGTAAATGTATTAATCTTGACACATCTGACAGTAAAGCCAGTGCATTCTGTGAGCTCACAGCTTCCCCCTGATAGTGCTTGAGTGTGCTGGCAGTGATGGAAGGAAATGCTGGAGAATAGAAAGGATCGATGATTAGTGTACATTGCAGTTCAGGCTCCTTTCAGGCTCCAATCTGCTGTCAGAATGCCAGCATCCATGATGTCACTCTTATCTAGGTGAGCGAATCAGACGTAAGGCTTTAAGGTGATCACTTATTGCATGTTCCTTCCATTTGTTTACCACTTTTTAATTATTTTAGTTAGCTTTTTCTTATTCTGGTATAGGGAGTTGCAAAAGAAAGTGGACCTTGCATTTTCATAGGCTGTGTATTTAACTGTTTCCCTGCATTTTAGGGCTCTTTCACACGGGGCGGATCCGTGAAGATCCGCCCCGTGAAGCTCCGCTTGCTCAGCGGGGATCACTCCGTTGATCCCCGCTGAGCCGACGGATGACTGGGCGGTCCCCGCACACTGTGCAGTGACCGCCCTGTCAGAGCGCCGCTCTCCCCTATGGGGAATCGGATGACGACGGACCGTAGAGTCCGTTGTCATCCGATCCGCTCCGCCGACGGAAGGAAAAATAGGGTTTTCCTCCGTCACACTTTGGCGGAGCGGAGCGGAGCGGATGTCAGCGGACATGTCTCCGCTGACATCCGTGCCTCCATAGGGGTGCATGGAGGATCCGTTTCAGGTCCGCCTAAAAAACTGACAGGCGGACCTGAACGGACCTCCGTGTGAAAGGGGCCTAAGTGATAATATATACAACTTATTTTTTTAAACAGCCATTGCTGCTGCTTCTTACTTTTTCAAGTTTACAAGCATTTTATTTCTTCAAAGGGTAACCTTGGCACTTTCTTCATAACCAACGTCAGAATTGTGTGGCACGCCAACATGAATGACAGCTTTAACGTCAGCATTCCTTACCTGCAGATTGTAAGTTTTTCAAATGTTGTCCATTTATTTTCATGGTTCACGTGAAATAGCACACACTGAAAAACAGCTTATGTTCTTTGCAGTTTTTTATTTACTAATGTGCAAGTTACTTTACTATGCACTTTGCATAGTTTTCACTGTTTTCTAAGATTAAAGCAGACCTTCACTCTCCCTGCCCATTTACCATTATTGCACTTCTCCTCCCTGTCACAACTGGACATTATTATAGGGACATTTCTTGATATGTCCAGGTTTCAGATCTAAGAAAGAATGATGCCCCACTCGCCTACAGCCACCTGGTATCCCAATGTCACACATCCCAGGAGTCTCAGGGTACTCTACATTGCATGCACCGATGTGTGTCATCGGAGGGAAAGTTTTCTCTTACTGATTGCTCCAGCCTGCTCCCTGATGACACTCCACAGCACATGCACATCATAATGGGGCCAATGCAAGTACCCAGAAGTGACAGTGGCCCACTGATTACATAAGTAAGTAAAGAAGATGGAGGTGTAGAGCCTAGCATGCAGAAGCAGATCGCTGGACTGCAGCAGGACAACACTGGATTTGCTAGACTTGTGAGTATTTATTTTGAGGATAACCCAGGTAAGAGGTTAAGGAGTAAAAAAATTATATATATATATACACAAGGGAGAGGGCTTCAGTTCTTATTTAATTGCTAACAACATTTATTTTTGGGGTCAATACATTTCCCCAACCTGCTTTAGAACCTGTGCCAATGGGCTTTGGGCTGAGTGGATGAACTTTGTGTTTGTGTGTTGATCAGCTTTTGGCTTGTGTCAATCGAATCACTTTGAAATTGGTTCAAGTTGCTTCTGGGATCCATCAGAGTTCATTGACAGGTGCATTTGAGCTGCAGTTGACCTCCTTTTGGCCTGATTTAAACATGTTTTACATTCCCAATGTATTGAAATGCAAACCTGCTTGAAGCAAACAAAAGCTTGCCCACACAGGCACTCACTCTCCGTCTTCAAATGATGATGGAACTATTCGTAATTGGTTTTACCGCTGCTGTATATACATTCACATTAACATAATTATACACTAGTCTGATAAGAACTGCATGTGTTATACTCTAATTCAGGGGTGCCCAACCAGTGGCCCGGGGGCCACACGTGGCCCGCGGAGCCTTCTGATGTGGCCCGCGACCTCCTGCTCTGGGATGGAATAGAATAGAATAGAATACTGTTATTAAAGGTACGTTTATTAATAAAATCACAGTGTATATATGGTCATATCTGTTCTGCAGTGGTTACTGGGCTGCTTTTCAAACTGATCCACAGGTGCAGAGCAGTGCACCTGCGGGTTACCTGCACTGAGTTATAGACTTCTATTACTTGCAAGTTTGGTGTACTTTCTGAAAGTGCACCACACCTACAGGATATAATAGAAGTCTATGGCAAAGTGCAGCTAACCTGAAGAAAAGCCACAGGTGAACTGTGCTGCACCCGCGGTGCGGGTAAACAACAGTGCATCATTGTAAAAGCAGCCTTAGGCCCCTTTCACATGGTCAGGCCGACCCAATCGGACCCTCCATTCACCTCTAAAGAGTGGCAGATGTAAATGGCCTTGTGTCTGTTTACAAATGCCTACCTCCAATCCAATCCGGTAAAAAAAAAGAATAGAGTGGGCTCTATAGAGTAGAGTGGGCTGCCATCCACCCACTCCACTCATTGTGGCCCACGACCGGTTACCAAGTCGCTTAAGTGGCCCTCGCTCTTCAAAAGGTTGGGCACCCCTGCTCTAATTGTACAATCCCCATTAGTTCCTTTAACAATCAACTATGTAGTGCGAGGACCTAAGAAAATAATGATTTTGATTTATATCTATTCAGGTAGGTCCTTGTCCACCTAGTTGTTGTTAAAACAGAACTTCAGGTTTTATCTTAGTTAAGCTTTTTTTGGTAACTTTTAGTGCAGTTATTCATTACTTGTGATGTGGCTGTATTTGCCTTGTGTTTAGTTGGAATATGGTTTTGTTTTAGAAAGGATTGATTACCCCAAATTTTGAAATTCAAATAAAAAATATGCATCTTTTCATCACAAATAAAGCTCACCATCTAATACATTATATCAGCATTCCACTCCATGCAACCATCATTTCTCATTCTTTGATGTGTGTGGACACTTTTTAGAGGATGGGGGACCACATTTGTCACTGGTCATCACGCTCTATGATCTACATACCTTGTTTGGTATAGAATTGTAATTAAACCTTTATGCTCCGAAGAAGCGTTACTAAACGCAAAACATGTTGAGCACAGTTCCATTCTAGTGAGCCCACGTATCCCCCTACAAGTTTCGCCATGTGTTTACTATCAGCGTTTGGCGATGGTCTATTATGCTGTACAATTACTAATGTGATTACTTTGGAGTCTCCCTACCTATGTTTTGGGGGGTGGGTATACTCACACAATAGTCCAGGTTATTATTTTTATGTTTAAACTTGGTTTTAATGATTTTTCTAATAAATGATTATATAGGTTATATATGATTACCTATATCTATGTTTTTTTGTTGTTACTACGGTGCCCATAAAGTCCCATTTCCTGCTATTGCTATTTCTCTTCTATATCTCCCAGGGACGAGGCATAGTGTAATATAACATGTCCATGGTAGCCATGCCATGGTTACATATTTAAGTTAATTGTTTCACCGCTATAAGCCATCCACAACTTGGTCTGGAGAATTTACTCAAACTCTCCCTCTTCTTTCCTTCCGATGCTTTTTTCTCTTTTCCTTCAGTTATTTCTGCTCTTTCTTTTTCCCTTTCCTTTGGGCTAATAATCTTTTATATTAACTCAATTTCTTGTTCATACATCACGGGACACAGAGCGACTTAGTCATTACTAATGGGATTATATAGATTACCTTCAGGTGCTGGCACTGGCAACTTCCAAACCGGAAGTACCCTCCCCTATATAAGCCCCTCCCATCCGGGAGCACCTCAGTTTTTTGCCAGTGTCTAAGGTGTTGGCCAAAGAGTAACATGTGTTTTCACTGGGCTTGCGTACAGGTTCTTTTACGGGCCTTAGTAAGCTGTTCCGGATCCGACCAAAAAAGCTTCATAGCTAAACGGTCGGTACCCGGGCCTTGCAGCAGAAGAGCAAGGTTTTGCCTGTAATGCCTCTCTTAGGAGGGCTGGACCCTGGGATCCAGAGCTCTGGTCATACCCACGACCAAGATGTTGTCTGTGCAGGGTGCTATACAGGTCCAGGGGAGTGGAATCCTTGGGAACCCGGTCCCTGAAGGTTTAATTACAATGCCTGCCATGATAGGTGAAGTTTGGGCTTCTGTGGACCAAACAAAGTCCTGCGGCGGGGAACAGGTAAGTGGGGGCCCCCAGGAACTTGGTTCTATTGGGGGACCCCCAAGCCTAATTTGTCTTTCTGTCTGTTACCTAACGGTATTCCCGCTAATATCTGTGTATGCCTGTAACTACTGGAAAATGTAAAAATTTTAATAGTAGTCAAGAAAAAAAAAAAAAAAAAAGGGAGACCGCGGTACCTGTGTTAAACCACTAGAGGCCGCTGTGGTCCATTTTTCTTGTCATAGGGATCTTTGGCTTTTTCAAGTCAAAAGATCCAGGCAGTTGGTAAGTTTCTCTGCGGGAATCCACTTCCTCTGCCCTGTTGCTGCGCTCATCCACCGCACAGGCCCTCCGGCAAAAAGGGCCCTGGCTCCTAGTCCCTGCTTGATTTCAAAAAAGAGCGCCAAAGGCGCACGGGCGCCTGCGCGGGCGCGCGCACGCGCCTCCTATAAAGGAAGAGGGGCGGGGCGGGTGGATGACGCTCGATGCGCGCCGCGGCGCTTCTGCGCATGTGCAGGCGTCCCAGCATGGATAAAATACACAGTACAAGTGTCAGCTGGATGCAAACAGAGCTAGCAACAAAACGGTGGCACACAGAGGCGGTTGATGCAGGCATCCCCATAGAAAGACACTTTAGTGGACACCAGCTGGTATATAGCAGCAACTGTGTTAGACTATTACCAGCAAAATTGGTGTATGACGACGGGAATACCTCAGCTTTGTGCTTATAGGATATGTCGTCCAGACGCTCTGGAAATAAGTCCTCCAAGAAGCGAAAGGGGTCTCCATCGGGCTCTGAGGATTTTGGGCATGCTTGTACTGCACCAATCTCCCCTGAAATTTCAGAGGTTAGTAGCCGTAGGAACCCCGCAGGAGTACCTGGTGCTGTGGCTGGCCCCAGTCCACCTGCTCCTGTATATATAACAGAGGAGGTTTATCCTCAACTCTGGGAGGATTGGAAGAGAGATTAACAGCATTGATCGCTGCTTCCCTGTCACAGGGAAAGCGCGTCCGATCTCCGTCTCCCCCTTCAGAGTGCCTGTTAGTGGAGGAATAGCCCCACACAAAGATCGACCTACCTGAAGGGGATCAGGATGAGGTTGATTCGGTTATAGAGGAATCAACAGTGGAAGAACCTTTCTCAGCATCTCAGGCTGAAAGATTATGGGTTCAGTCTCTGACTAACATGGTCCGATCAGCATTTAAAATGCCTCTGGCGGAACCATCAACCACTACGGTTTCCTCGCTGGGGTCGCTGAAAGCTCCCCAGGCTGTCTGTTCCTTCCCAATCCACCCTTTATTGGAAGGGCTTATTTACCAGGATTGGGAGCATCCTGATAAAATATTTACTCCCCCCAAGAGATTTCCAGTGATCTATCCCATGGAGGATAAGTTCATAAAAAAATGGAGGGTCCCTACAGTGGACGCAGCCATCTCTTGTGTGAATAAATCACTGACATGTCCAGTAGATAATGTTCCAATGTTCAAAGACCCAATAGATAAAAAATTGGAGTCTTTACTAAAATCTGCTTTCTCTACAGCAAGCATGGTGACACAACCTGCAGTAGCAGCGATTGGAGTCTGCCAAGCAGTGAAAGATCAGTTGAAACAAGTCTTAAGGGACTTACCAGATCAGCAGGCTCTTGCCCTAGCTGACCTACCTAGAGCCTTGTGTTTTGCGGTGGACGCCATAAAGGATACAATCCAACAGGCCTCCCGCTTTACGCTGTCTGTAGTACATATGCGTAGGCTTCTATGGCTCAAAAACTGGTCTGCTGAAGCTCCCTGTAAGAAATCAAGGGTAGAAGTCCTTCTTTTAAGAGGCCTACTTCTCCAGTCCCTGGCACATCGGCTGTGAAACAGTTCCGACGGCCTCCGCGGTCAAATCCAGGGGGCAGAAATCAGGGACAATCACAGGGTAACAAGAAACCCTGGGTCAAGAGAGGTACAAAACCTCCCCCCAAGTCATGAAGGGTTGCCCCCACTCAATCGGGTGAGGGGAAGACTTCAGTTGTTCACAGAGACCTGACGGGACACCATCAGAGACAGATGGGTGATCTCCGCAGTAAGTCTGGGATACAGGCTGGAGTTAAAAGACATTCCTCCTGCCCATTTTATGAGGTCAAACGTGCCAAGCGATCCCCAGAAGAGAGGATCCCTCCTTCTGGCACTAGAACAACTATTGCTCCAAGGTGTAATCATGAAGGTTCCCTTGGAAGAAAGCGGGTTCGGGTTTTACTCGAACCTTGTCACAGTCCCCAAACCAAATGGGGACGTGAGGCCCATATGAAATCTAAAAGGGCTAAACAAGTTCCTACATATCAGGACTTTTCGGATGGAGTCGATCCGATCGGTGGCCACCGCCCTACAAGGGCAGGAATGGTTAGCCTCGATCGACATAAGGGATGCTTATCTGCATATTCCCATCTTTCCGGCCCACCAGAAATTTCTACGCTTTGCAGTAGAAGGGCGCCATTTTCAGTTCAGAGCCTTACCTTTCGGTCTGGCCACAGCAACACGAGTGTTCACAAAAATTCTGGCCCCACTATTGGCCAATCTAAGAACACAAGGTGTAACGATAATGGCATATCTAGACGACTTGTTGCTGATAGACCACTCAGTGGAAAAAACTAGAAGTGGTCGTTCACAAGACAATCAAGTATCTGGAATCTCACGGTTGGATTATCAACCGAGACAAGTCAGCCCTAAAACCAGTCAAAAGTCTGGAATACTTGGGGGCTAAGACTGGATTCAAATCAGAGAAAGATTTTCTTACCTCCAGAGAAGGTGTCGTCTTTGAAAGATTTGACCCACTTAGTGGGTACAAAAAGAAAACCATCCATACGCCTGTGCATGAGGCTGCTGGGAAAAATGGTGGCTTCATTCGAAGCAGTACCCTACGGTCAATTCCATTCAAGGAACTTGCAGAGGGCCATACTGTCAGCCTGGAACAAAAAAGTTCAGGCTTTAGACTTACCAATGTCCCTGTCCCCTTCCGTTCGCAAGAGCCTCCATTGGTGGTTGGTGCCCCAGAATCTGGAAAAAGGGAAACCCTTCAGTCCGGTTTCTTGGAAGGTGGTCACTACAGATGCCAGCCTCATAGGCTGGGGGGCAGTACTGGAGCAATGGTCTCTCCAGGGCAAGTGGTCAGAAGCAGAGAAGGCCCTGCCCATCAATCTCTTAGAGATACGAGCAGCCCGGTATGCCCTAGTAGCATGGACATCCAAACTCCAAGGGTCCCCTGTCAGAATTCAATCAGACAATGCCACAGCAGTGGCATATATCAATCACCAGGGTGGCACCAGGAGTCGTGCAGCCCAGAGGGAAGCGAATTGCATCCTGGAATGGGCAGAAAGATATGTCCCAGCCATATCCGCGGTTTTCATCCCAGGAGTGGAAAATTGGAGAGCGGACTTTTTAAGTCGCCAGCAATTATGCCCGGGGGAATGGTCTCTTCACCCCGAGGTTTTCCAGGCAATATGCCAGCGGTGGGGAACACCGGATGTAGATCTGCTAGCATCCAGATTCAACGCAAAGGTGGACAGATTTGTGTCTCGCACAAGGGATCCCCTAGCTTGCGGCTCGGATGCCCTAGTGTTCCCTTGGGATCAGTTCAAGCTGATATATGCATTCCCACCGCCACAATTGTTACCGCGATTAATCCGCAGAATCCGGGTAGAAAAGAAACCGGTGATTCTGGTGGCTCCAGCGTGGCCCCGAAGGGCATGGTACGCGGAGATTGTAAAAATGTCAGTGGGGAGTCCTTGGACCCTCCCACATCGTCCGGACCTGCTTTCGCAAGGACCGATATACCACCCTTCCTTACCAGCCCTAGGTTTGACGGCCTGGCTATTGAAGCCCACATTCTAAAAAAGAGAGGTCTCTCTAATCCTGTGGTATCTACCATGATCAATGCCAGGAAGCCGGTATCCAGGCAGATCTATTATAGGATCTGGAAGGCGTACATCGCGTGGTGTGAGGCCAAAAAATGGCATCCACGTAAGTACGTAATAGGTAGGATTCTGGACTTCCTACAGTGGGCTGTGGATAGGAAGCTTGCCTTGAGTACTATCAAGGGTCAGATTTCGGCCTTGTCAATATTTTTTCAAAGGCCCTTGGCTTCGCATTCACTAGTCAAAGCTTTCATACAAGAAGTGATGCGTATTAGCCCTCCGGTTAGTATTCCCATATGTCCATGGGACTTAAACCTGGTTCTGTCGGTTCTACAGAAACAACCATTTGAACCATTGCAGCACATTTCCTTGGTTCTTCTCACCAGGAAATTGATTTTCTTAGTAGCCATTTGTTCAGCTAAAAGAGTATCGGAATTAGCCGCCATGTCCTGTAAGGAGCCATATCTGGCTGTCCATAAGGACAGAGTAGTATTACGTCCTCATCCAGCCTTTCTTCCTAAGGTGGTATCGAGGTTTCATTTGAACCAAGATGTGGTTCTTCCTTCCTTTTTCCCCAAACCTAGTTCGGTAGAGGAAAAGTTATTGCATTCTTTGGATGTAGTAAGAGCAGTTAAAACTTATCTAAAAGCCACTGCTCAGATTCGTAGAACAGATACTTTGTTTGTTCTGCCCGAAGGCCCCAGAAAGGGTCAGGCAGCATCAAAATCTACTTTAGCCAAGTGGATTCGACAGGTCATAATACAAGCCTATGGCTTGAGAAGGAGACCGCCTCCGTTCAAAGTTAGGGCGCACTCCACAAGAGCAGTTGGAACTTCATGGGCAGTGCATCACCAGGCCTCCCTGGCTCAAGTCTGTAAGGCCGCAACACGTTTACTAGATTCTACCAGGTAGACGTTAGAAGTCAGGAGGATGTCGCCTTTGGGCACAGTGTGTTGCAGGCCGCAAAAGATCCTCATGCCTGATGGCGCCCAGCTTATGTATAGTGTATCCCTCCCCTCATTGGCATTGCTTTGGGACGTCCCATTAGTAATGACTAAGTCGCTCTGTGTCCCGTGATGTATGAACAAGAAAGTAGGATTTTTAAAACAGCTTACCTGTAAAATCCTTTTCTTGGAGTACATCACGGGACACAGAGCTCCCACCCCTCTTTTTGGGACACTTATTGCTTTGCTACAAAACTGAGGTGCTCCCGGATGGGAGGGGCTTATATAGGGGAGGGTACTTCCGGTTTGGAAGTTGCCAGTGCCAGCACCTGAAGGTAATCTATATAATCCCATTAGTAATGACTAAGTCGCTCTGTGTCCCGTGATGTACTCCAAGAAAAGGATTTTACAGGTAAGCTGTTTTAAAAATCCTACTATGTGTTGTATCTATATACAAGATACCTAATCTCAACAGTATGACAAATGCAATATCGTTGTATCCCCTGTCAATGATATGTTCCTAGCAATTGATTAGAGGGTTATCCCTCTATTGTTGTCTTTTTTTTTAAACAATAAAGATATATTTGTCTCTAAAAAAAGAGCTGTAAAAACAAAAACTGGCAATGGTATGAGAGTATTCAGGTTTACTTGTCTGCTATTGATAGCTAAAGTGTTGCATGTGCTTTGTAGTGAAATATTAAGATAATATTAAATTACTCTTTCATTTCCTTTCTCTATATAGCGCTCCATTAAGATCCGAGACTCCAAGTTTGGTTTAGCACTGGTTATTGAAAGCTCCCAACAGGTAATAAACGTTTTAAAGTTATTGTAAAGCTTGGCTTTTTTTCTGTTAGAATAATAAACATGTCATACATACCTGCTATGTGTAATAGTTTTGCACAGAGCAGCCCCGATCCTGCTCTTCTGTGGTTCCCCAGCAGTGCTCTGGGCTCTGAGCCTCCATTGTCATAGTGGGCCAAAGATCTCCTCCCCACACCCGCTGTCACAATTTTAAAAAAAACATGGCTGTATGAGGCTCTGCCCACCCGGCCACGTCATTCATGCACAGAATTCTTTAAATGGGAGAGCATCAACTACCATCAGCCATTGCTGCTGACGGCTTGTAGTTCTCAATTAACTACCAGGGTGCTAATGAGCTCTCTATGTAGTTCACATTTTTTTAGCTGCAAAAAGATGTGCATTTATAATTTGTTTTTAAAGGTGAACTTATCCTCTAAATTATAAGGTACGTAAGGATAATTTAGTATGTTTAGTTCTCATGCACACTAAAATGCTAACAACTGCTGTAAAAACGCTGGACAAAAAAAGAGATGTTTTAACGTTTTTTTGCACGCATTTAGCAGTGTTAGCCTAGTGTGTAAGGTATATTTTTAGTAGCTGAAGCGTTAAGGATCAGGGCCACCGGCATCCTTAACCAGTAAATAGCTAGTTATTAGGAGTGGGCCAGGAAGCCGGCCGCTGTGTCCTTAACAACTGATAAGTCATCCCCGCTAACAGCTGAATGTAAAACAAAAATTGGCAGCAATAAAAAAAAATGAAAAAAATGTCATGGGGTTCCCCCCAAATTCTTATTAGCCCATTAGGTCTGGTATGGATTTTGAGGGGATTCCCTGCACCAAAAGTTTTTAAATAAATGGTGTGGGGTCCCCCCCAAAAGCCATACCAGACCTTTATCCGAGCATGCAGCCTCAACATGGAGGGGGTGCTTTGTCCCTGGCCGATGGTTGTGGGGGTCTGTGGGCTGAGAGCTTATCGGAATCTGGAAGCCCCCTTTAACAAGGGGGCCCCCAGATCCTACCCCCTCATGTGAATGAGTATGGGGTACATAGTACTCCTACCCATTCACCAAAAAAGTGAGTAAAGACACAACACAAGTTTTTGTCAATTCCCGCCGTCTGCCTGCTCTGCCCGCTGACATTTCTTAATTAAGGGCGCGAAGTCAGAGTGGCCCCGCCAATTGTGACGTCACTGACTCGGCATGCTCCTGACTGATAATCTAACAAAGGGGGCGTGGCCACCCGGTGACATCATCGGCCAACTCTACCCCTTGGTTATATAAGAAATGTCAGACAGCGGAGCAGGCACACGTGGGAACCTTCTTTCTTTTTTCGGGTGTGGCGGTGCGCCGGGCATCGTGTTTGACGATGGATCTACACCGGGGAACATTTTTTATTTTATATTTTTTAATAAAGGAATTTAACCCAATTCGTGTTGTGTCTTTACTCACTTTTTACACTTTTTTTTTTTTTTTTTGGTGAATGGGTACCCCATACTCATTCACAAAGGGGGGGCAGGATCTGGGGGCCCCCTTGTTATAGGGGGCTTCCAGATTCCAATAAGCCCCACACCTGCAGACCCCCACAACCACCAGCCAGGGTTGTGGGCAAGAGTCCCCATCTTGCTTTAGGGGGGGGGCAGAGAAAGCATCCCACTTTCCCACTTTTCTGGCATGCCAGGCTGCATGCTCGGATAAGGGTCTGGTATTGACTGTGGGGGGGAACCCCACAACGTTTTTTTTCTGGCATTGTATTCCCCTTGTGTATTTTAAGAGGCAATCCGCGCTATCCCTATTTAACTGACAAATTGGCATTAAGGTGCAAATAATCAGCCAAAAAAATGAGTGGAAAAATGTGCAACTAAACAAGATTAATGTGAAGGTGCAACTGTGCAAAGATTAGGATAATGGATATCCCAATAAAAATATCAGTGCTGCAACAGGTTAATTGAGAGATGTGTATTGAAGGTCGTCATTGAGTAAAGTCTGTTGATAATGGGAGTTAAGCCTGTAATTATAGGTGTTGTAGCAGACAGAGTGGCTACAGATCCTTTCATTGTAAGATGTGTATTAAAAGTTCGTTATGCAAATATTGTGTGAAGTCTTTAATAGTTGGGAGACAAAAGCTAACCTGTTGTCGTCTAGGAGGTGTCAAAATAATGTGTATTGGGTCTTGTTATGTTGTGGGTGGAGCTGGACCATTGTTCATTTTAGGTTAATGCAGTATTGGATGTATATAAAAGTTACAGTGTTTTTCAATAAAGCTCAGTCTATTTTTTGGAAAGATACAGAGCGTGTTGTCTCGTTCTTCCAGAAGGATTAATTCCTATGGGAAGTGGTCGTCTGGCTGTGGAGGATCGGCAGTGAATTTGTGTCCAGGAGAGGGAAGATATCTAAACGGCGTTTAAACCCCTTTCGTATTTGGGGTGCCGTTACATTGGTTGGCAGCAGCGGGATTTTCCCTCCAGTTACTGGGACACTCCAAACCACCACAGTGAATGACCAGCTATGCAGCCTGCAGGGAAGCCACGCTGAAAGACTTACTTGAGAGCCGTGGAGGGACCTGTGGGACAAAGAGCAAGGCCACCTTGATCAGGGAGCTAGCCATGATGGATCAGAGGGATGGTGATGCAGGACCCCGGTCAGTTGAAGACTTGTTTCAGCAACGAGTTCGACAGCGGTTGGCATTATATGGTGCTAACCCATCAGAGACCGCCATACAGGAAGCCATTAAAGACATCCAGCTGCAGGATGAGCGGCAAGAGAGAGAACTGGAGCGGCAAGAGAGAGAACTAGAACGGCAAGAGAGAGAACTAGAGCGGCAACATGAGCAGAGAATGGCGGAAATACGGCAATCGGAGACAACGCCTAAAGATGCAGCGCCTGACCGTAAGTTGCCCTTTCGGGCGTTCAAACTATTTAAGGAAGGAGAGGAGGAAATTGAAGCGTTCCTGCAGGACTTTGAGAGACTATGCCAGATACATGAAGTACTGCCCCAAGATTGGGTCGCCTTGCTGGCAAGTAATTTAACGGGCAGAGCGGCGGATGCGTATCGGGCCCTGGAGGATGAGGACGCTAAAGACTATGACCGGGTAAAAGAAGCTCTGCTAGCCCGATTTGCCATTACACCAGAAGCCAGCCGTATTAAGTTTTGAGAATCCCGGAAACAAACCCACATAACATACGTGGAGTGGGCACATCGTCTGCAGCGAAACCTTAAGGGCTGGTTCCAGGGAAGCCACACTCATACCATAGAGGACATCACCCAGCTAGTACTCTTAGAACAGTTCTTTAACCACACCCCTCCGGTACTACAGGATTGGGTGCGAGATAAGCGACCACGGACTGTACAGCAAGCGGCTACTTTGGCCGATGAATATCTGGACTCTCGAAGGTCAGGCGGAAGCGAGCGCTATCCACTATCTCGGCCCAGTTTATCAGCCTCTAACCCAACTTCAGCACCAACCCCAGTGGCCACTTATCCTCAGCAGCCCAGGTTCAACTCCCAGGACTACGCACAACCTATCAGGTGTTTCGGATGTAAACAGCTAGGGCACAAAAAGCCAGACTGTCCATTGAATTCAGCCAGGCAGTCCCAGTCGTGGAGACAGCCAGCAGGGGGGAACCCACGCACATCCATGCCTGCGGCCCACTGCGTTGAGGAGGAAGAACATTGGGGCGTCTTGCACGAGGCTGATCTCATACAAGCAGCTAACCGGGACAACCGGCAGCAACACAGGCAGACTGTCTGGGTCAATGGAAAGGTAGCCAATGACCTACGTGATTCTGGTGCCACCATGACCCTACTACAGAAAAACCTCATCCCAGAGAGCCAACACACCGGAGACACTGTAGCCGTAAGAGTAGCGGGAGGTACCATCTTCCGGCTACCCGTTGCCCGGGTTCACCTGGATTGGGGGGTTGGTTCGGGACATGTGAATGTAGGGGTGATGAAGGATTTGCCAGCGGATGTACTACTGGGGAATGATTTGGCCCCCCTCGTTTCTGCTTACGCCCCGATGGGCCCCGCTGAAGCCAACCCAGTGACTACCTGTGCCCAGACCCATGCTGCTGGAACCGGCCTGATTGCGGCTGAGAACGGGGTAAGATTATCTTCCCCAACATGTACTTTAGATCAGGCACAATATCACAGTCTAAAATTGGAATGTGACAAGTTGGCCAGTGAGAAATCAGAGATGCAACGACACTACGTCATGTATTATGAGATGTCCCATGGCTTGAACATTGAAATGCACAAACAGGCTGAAATTGTCAAAAGGTTAAATGGGATTTGCGCAGGTTCTGCCTTACCTTTCCCAAGAGCACCAGCAACAAGTTTTGGGAGCCATTGAGAGAGCAAAGCAAGTGACTGTTCCAGAACTGAATTCCATTATTCGTCCCGCAACCTTACAACTGCACCATCAGCTACTGACCCGGTAAGCAAAATGGCAATGTTGATGGGAATCTGATGTCATCACGCACCAGCTGATTGGCGCGAGCTACTGCTGACTGCTTTTTAAATCGTTGTATGGGAGTGCGGGCATACAGCGCGCTCTCTAATTTTTTCAAATCTGTGGATGTCAGTACTATCATTTTTAAACAATAAAGGGGAATTCCTTTAACCACTTGTCCACCGCCCACTGTCAATTGACGGCGGGCGGAGGATACTCTCGTTCTGGGAGGACGTCATATGACGTCCTCCCTTTAAAACGAGCTAGAAGGCGAGCGTTCACAAGGCCCCGGTGCACGTGCCCGGCGGCCGCGATTGCCGCCGGGCACCCGCGATTGCCCGGGAAACAAGCAGGAAAGTGGGTCTCTGTGTGTAAACACAGAGATCCACGTCCTGTGAGGGAGAGGAGGCTGATGGTGTGTCCCTTGTACATAGGGACAACCATCAGTCACCTCCCCCAGTCAGTCCCCTCCCCCCACAGTAAGAACACATTGAGGGAACATATTTAACCCCTTCCCGCCCCCTAGTGGTTAACCCCTTCCCTGCCAATCACATTTATACAGTAATCAATGCATTTTTATAGCAGGGATCGCTGTATAAACGTGAATGGTCCCAAAAATGTGTCAAAAGTGTCCGATGTGTCCGCCGCAATATCGCAGTTACAATAAAAAATCGCAGATCGCCGCCATTACTAATAAAAAAATAAAAAAATAAAAATGCTATAAATCTATCCCCTATTTTGTACACGCTATAACTTTTGCGCAAACCAATCAATACGCGCTTATTGCGATTTTTTTTCTTTTACCAAAAATATGTAGAAGAATACGTATCGGCCTAAACTGAGGAAAATTTTATTAAAAAAAAAAAAATGGGTATTTATTATAGCAAAAAGTAAAAAAATAGTGTTTTTTTTCCAAACTGGACGCTCTTCTTTTGTTTATAGCGCAAAAAATAAAAACCGCAGAGGTGATCAAATACCACCAAAAGAAAGCTCTATTTGTGGGAAAAAAAGGACACAAATTTTGTTTGGGAGCCACGTCGCACGACCGCGCAATTGTCATTCAAAGTGTGACAGCGCTGAAAGCTGAAAAATGGCTTGGGCAGGAAGGGGGTTTTCGTGCACAGTAGGGAGGTGGTTAAACGCTTCTGCACCATGAAGTTTTTTTGTTCTTATCCCTTTCATGCCATATGAGCGGTGCTCTTGTTTTGGTTTACCTTAATCTGGGAGGATTTTTGAACACGGTGCAGCAGAGGAGCATAGGATCTCGAGGAGTATCTGATTCCCTTTACTAGATGTCGGGAGTAATCGTGTCTACCAAGCCCATTTGATCCCTGTAATGGGGGTCCATCAAATCTGGTAAGCAGACATCTTATACCTGATTGTGAGTCATTATTACCTGCTGGAAAGAAGAAACTGAGGACGATTGGCACCTTCGCTTCTCTGACCATAGCCCATTCTTTTATGGACATTTTATGTGTTGCTCATTTTTGGTTTTGGTTTTCACTTAATTCCATTATATGTATTTGAAGTTTACTTATATCAGACATACACATACAATTTTTGTCAGTATCTTTTATGAGCATTCACCATTGCTTTTTAGGAGCATTCACCATTGCTTTTTCTAAGCCCTTTGAAGCATTTATTATTATTATTTCATTCACTTTATTGCTTTGTCTTGGGTTGCGCAATATTTTTTGCATTACATTGTATTCCCCTTAAAACCCATACCAGAGCCAGGTCTAGCATCAGAGCTCCTGAAATGTAGCTATCCTCCTGGAGCTCCGTAGAACTGTGAGATGTAATTTAAAGAGATGAGTCCAAGAGGTATCATGCACACTGGTGGACTTAACTTATTTTATGCTGCACATTTTACAAAGTGGCTGAATTCCTGGAGTTTTCCTGGCTTAAAAAATTGTTAGCTGGAGTTGGGCTTTAAGGTGGAACTACAGCCTGTATTATGGTTGGTGGGACTTTGCAATAATGGGTAAGTATTTTTATTTTTTTGTCTTTTTACTTAAAACAGAACTGAACTGTATCTGAGCGCCACAATCTGAAAATGCCATTTAATTCATTTTTAATATTCAAAGCAAACGCTCCAATCCATCGATGTCTCCATGCTTTATTTTGTTGAGAAATCACTTTGAAAAAAATCCCCCTAGCATTTTTAGCCATGACCATTTTGAGTAAGGGCAGATGACTAATGTAGCATTTTCTTCCTGAAATCCATCTGCAGGCAGGAGGGTGTGCTAAGCTGAGAAAGGTTCTCCTACGTATGAAAGAAAAAAATTGCCCATTAAGACTCCTGGGATATTTTTTTTATTTATTTTTTTAAAGTTTTATTTATAGCTTTTGACATAACAAACAGACCCAATGGGCCATACACAAACACAAACTATTTACAATTCTTCAGCATTGGCTCCCTCTCCCTCCCTCCAGACCCCCACCCAGCAACAGGAATAATACAGATATAAAGTCACTTTAACTCAGTCACAATTATATGTTGTTTGGAAATGTCACATAATCACAATCATATTCAACTCTTACTGCAAGTGCATTTATAATAGGTGCCACTCAATCCGCCACCGTAAGTTCACTATTCATCCAACTGCCCCATACTTTATCAAACTTCTGAGGTGCGCCCCTACTAGCATACGTAGCTTTGTACAGCGGTGCAGCTCTATTCACCACCCCCTTCCATGCTGAAACCGCGGGCGGATTGGGCTTTTTCCATGATAACACTATCAGTTTACTCCTGGGATATTTGACATTATTTTGGCCTAAGCCAGAAACCAGGAAGCAACTAAAGAAATTTAAAGAATAAAGTTTAAATCAAATATAATATACCTTCCTATTTACTAATGCTAGCAGCATATCGATTAAAAATGGTTAATGTTTATTAAGAGAGTTTAGTTCCACTTAAAGTCCATGTAATACTATGTCATATTATCATGTTATTTGTCTTCTCTTGAAAATCAGAGCGGTGGCTATGTACTTGGCTTTAAGATTGATCCAGTGGAGAAACTTCAGGATTCGGTAAAAGAGATAAACTCTCTGCACAGAGTCTACTCTGCAAGTCCTATATTCGGAGTTGACTATGAAATGGAGGAGAAGGTAATTTTTCAAATGTTTTGCAAAGTTTAATACACCATTTTGTATGCATTTAAAAGGCTGCAATGAACTAAAGTTTGGATGTCACATGGTCACATCTGTTAAAATATTGGCATGTAACAGATAAACAAAAAATGTGCTTCTTAAAGGATAAGTTCACCTTTTGTAACATGTTACACCCATATTCAGGGTGTACCATGTTACAAATGCACTGGCTTCTCCCCTCGCTAGCTGTCACAAAAAAAAAAAAAAAATGTAGGGCCGCGTTATTTATTCACAGTATTCTGTGAATGGGAAAACTACAAGCCCTTGAAAGCCTTAGCGGCTGTCGGCTTGTAGTTCTCAATGAACTACCAGAGCGCTGTTGATTGCTCTTGGTTGTTCACTGAGTTTCCTGTCAGAGTAAAACTGCCTGCTCATATTGGAGGTATGGGCAGACAGATAGGCAGTCTGCAGGACCGTGGCATTACACCCTTGATCTGCTGATCGTGGGTGCAATGCTTTACAGGTCCCTAACAAAAAATATATATATATATATATATATATATATATATATATATATATATATATATATATATAATTTTTATTTATTTTTTTATTATTTTTTTTTTTTACCTGGGGAAAAAAATGTGCATTTAATATTTTTTTTGTAAAGGTGAACTTATCCTTTAAAGAACAGCTAGTGCAGAATAGGCACTTTCTATACACAGCTCTTTAAAGTGGAGCAAAAGTCTCAGTTTAAGAAACTGCAAGAATGCATGTTTTTTTATTGCAGAAGAGACATGTCTCTTTTGCAATAAAATAAACCTGCACTGATCAATTGAAACGGCCACAGCCCGACACCCAGAAGAATCTGGGCAGAAGATGTTGGTGTGGGTGAGAGACGTCGGACCCCTGCCAAGAGAGCGTGGGACTGGAGGTTGGCTGCATGGGCATTAGGCGCTTCTTTGTGGAAGCCAGGGAGAGTGTGCCTGTATTTTTCATAGAAGAAAGAGACAGATTCTATTCAGGGCTCCAGAGGCAGATTGCCACAGGAACATGAAAGGGTTATTTATATCACAGGACAGCAAGTTGGGGTTCAAATCCAGGTGACAGCATGCATACTTTAAAGCTGAACACTTTTCTTACCTTTTTAGTCTTGCACAGTTGAACAGAATCCTCTCCTGTACTAAAATTGCTTACTCACTGCACACTCTGAGTTTTTTATAGTGTACATTACAAGCTGCAGCAAATCAAATATAGTTTAAAGGATAACTTTTTAAGAACCGAACTCCCCTCACTTTGGGACAATTCTCCTAATTTCACATTGTGTCTCTGAGGCGTGACGTGAAGGGATATTTCCACAATGATCTACAAAACACAAAAAATAACCTGGCAGGGTGGTAATCTTTCCATACTCTATTCAACACTAAAAAAGGTTTGCTAATGCATAAACTTTAAGGTTAGATTTAAAGGGGTTGTAAAGGATAATTTTTTTTTTTTTTTAAATAACAAACAGGTTATACTTACCTCCACTGTGCAGCTCATTTTGCACAGAGTGGCCCCGAACCTGGTTTTCTGGGGTCCTTCAGCGGCTGTCTCGGCTCCTCCCCGCAAGAACTAACCCCCTTCATGCAAGCTCTCTCCCATGGGGGTTAGTTCTTGCGGGCGCGCTCCCCTGATACAACCGGCGGCTATAGCCGCTCTCTGTATCACTCAGCCCCGCCCCCGGCGCGCCACGTCATTGGATGTGATTGACAGCAGCGCGAGCCAATGGCTGCGCTGCTATCAATCCATCCACTCTAGCCAATCAACGGCCAGACTGAGCAGAGAAGAGGACGTCGGGGGCGAGCGCAGCAGGTGAACGGACTCAGGTAAGTAAAACGGGGGGGGGGGGCCTGTAACTGTCAGATGTTTTTTCACCTTGATGCATAGGATGCATTAAGGTGGAAAAACATGAGGGTTTACAACCCCTTTAAAGAGAAGTATGAGTTGAGGCTTTTTTTCTGAATCCTACTTACCTAGGTGGATGCAGCATCGGTCCGATGCTGCATCTGTTCTCCCCTGCCTCTAACACTGAGAACCGAGCAATCTAACACTGCCACTCGCTGAGCAGAGAGCTGGTGACTGTCAGTCACTGCTCTCTGCTCTGCCCCCTCCTCTAGGCATGTGTATGGATCCCAACTTCATTGTCATGATCTTGCCTGAGCTCTGCGATGGCAGCTGACAGCGGGCTTCAGCCCACTGTCTTCTGAAAATGGATCACAGGTGTGCAAAACAAACTGCACTCCTGTTATCCACAGAGAAGGACAGCCAAACGAGCTTTGGCTGTACTTCTCCTTTTAAGCTCTTTCTCCTTCAGGCCCTATCACACACCCGTTATTCGGCTGTCACTCATTTGAGGACTTCTCTTAGTAGTAGTGATTCATGCATTTGTGAGTTCAATCACAATGTGTCTGCAGCTCATAAATAAATAAATGGGAGTTTTATAAAAAAAAAAAAAAAAAAAATGCAGGGAGAGAGCTCAGTGACATGACCTGTGAAAGTGAACGGCCTCTCCTCCAATCATAAAGCTTGCTGGGACAGATTTACTAAAACTGGTGCATACAGAATCTGGTACAGCTCTGCATAGTAACCAACTAGCTTCCAGGTTTTATTGTCAGAGCTTAATTGAACAAGCTAAAGTTAGAAGCGGATTGGTTACTATGCAGAGCTGCACCAGATTCTGTGTGCACCAGTTTTAGTAAATCCACGCCCCCCCCCCCCCCCTTTTCCCTTTGTGCTGACTTTGCAGTTCTGAATCATAGATGATTGACTTATTTTATAAACAAATCATTTAGTGGAACTATGTGGAACACTACAAATGACATATGTGCTGTAGTCTGTCAGGACATTTTTTTTTTTCTGTGTTCTCTCATAATATAGTTTTATCAACCATTGATCCTGCTAACAGATATTGTTATTTTGCCATTTCTTTGTGGGATGACAACACTGTTCTGCAGTGAAACTGCACAGCAGAGCGGTCACCCAAATTGTGGCATTCTTAGATGGATGTGTAGTTTTAAATTAACTTTAAAAAAACAATAAATGAAAGTCCAACTCTGTTAACACTTTTACCCAAATACAATACCAGTTTTCCTATTGGATAAAAGGTTCAACCCAATCAATAAAAGCTGACCTTTGTAAGCACCCCTGTCAATGTTATGGGGTTTGCCCCAACCTCCCCATAACTGGCACTTTTGCTGGACAGCTTGGTCTGTATGTAAATGTGAAAAAAAAAACCTCTGGTGTGTTATTTTTGAAAAGGAACTTGTATACTCCATACTATTATTACACGTATTATCCACATTCCAGAACACAATATTTTCCCAATAGTGTGTGTTTATATATTTTATATATATATATATATATATATATATATATATATATATATATATATATACATTTATTATTAATATTATATATATTTTTTTATAAGACATGACATAATCTTTGTTTTTAACTGCATAAGGGGCTTAGAGACGTGTCAGCATTGGAGGACGGGCAGGCCATGATCTCAGCAGAGCCAGAAAACTGACTAGCTGAGGTGGATGTGCTCTCCTTTCTAGTGTGGCCAGTTTGAAATGGGAAAGCAGAGGGACTGGCACAATCACCAGGTATTTCACACAAAGAAAGCAATACAAAAATAACAGGATACCATTTAATACAAGTACATGGCACAGCATGCACATATCAGGAATATGAAATGTTGGAGTAACATATTTTTTAAGATTACAAACAGTAGAGAGAACGTAAGCGATTGGAGAGGAGAGCAGAGATCAAGGAGCCCATACCTTCTAAGGAGGTTTTCCAGAGTTAAAGGGGTTGTAAAGGTTAGTTTTTTATTTTCTAAATAGGTTCCTTTAAGCTAATGCATTGTTGGCTCACGTACCTTTTCCTTTGATTTACCTTCTAAATGTTTTTTTTCTTTGTCTGAATTTCTCACTTCCTGTTTCTCCTCACTAAACTTCACACCATCATCCGAGTGGTGTGGAGTCAGCCAGAACAGCTTACTGAACAGCTTACTGAGGAGGAACAGGAAGTGAGAAATTCAGACAAAGAAAACAAAGAAAAAAAATATTTAGAAGAGAAATCAAAGGAAAAGGTAAGTGAAACAACAATGCACTAGCTTAAAGGAACCTATTTAGAAAATAAAAAACAAACCTTTACAACCCCTTTAAGCATCGATCTATAGCGGATGCCAGTAGTCCCAATGAATCCTACGTCAAAGTAATCCCTCTCTGGCCAAGCCCGACACTACTCTACAAAATGCAAAATACTCACTGCTAGCATACTTCAGTGGATATAGTGCCAGTAAGGGGAAAATAGACACAGGCTGTAGGTGAGCTACAGGTTCAGGTCTGGTCACTGACCTGCACAATGCAATATAAATACAATATACCTGAGCTCAAATCCAAATAGCTTCTACTGTACATATATATATATAACCCATCAGATGCTAAAAGGGTATGACTACATGATAAAACAAAAAATTGTGAATTAACCCTCTGCACACTGCTATACACCCGTTTTAGCAAACGTTACATAAAAACAGGGTTTTTAGTTTACATACATTGCAATGCATGTTTAAGCTGGCCAGCTGCATTAAAGTAAACCCTCTCTGGCCAGGCCCTACACTACACTAGCTACACAACTCTACTTTATTCTAAACTACACTTCACTACACTACTCTACTATACTCTATACATCATTACACTACATGACACAACACTACACTACACTACAGTACTCTTACTTTACACTACACTACAGTACTCTAACTTTACACTACACAGCATTATACTACACTATATATCACTACTCTATATAACACATTACACTATTCTACTCTACACAACATGACACTATTCTAAACTACACTACACACACTACACTGCACCTCTCTACACTACCGTACACTGACTACACATCACTACACTGTGCTACACGACTCTATACGACACAACATTACACTAATCTATACCAATTTGGACTACTCTACACTTCACTACTCACATGACACTCGTCTATACAACACTACTCTGAACAATACTACGCTACACTACATGACACTACACTATTCTACACTATACAACACTAAACAACTGTACACTGCTGTACTTTACACTACTCTGCACATCACTATTGTTCACTTCTCTACAGTAGATTGCACTAAGCTACACTATACTGCACTGCTCTGCACAACCCTGCAATACTCTACTCTACACTATATTACAGTACTGTACTTTACACTACACTACACATCACTACTCTGCAATACTCTACTGTGATGGAAAAAGATTTGACCTAGTAAGAGAGGTCAAACAGAGAGGTGAGCTCATAGTGTAAGAGGTGGTGGAAGCACCAGCACTTTGATTGTGGAACATATTGTTGTGCACTTATGAACTACAAGCACCAGCAGTTTATTACGTACTTATTTGTTGTGTAATCACTTTATGAATGTTTTTTAACAGTTTTTTCATCTTTAATGATTATTATTAGGAGTTGGAGGTTGTATTCACTGTTTTCACCAAAGCACCAGCACTTTGAGTGTGAATCATATTGTTTGTGGATGCACTTATGAACTACAGTACAAGTACCAGCAGTTTATTTGTTGTGGAATCACCTTATGAACAGTTGTTTAATATTATTAGGAGTTGAAGATTGTACTCACTGTTTCATGTGCACTAGGAATATTGTGTGTTATCCATAGATTAATATACAGGAGTATTTATGAGATGTCACATTGATTAACACACTTCACTAAGGGTAGAGGCACAGCAACATATTATTTAACATTCTTTTTCACTACTCTACTGTACTATATACTACAGTATTCTACATGACACTACTCTACACAACACTGCACTATAATACATGACACAACTCTACACTCACTACACTACTATATATTTTTTTTTTGGGGGGGGGGGTTGTTTTTTGACTTTTTAAACAGTAAAAGGGTTAAATATACGTATTTACAAAATCAAATATACATATGTACATCAGTCTCCCAAGGTAGGTGGAGTGGGAGCAAGGTAGCACAGCAGTGTTAATTTTGGCAGCAAATTTCGATTTAGTTTTAGTCTTAGTCTTGGGACTAAAATGGCATTTTAGTTTTTGTCCCAATTTAGTCTTCTGCAATTGTTTTAGTTTTAGTCGTATTTAGTCGACTAAATCTCCAGTACATTTTAGTCGACTAAAACTCATTTTAGTTGTCTAAAATCTAATGAGTGTTGTGACAAGGGGGTCACTTTGGACACAGGGTGAATGGAAAAACCCCAATATGGTCTATGATAGCCATATTCAATGCTGTACATACATTTTATCTAGATTGGGTCTGTAATATTGATCCACCATATTCCTCAGGATATCTGCAAAGAACTATTTACTATTTGATTATGACCTCAACAGGGTAATTGAAAAGTGACGCCTTCATGATGTTGGGACACATACTGTTAGATGCTAATGTCATCACCCCCAGCCCCTTGTCTTTGTGTAATCATTGCTGGGAGGAATTAAGGTGATTTGCATTCTATTGTTCATTATGACTTGGGAAGGTCTGGTGTGAATAGAGATAATTAACACCATGCCTGTGTGTATGGTATCCGGCAGACAGACTGGCTGCCAACACTTTGTGATAAGATGTGTATTGGGGATCGTTATATTCTATTGTGTGGGATCTTTTGAAGCCTAGCAGACGCCAGGATGATGTGTTGAGTCTTGTGATGTGTGGGTGGAGCTGGGCCATTGTTCATGTTAAACTAATGCAGTATTGGATATATATAAAAGTTACAATGTTTCTCAATAAAGTCATTCTACCCCAGAAGGATACAGAGTGCGTCTCGTTTCTTCAGAAGGATTAATTCCTATGGGAACGAGTCGTTTGGCTGTGGAAGATTGGTAGCGAGTGGATGTGTGTCCAGGAGAGGGGACAGAGGAAACGGCGTGAACCCCCTTCGTATTTGGGGTGCCGTTACATTGGTTGACAGCAGCGGGATTTTCCCTCCAGTTCCTGGGACACTCCAAACCACCACCAGCTATGCAGCCTGCAGGAAAGTCACGCTGAAAGACCTACTTGAGAGCCGAGATGGACCAGAAGAGGGTTGGTGATGCAGGACCCCAGTCAGTTGAAGACCTGTTTCAGCAACGTGTTCAACAGCGGTTGGCATTATATGGTGCTAACCCATCAGAGACCGCCATACAGGAAGCCATTAAAGGCTGCAGGATGCCCGACAAGAGAGAGAACGAGAGCAACAAGAGAGAGAACTAGCACGACAAAAGAGAGAACGAGAGCGTCAAGAGAGAGAACGAGAGCGTCAAGAAAAAGAACTAGAGCGACAAAAGAGAGAACTAGAGCGGCAACATGAGCGGAGAATGGCGGAAATACGGCAATCGGAGACAACGCCTAAAGAACCAGCCGCCATGGAAGAGGAATTTGGAAGGAGGTTGCGAGAGATGCAGATACAGCATAGAGGACCAGTATCAGAGGAGGTCCTGCTGGGATGGTCTGATTCAATCTGCTGCGAACTCTGGAAGAAAGCGCTAGCTCTCGAGCAGCAACACCAGGGAAAAGTTCTCCCCTCCATCCATGTAAGGTACTGGTCGCAGTATGAAGTACGAATGCTGTTATTGGGGGAACAACCGAAGCAGGAGTGGACAGCTGAGTTAAGCAGGCTGATCCGGGCAGAGATGCGGTTGGACGAGAGCTACAGAGCCCTCCGGTGGTATGTAGCCCAAGAGTGCCCATGGTCAGCGGATGACAGCCCCACAGAAGGCTTTGACTATGATGACCTGGGATTGTTGTATTGGAGGCTGTCCAGTGACCCTGACTTTGGGAGTGATCAGGAGTGGCGTTTGGAGGAAATAATGGAGGAAAGAGAGCGAAAACTGAATGTCTCAGAAGGGCACTGGGCAGAGGAAGATTTGAAGTTTCTGGCCGTTCAGGAATGGGAGCTGGAGATCGCCTACAGACAGCTGCTAGAATCTGCTCAGCAGCAGGGTGGTTCTACCTTTGCCTGGGACTATCAGGAAATACCAGTTGACAACTATGAAATCCTGGCTGAAGAATCAGCAGTGGAAAATCTGGAGATTGCCATCCCTAAAGCCGAAGTGGATGAGGTGGAGTTCCAGGGAGCTAGGGCAGTTGGCTCATCCCCCCAGCCACAGATTACAGAAGGTATGGATTTAATGGGCTGTTCAGAGGATGTTATGGAGTATGCATCGCCCCCTCAAGTACTGGCAGCAGGACAGGGTACTGCAGACCCCGACTCTACACCCGTGGCAGTTTTGGAGGCCCGAGGTGAGAAGGTGATGGTTCCCCCTTCCCAGTGGATTTCAGAGATGCAGGGAGGAGAAGCAGCAATTTTCCCTCCCCAACAGGTAGCCAGAGCAGATGGTGTGGAGTCCCCAGCAGAAGTGCTGGCAACAGGGCAGAGTGCTAGCAACCTCTGACCAGCACCGGAAACAACTGTGGAGTTTCAGGGAGCCGGGGCAGTTGGCCCCCCTCTCCAGCAACAAGCTGAGGTGGTAAAGCTTTTACCCCCAGCTGAATCACTGGCAGCAGGGCAGAACGCTACTGGCATCTGCACACAACTGCAACTTGAGCGGATATCGGTGGATGGGACTGCGGTCTCCACTCACAGCAACCCAGCACAAGAGCTGGCAACAGAGCAGAGTGCCACGGGCCTCTGCTCTCAACTAACAGAAGAGGGAGTTCCTGTGGTACTGGATGGGACTTCGGTCCTCACTGACACAACCCCTGAAAATGGTGTGACACTGAGACAGGAGGATGTCAGCCTTGCTTTGCAAGCACTGGGGGATTTTCACCTACCACAAGTGGATGGGACTTCAGTCTCCACTTGTATACCCCAGGGAGGTTGGGCAGTCGGCCCAGATCAACAACAGCATGACGGATTGAACCCAGTCACCCTGTCTTCTCTCCAGCGGCTGAAAGGACTCCAGGGAGAAGGGCCAGTCCAGGCCTCTCCCCAGCGGCGGGTATGTTCTCTGAGAGAGGCAGAGGTTGGCTGGGTGAGTAGTGCTCTGTTTGGAACAATTCATTTGGGGTACTGTGTGGATACCGGCATTAGAGGAATGGACCTATGGACTAACTTCGGAGTCAACCCGTCTGGGGTCGCCTCCTCTGTTAGTCTCCTGCCGAAAGGGGAGATGTGTGACAAGGGGGTCACTTTGGACACAGGGTGAATGGAAAAACCCCAATATGGTCTATGATAGCCATATTCAATGCTGTACATACATTTTATCTAGATTGGGTCTGTAATATTGATCCACCATATTCCTAAGGATATCTGCAAAGAACTATTTACTGTTTGATTATGACCTCAACAGGGTAATTGAAAAGTGACGCCTTCATGATGTTGGGACACATACTGTTAGATGCTAATGTCATCACCCCCAGCCCCTTGTCTGTGTAATCATTGCTGGGAGGAATTAAGGTGATTTGCATTCTATTGTTCATTATGACTTGGGAAGGTCTGGTGTGAATAGAGATAATTAACACCATGCCTGTGTGTATGGTATCCGGCAGACAGACTGGCTGCCAACACTTTGTGATAAGATGTGTATTGGGGATCGTTATATCCTCTATTGTGTGGGATCTTTTGAAGCCTAGCAGACGCCAGGATGATGTGTTGAGTCTTGTGATGTGTGGGTGGAGCTGGGCCATTGTTCATGTTAAACTAATGCAGTATTGGATATATATAAAAGTTACAATGTTTCTCAATAAAGTCATTCTACCCCAGAAGGATACAGAGTGCGTCTCGTTTCTTCAGAAGGATTAATTCCTATGGGAAGGGGTCGTTTGGCTGTGGAAGATTGGTAGCGAGTGGATGTGTGTCCAGGAGAGGGGGCAGAGGAAACGGCGTTAACCCCCTTCGTATTTGGGGTGCCGTTACAAGTGTAATTAAATTGTAATGCATTAGTTAACATTTCTCTACAATTTCCAAACTCATTATATACTGCTGGAGTGAAAAATCTAATATCTTATTATTTATGGTATTGAGGTATGAACATGCACTACAGACCAGTGTTCATTTTGAAGTCAAATTTCAATTTAGTTTTAGTCTTAGTATGAGGACTAAAATGGCATTTTAGTTTTAGTCCCATTTTAGTCTTTTGACTAAAATGCCATTTTAGTTTTAGTCGTATTTTAGTCATCTCAATTGTTTTAGTTTTAGTCGACTAAAATAGTATTTATTTAGTCGACTAAAATGTTTTAGTCATTTTAGTCGACTAAATTAACACTGTATCACAGTGGTAATGTTGTCACCCTCTTCACCATCTCAGCAGACGCTCTCTGGCTCGGTTGAGAAAACAGGTCAGTTAGACATAGAGCACCACGCGTTCAATACCATTCTCATCTGTCGAAAAGACAAATTGAAGAGCAATAAAATCTTCAAGACTTAGGTAAGGCATCTCCAGGTCATGGATCCTTCGATGATTGGGCTGAGGAATAATGGCTCAGCAAAGGGGACAAGTAGAACTCTGCTCCCTCCAGCGGCCGATGCATCCAGTGTGGAACTGGGGGGGCGCCATGCCCATGTTTTGGAGTGAATTCCAAATATTATTCCTAAACCATGTCCTTCTATTTTTATATTCTGCCATTCACGACCCCCCTGATATCCTCTGATCCTAAAGCTGTGCATTTCACTAATCCTCCTAGAAATGTTGCAAGGTATATAACATGCTTCCTGTTCTTGGGTGACAACACTGCTTCTCCATATATATAGTACTTTAAGTGAATGTTGTCACCCTAGGACATGGGTGGTGCTAGGAGGATGCTTGGGTATACCCAAGCACCCCCAGAAATTATTCTAGCACCCCTCATAGCCCCTATACAAATGCAAAGTTAGAATCCAGCATTTCTGATATGTATTAGAATTTCACCAGTCATTTGATTGTATACCGTATATACTCGAGTATAAGCCGAGTTTTTCAGCACATTTTTTTGTGCTGAAAATGCCCCCCTCTGCTTATACTCGAGTCACCTTTTTGCGCCTGATCTCCTGGACTTTGTTTACCCGGTACCGGCCGGTTGTAGGTCCCCTGGACCCCAAACTTGGCACACATGTAGCCCCCATTTCTCCTCTATAAGTGTGCAAAGTTTTTTGTCTGGGGGACCTACGGCGGGGAAGCACAGATTTTTCAAAGCTGGGCACCCCTTCCATAGACTCCCATGTTAAACGTCAGTCTAGTCATGGACACAGTGAGGCATGGGCACAGTGAGGCATGGGCACAGTGAGGCATGCACATGGACACAGTGAGGCACAGTGAGGCATGCAGATGGACACCCTAGGCTTTGACTCGAGTCAATACGTTTTCCCATTTTTTTGTGGTAAAATTAGGTGCTTCGGCTTATATTTGGGTCGGTTTATACTCGAGTATATTACGGTATGTATATTTCTGAGGGTATGACATGAGTATGGGATCTGCATGTGTATGTATGGCCTCATTCACATAGGCGTACCTATCTGTACGCCCGAGCGAAGAGTTGTTTTTACCTGCACGGGATGCAGAGGTGTTCTTGTGTGCAAACAGTCCCCATGTTGGTCTATTGGGATGCAGCAGATGCATGGACACAGCCACTAATTTGACAGCAATGTGGGTGCACACTGTAAACGTTGGGGGCCAGTCTTTAAAAACAAAATGTATTGAAACACTCAAAACATCATTTTTTAGGCCTTAGAGAGGATGGGGTGTATATAAATCTGCATGTGATCAGATATCACAAATCATGGTCACCACATGCTTCTTATAAATAAATGACACAATGCGCTGGTCACCTGGAATAAAAGCATCTGAACTTCTAACATCGGATGAGATGTTTTATCATTTTTTAAATGTGCGTGCATTACTATTGGTTATAATTTTATTATATTTGAGCTCTACACTATGCTGGTGCACCATGGTATTCCCTTGTTTATCATTACACCCAGACCCTCCAAAATGACCAACAACTCTATAAGGTACAGAATACTCCACTCCTGGGCTGATTTAACTTTTAAGGACATTTTTTACTAGCATTGCTCTTAACAGTGTATTCAGATGGCAAATTAGAAGGTATTTGATAGGCATTGAGGAGGCATTATATCCTCGCCTCACCATCTGCTTTAATCCCTTAAACCCTGCACTAGCGCACCACAACCACATCCATTTCACATGGTTGCAGGGTCCCCTATTGAGTTGAACGGGCTACGTTTAGTAGGCGGTACTGCCCGTTGAAAGCGACAGCAGGTGTAGTATTTGCGGCAAAGTATTGCAGCTGTGGCATATGTAAACTCCTCTCCGCTGCTTTTGCAGCTAAAGGGGAGTGGTTGGGGGGGCAGTAAAACTGAGGCCTTAAACAGGAACAATGTATTTTATACCTCATGGAATACACTGTTTATTGAATTAGTCCATATATTTACTCCAACAATTTGCACATTACAAGCAATACCCCATGATGCAAGACCCATTTTTTTCACCATGCCCACTTTTAGGCTACACCTATGGGTGCGCAGCGCATTAGTCCCCCCAGTTATACTTCCGGCACAGCACCCCCCAAAAAATAGTGTATGCCGCCTCTGATCTGCATGCAAATGCAGCTTGCCTAGGACTGACCACGTCTTCAGACTGACATCCACCAATCAAGGCATATTTATAACGCTTTACAAGAATTAGCCCACTTCGTGCTCAGGGCTAAGAATTTTTGAGAGGCGTACTGGGGCAGAGTGCTGTGATGTTTTCAAGAAGCAATGCACAGTATGCTGCTGGCCCCTCCCACAAGCTGTAATCTGTTTGCATTGTATAGATAAAAACAGAGATGATATGTAATTAAAAATGAAGACGTTTTATTTAAAAAAAAACTCTTATGCCGCGTACACACGATCAGTTTTCTCGTCGGGAAAACTGTCATGTTTTCTCTTGGACGAGAAAAACGGCCGTGTGTAGGCTCTCCAGCAGTTTTCCGACGAGAAAGCCGCCGAGAATCACGCCGAGAAAATTTAGAACATGCACTAAATTTTTCTCGTCGCGAATCGCAGCGTTTTTTTCCTCTGCAGTTTTCCCATAGGGAAACACTGCTAGGGAGCCTACACACGGCCGGTGTTCTCGACCAAGAGAAAACCTGTCGTGAAAAACGGCCGTGTGTACACGGGGGAAAAGGGGACCAAGCCAGTACTCGTTTTTCCCGTCGGGTTTCACGGCGGTGTATTCACCACCGAGAAACTCGATCGTGTGTACGCAGCATTAGTATGATGATGGTGACTTTTTACTACAGAATGTGATGATGTTTTCTTTACTTTTCATTTTTTATTTGTGGACATGATCTGTGGATTTTTGATAATGCTTTGGAATGAAGATCTATTTTTATGTGTCATTTGGAAATATTTGATGTTAAAGTGGTTCTAAAGTCATTAGGAAAAAACCTTGTGTGTCACAGACTCGCCCCCTGACATCCCTACTTGCCTGAACGCCATCATGATCCAGCGCTTTGCATGACAACTGCGGCTCTCCTGGTTTTGTCCCTCCTCTCTGGGCAGATCGATAGCAGCGGGAGTCATTGGCTCCCACTCCTGTCAATCAACTCCAGTGACGGGGGGCGGGACCGAGTCCCGCTGTCTGTGCCAATGGACTTAGCAGCGGGGCTCAAGAGTGAACACTTACAAGTGCCCCCATGGGAATCGGTTTCCTATTGGGGGCACGAGAAAGAGAGGAGAAGCCAGGAGCACCTGCGGGGGACTCAGAAGAGGAGGATTGGGGATGCTCTGTGTAATTATATTGCACAGAGCAGGCAAGTATAGACATGTTTGTTATTTTTTTTATTTTATTTTTTTTAATCTTTTGCAACCACTTTAACTTTTATGCACATTGTTTTGCACTTATATTGTTATTTATTATGTTATAGCGTTGTACTTTTATTTTTACAGTATGATGATGGTGTAAAGAAGGAATCAGGGGAGACAAAATATAAGCAGACTATACTCCAGCTGTAAGCTGCATGCTATCAAGGACCAGTGACAGCTGGTGTTTTTATTTTTGGGAGGGGGGGCGGCAAACAATGCCCCCATAGCCACCCCCCATGGGTGGATCGGTAGGTCGGCCTGCCGCACTTACCCTGTCTATTCCCTCTGGGCGGCTGCTTCTCCTGCGTCTCCTCACGGCAGCCGTGCGTCTCCTCCTCATAGGCCAATAGGATCGCTTCTCCTTTTGGCCAATCAGGAAGCCGTTCTCAAGACCAGCTTCCTGATTGGCCAGGAGGAGAACGAGTGTGACAATAGCGAATATTAATTCGCTATTGTCACACAAAAGGGTGGGCTTGGGGTGCAGTGCTCTGTGCCCTGAGCCTACCCTTTTTCGAAGCCTATTAGAGCCTCTGGCTCGAATCACATGCTTTGAAAAAAAAACAAAAACAATGGAATCCATGCGTCCGGCGCCCCGCATGTAGATTAGGCGGCCAGATGCATGCATAGGGGGGCAGTGCCCCTGCACCCTGCATTACGGGCTGCCACTCTCAGGGACTAAGCATGTCTTTTGAAATGTATATTTTACATTGAAGCTCATCTTTAAGTGACACTGTCCCTTAAAATGCTATTAAAAGGGATGCCTGTAAAGAGATAGTAAATATCTCTCCCTTTTGCCCACACCACTGTATGTCACTATAATGAAAAGCAATAGCCACCCAAAGACTATTTAGAATCTGTCACTTCCAGAAGTGTCAGTTTCTTGGCCCCCTGCTGCGCCATGTGCCAGCCCCCTACATCCCTGCAGGCACAATTGTAATATTGGTGGGGAAAAGCTGGCACCTTTGAAGTTTGGATTCTGAAGAAAGTTTGGTAATTACTGTTCATTATAGCAGCAAAAGAGATATATACTATATTTTTTTCAGAGGACCCTTTTATTGGCAGTTTTGTTTTAGCAACAGAGTTTCTTTAGGTTGTCACCGTCCTTGTCCTCTTAAGTTCTGGGATAGCTTCTGTGTATTCTGGAAAACTGTTGGCACAGAAGAAAATTGCTGTACTATGAATCATTTTAAAGGCCTTTTCAAGAATATATATAGATGGTGGAACAGATTAGCTGTGTCATAAGTAAAATGACTTTGTGCAGTTCCACAAATTACTCATGGATTAGTGTCACTCATGTTTGTTCCAGGACAGATTTGCTACACTGTTTGTTTAAAGAGTCAGCCAGTCAAAAAATATTTCAGTTACAGGTAAAGTCTGGTGTGCGGAGTCCTCCTCCAATATCGTATATATATGTATATATGGTGGGTACTCCAGCTATAGGTTTTCTTGGCTGTGTTCCTGCCCACATTGGGGCAATCTCACTCATTCTGCAGCATTGCCTAGAATATAAAATAAATGGAGGAGTACAACCAAAGCTCATTTGGCTGTACTTCTCATATGGATCACAGGAGTGCAGTTTGTTTTGCACTCCTGTGACTCGTTTTTAGCAGACAGCAGGCAATATAGACAGTTCACTATTGCATGACAAGTCGCACCCTATTGCCGGCAATGGAACCGTTCAAATCAGAGCGACTTTGAAAAAGGTTCCTGCACTACTTTTTTGCAATGTCACTGCGACTTGCATTGACTTCTGTTAAATGAAGTCACAATCCACAATGAAATCGGAGGTCCAAATCACACTGCGGTTTTGAAATTGTGCTGAAGTAGTGTGATTTCAAAGCCGTACTGGTGTGAACCAGGGCTAAAGCTGAACTTCAGCCAAAACTAAGAAGATAAACATGCTTACTTTTTTTTGTATTAAAAAATAAATGTAATGATGTATTAATCTGTGTCTTTTATATCTGCCTAGAGCGCAGCATTAAATGTACAGTTTTTTCCAGTGGTTTTTGGGGAAAGGGGAATTTTAAGGCTCCATTTATAGAAGCCAGAGCTACAATTTCCATGAATGAACCAGGATCTATTAATGGAGGATGGGTGCATGATTGATAGATCTGTCTCTCCATCCATAGATTGTGTTTCATTCATAATGGCTTCTATGAATTGAGGAGCTGGCCAGAAAGGGTGAGCATAGTTGGGCATTTTCATGACCCCCTAGAGGATTATGGGGAGTGGGGGCATCTAAGGAGGAAGATTTTGGCAAAAGGAGGTCACAGCAGCACAAAGGACACATCTCAATGAAGGTAAGTAATGTCCCTTGTTCTGATTACATGCACCTAAACTTTTTTGCACCTAACAAAAAGTAAAATATCAATTTTGGGTGGACTGACCCTTTAATGTGCGAATTAGAATTGTGACATTGTGTTAAACTATGTAAAAGTAACTTCATCTACTTCTGCCTTTTTATGTTGCTAACAGATAAACATTTATAAATCCAGTTACAAATATTTTGACTAAACTACCGTGTTTCCCCAAAAAAAAGACCTACTGTGATTTTCGGGAAGGGCTGCAATATAAGCCCTACCCCGAAAATAAGCCCTAGTTTAAAGTGCTGGTAGAGTGCGCTAATCCACTCTGTTGCAGTAGAATATAGTGTAGCCTATGCGTGTTTGTGTGATCTAATTGTGCCAAGTACCTTTGGAATAGCGCCGCTCCGCGATCAGCTGATCTCCTGCTGCTCTCCTCCTCTCCTCCCAGTTGTCAATGGGAAATTTGATCTCCCTGCCCCCTCAGTGCTCGATGCGGGGAGGAAAGGTCCGGCGGGCTAAGGAAGCGGCGAGTGGCGCTCAGCTGATCTCCCCCTCTCCAAGCTGTCAGCAGGGGATCTCGGGGCCCCCCTGCCTCTGCAGAGCTCCAGCGGGTCACGGAAGCGCCCAGCGGCACTATAAGAAGGTATGTGGCATGGTTGGATTGCAGAAACATACACAATTTGCATTGTGTGATACTGTAATGGAGTGGATTCTAGTATTTTACACAGGGGATTCCTGAAAGGCAGGGAAGGAGAGGGGGAGAGAAGACAGCACATGGCATAATAAGACCTACCCCAAAAATAAGCCCTACTGTGTCTTTTGTTGCCAAAATTAATATAAATGTATAATTTAATATATAATATATTTTCAGGGAAACACATTATTATTATGTAAACTCTTATACCAAGAATCCGATTTTATTTAATTTACATTGTAACACTGTATTAATGTTTTTCAGCCACAAGCTCTGGAGGAGCTGACTGTAGAACATGTTCAGGATGATGTGGAAATTGAAGCTGATGAACACACTGATGCTTTTGTGGTAAGGCTACATTTCCATTGGAAATAAAAACATTGTTAATGGTGATTTCTATGTGTCATGTGATAAAAGTGATATCACTTTGATGCATTGGTCTTGAAAGCTGTGGATACTAGTTGTGGCCACTTTTGAGTGAACACATTAGTTGAGACAAAAGCACTATACAACGTACTAACAATACACCCAAATAGCTGACACTTTGTGAAGCTAAACTCTATTCCCTTGCAATACAAAAAACCAATGAGGGAACATACTGAATGTGAATTTTCAGGGAGGATCATGACTTAGGCCCCTTCAGACAGGCGGACCCGATCCAACCGTTTTTTAGGCCGACCTGATCGGACCATCAGTTGCCCTCTACAGCCGTGGCTAAAAGTTTTGAGTGACACAAATATTTATTTCTTTATCGTACACCACGGGACACAGAGCTAGTCATTACATAATGGGTTAAGGGTCACCAGCGGTGATTGGACACTGGCACAACCAATGGAAGACAGTTCCCCTCCATATAACCCCTCCCATCAGGGAAGTACCTCAGTTTTTTCGCCAGTGTCGAAAGGTGTTGGACGCGTTAGGAGGTGCTAAAGGAAAGCTCTACCAAAGAGACCCTCTGGGGGTAAAAGAGCTATGCTTTCGGATCCATCCAAGACGCCTACAAATGAGCTGAATCTGGATGGGATCCGGGCCTCATCCATGAGGCGTCGCCTGTAATGTCTCTCTTCGGAGGACTGGGCTCTAAGATCCAGCACTTTCGCTATTTCGCTATAAAGTCCTGGTAAGAGTCTTGTACAAGGCCCAGGGGAGAGGTATCCTTTAAATAGGAACCCATATCCCTGAAGGTTGGCACACATAGCCCACCGTGAAGGGTGAAGTTTGGTATCTGTCTGAAATCTTTCAGCAGAAAAACCTGCGGCGTGGATAAGGTGAGATTAGAAGGTCCATAACTGGGTTGGGACCTTTTTTCAAAAAGTGGATGTCTTCTTTTTTTCCACCACTGGGGGGAGTAAAGAGCTGAATATACTCACCTCACTCTGTTCAGTGTCGGCTTCGACGAAGTACACTGCTCGTCACCTCCGCTGCTGAGCTTGCTGGGGCACCCCGATCCTCCTTTCGGTGGCCGACCAGACACCTGCAGATGCAGGTAAGTGGGAACAAAGGCTGATGAGAGTCCTCTCTCACTATGGCCACCGCCATAGCGCTAAGGGCCGCGCGCGCGAGCGCGCTTTATCGGAGGGGGGGGGGCGAAGGCGGGCACGTGGCGCGCGCAGGCACAGAAACGGCGCCAAATTTAAAAGACTGTCAGTGTGAGAAGCACTGCAGCAGCAAGCAAGCTCGTTAGTTCTCTTATTCCTGGCAGAGAAACACAGCAGCTATACAGGGACGTAAGACTCCATGTGGTTGGATTGGGTACTTCCTAGAAGACATCCATGTTATGCATAGTTATGTGTTAAAAGTTGCATACTTAATGTATTTGCTAAACTAAACACGGTAGTATATGCATTTAGGTACCTTGTATTTTGTCTAAACAGTAAGCCTTCCAGGGGAAGTAATACGGACAAAAAGAGATAAGAAAGCACCACCGCCTGAGAGGAGGCTCTAACTGTGCTGACTCGGTACCTTTCTCTCCTGTGTTGCTAAATGCACCTGTTCAGGATGAGCCATTACCTCTGTCAGGTATGGCGGCTTCCCCAGTGAAGCCTGGGCCTGTATATGTCACTGAGGACACTTTATCAGCTGCCCTAAATAATCTGGAGGAAAAAATTGCTACCTTAATCGCTAAGTCCTCTAAAAAGGGACAATAAGCGAAGCAGGTCTCTTCCAGTATTGGACCTCCCTTCAGAATTACCTGAGGGAGGAGGATGAGGAGGAGGAGGCTACATCAGCAGAGGATGAGGAGCCAGATTTTAAGGTCACAGGTACAATGCTATAGCAGTGCATTTAAGTTAACCTCTGCGGAGGTAACGGAATTACCTGTCTCCTCCCTAGGGTCATTAAGATCCCTGCAGGGTGCATGCTCCTTCCCGGTTCATCCGTTACTAGAGGATCTAATATACGCAAACTGGCAACATCCAGATAAGCGTTTCTCACCTCCAAAAAGGTTTAACATTCTTTATCCTATGGGGGAAATTTTTTTTTTTAAAGAAATGGAGCCTGCCTGCGGTAGTTGCGGCTATTTCTTGTGTAAATAAAAACCTGACATGTCCGGTGGATAATGTACAAGGGTTTAAAAGATCCTTCTGAGAGGAAGTTGAAATCCTCCTTCCTTTTGGCCGGCTCAATTACCCAACCTGCAGTAGCAGCAGTCGGGATGGGTCAGGTCATCAGCCAACAGGTAAAGCAGGGGCTGAAGGAACTGCCTTCAGAGCAGGCTAGAAATTGGGAAAATTTGCCTAAAGCCTTATGCTTCACAGTGGATGCCATGAGAGATTCTATCATACAGGCATCACGCCTTACACTCCAGCTGGTACAGATGCGCAGAGTACTTTGGCTTAAGCATTGGTCAGCGGAGACCCCATGCAAAAAGCTGTTGGCAAGTTCCCGTTCCATGGCGAACGCCTATTTGGGGAAGATTTAGAAAAATATATACAGAAGATCAAGTGGTAAAACGACTTTTACCTGAGAGAAAGAAAAACAAGAGATCTTGTTTTAAACGCTCTCTCCCCAGCTCCCGGGAAATCTGACTCCAACCAGTGGCGGCGGCCTGTTTTAGCCGCCCACAGGCAAAAAAGCTCAGAAGGGGGTGCAAGAGCTAATAAGCAAGCCCCCAAAGCCTCTCAGTGAAGGGGCGCCCCCGCTCGGCCGAGTGGGAGGAAGGCTTTGTCAGTTCTGAGCAACTTGGTGGTCAGAAATCCAGGACAATTGGGTAGTATCCACAATATCCTCAGGGTACAAACTGGAATTTCGAGAGATCCCATCTTCTCAATTCCGAGGTTCAAGACTCTCCAAGGATCCACAAAAAAGAGAATCCTTCTTCAAAGGTTTGAATCACTTAATGGCTCAAGGGGTAGTTACAGACGTACCCCAAAAAGAGCGAGGTTCAGGTTTTTACTCAAACCTCTTTGTGATTCCAAAGCCAAATGGAGATGTCAGACCCATCCTGGATCTAAAATCCCTAAATCGGTTCCTGAACGATCGCCATTTTCGAATGGAAACGATCCGATCCGTGGCCGCCACTTTAAAGGGCGGAAAGTTCATGGCGCCCATAGATATCAAGGACGCACATTTACACATACCCATCCTCCCCGCTCACCAAAGATTCCTAAGGTTTGCGGTAGAAGATCGCCACTTTCAATTTGTGGCTCTGCCGTTTGGTGTAGCCACTGCGCCCATAGTATTCACAAAGGTGCTAGCTCCTCTGTTAGCAAACCTAAGAACACGGGGCATTGCGGTAACAGCCTATCTGGACGATCTACTAGTAATAGATCAGTCAAAGGACGGATTGGGTCACGCTGTACACACTACAGTAGGATACCTGGAGCATTTAGGATGGATTATAAATTTACAAAAATCCTCTCTCCAGGCCCAAAGAAGGATAGGGTACCTGGGCATGATCATAGATACAGCCCAAAACGGGGTATACCTGCCAGAACCGAAGATACAGTCTCTGAAAGACCTGATCCACAAGGTCAAAGCAAACAAGAGGCCGTCTATTCGCCTTTGCATGAGACTATTGGGAAAGATGGTAGCCTCCTTCGAGGCGGTCCCTTACGCCCAGTTTCATTCGAGACTACTTCAAGGCAATATTTTAGCTTCCTGGAACAGGAAGAGCCAAGCTCTGGATATACCCATGCGCCTGTCCTCACAAGTACGCCACAGCTTCGATTGGTGGCTAGAAGCCAGGAATTTACGGAAGGGAAAGTCCTTCCTCCCAGTGGCCTGGAAGGTGGTATCTAGGGATGCCAGCCTATCGGACTGGGGTGCAGTATTCGAGGAGGCTTCTACCCAGGGAACCTGGGCCAAGACTCAGGGGATCCTGCCCATCAATGTGCTAGAGATCCGGGCGGTATATCTAGCCCTCAAAACCTGGACATACAGGTTACAGGGCTACCCAGTTCGGGTTCAATCCGACAATGCTACTGCAGTAGCTTACATCAATCACCAAGGAGGCACCCGCAGTCGGGCAGCCCAAAGAGAGGTGAACCGGATCCTGGCATGGGCAGAAGAGCATGTACCTTGCCTTTCTGCAATCTTCATTCCAGGGATGGAAAATTGGCAAGCAGACTACCTGAGTCGTCAGCAGCTGCTACCAGGGAGTGGTCTCTTCACCCCGAGATCTTTCAGGCCATATGTCTGAGATGGGGAAACCCAGATGTAGACCTGCTAGCTGCCAGGTTCAACAAGAAATTGGACAACTTTGTGTCCAGAACGAGAGATCCTCTAGCCTACGGGACAGACGCTCTAATAATACAGACGCTCTAATAACTCCATGGAATCAGTTCTCACTGATCTAGGCATTCCCTCCGATCCCTCTTCTACAAAGACTGCTTCGCAGGATCAAGGAGGAGGGAATACCAGTAATCCTAGTGGCCCCAAACTGGCCCAGGAGGCCTTGGTACGCCGAGATTGTAAAAACGGCGATAGGAAGGCCCTGGAAGTTTCCACTCCGACACGACCGGCTGTCACAGGGTCCAGTATTCCACCCTTCCTTACAAAGGCTAAAGTTGACGGCCTGGCTGCTGAGACCCACATTTTTAAAAAGAGAGGGGTCTCTGGTCCGGCTCTTTCTACGCTCATTAATGCTAGAAAGCCAGCCTCCAGACTCATCTATCAGAGAGTCTGGAGAGCATACGTTTCCTGGTGTGAATCCAGATGTTGGAATCCTCAGAAGTATGAAATAAGTAGGATTCTTGCTTTTTGCCAGTTAGGAGTGGATATGAATTTAGCCCTTAGCACCATCAAAGGGCAAATATCGGCTCTATCAGTCTTCTTTCAGAGACCATTGGCATCTCACTCCCTAGTTCGGACATTCATTAAGGGGGTACTGAGGATAAATCCTCCAGTTAGGACTCCCTTGTGTCCATGGGATTTGAATTTGGTATTGTCAGTGTTGCAAAAGCAACCTTTTGAACCTATTCGCCATATTCCTTTAATTATATTAAGTAGGAAGTTGGCCATTCTGATTGCTATAGCTTCTGCTAGGAGAGTATCAGAGCTAGCAGCTCTTTCTTGTAAAGAGCCTTATCTAATTTGTCACAAGGACAAAATCGTACTACGACCCCATCCGGCTTTTCTACCTAAGGTGGTGTCGGCTTTTCACTTGAATCAAGACATTGTTCTGCCTTCCTTTTTTCCAAACCCGCGGACGGCGGGGGAAAAATTATTACACTCTCTAGATCCAGTGAGAGCGGTAAAGGTGTATCTGCAAGCAACCGCTCAGATACGTAAAACAGATGTTTTGTTTATTTTACCAGATGGGCCCAAGAAGGGCCAAGCGGTATCAAAATCCACCATTTCCAGGTGGATTAGACAAGTAATTATTCAAGCTTATGGTTTAAAGAACAGGACTCCTCCTTTTCCTGTTAAAGCGCACTCTACCAGGGCGATAGGTGCTTCATGGGCAGTGCACCACCAGGCTTCGATGGCTCAGATCTGTAAAGCTGCAACTTGGTCTTCAGTCCATACATTTTCCAAATTCTATCAAATAGATGTGAAAGGACATGAGGATTCCGCCTTTGGGCGAAGTGTGCTGCAGGCAGCAGTATAGGGCTTCTGGTCCGCAAGCGGCCTGTTTTGATCTGTGTCCCCCCCCCTTCATATGAGCATTGCTCTGGGACGTCCCATTATGTAATGACTAGCTCTGTGTCCCGTGGTGTACGATAAAGAAAATAGGATTTTTATAACAGCTTACCTGTAAAATCCTTTTCTTGGAGTACACCACGGGACACAGAGGTCCCCCCCTTCTTATGGGAACCTTACTGCTTTGCTACAAAACTGAGGTACTTCCCTGATGGGAGGGGTTATATGGAGGGGAACTGTCTTCCATTGGTTGTGCCAGTGTCCAATCACCGCTGGTGACCCTTAACCCATTATGTAATGACTAGCTCTGTGTCCCGTGGTGTACTCCAAGAAAAGGATTTTACAGGTAAGCTGTTATAAAAATCCTATTTTTCCTAAAGTCTGCTGCTTCAGTGTTTTTAGGTTTTCTTGTCAGATGTTACTATGGTATACTGAAGTATAATTACAAGCATTTCGTAAGCGTCAAAGGCTTTTATTGACCATTACATTAGGTTTATGCAAAGAGTCAATATTTGCAGTGTTCTTTTTCAAGACATTTGCAATTTACCCTGGCATACTGTCAATCAACCTCTGGGCCACATCCTGAGGGATGGCAGCCCATTCTTGCATAAACAAAAATTGGAGTTTGTCAGAATCTGTGTTTTGTTTTTTTCACCCGCCTCTTTAGGATCTCAATGGGATTAAGGTCCTGGGGTGTTTTCTGGCCATTGACCCAAACTTTTGATGTTTTGTTCCCCAAGCCACTTAGTTATCATTTTTACCTTATGGCGAGGTGCTCCACCATGCTGGAAAAGGCATTGTTCATCATCAGACTGTTCTTGGATGGTTGAGAGAAGATTCTGTAACATTCTTTATTCATGGCAAAATTCTGAGTGAGCCCATTCCCTTGGCTGAGAAGAAACCCCTCAAATGAATGGTCTCAGGATGCTGTACTGTTGGCATGACACAGGACTGATGTTAGTGCTTACCTTTTCTTCTCCAGACAAGGTTTTTTCCGGATGCCCCAAACAATTGAAAGGTGATTCATCTGAGAAAATGACTTTACCTCAGTCCTCAGCAGTCCAATCCCTGTACCCTTTGCAGAATATCAGTCTTTCCTTGAGAGAAGTGGCTTCTTTGCTGCCCTTCTTGACACCAGGCCATCCACCAAAAGTCTTCTCCTCACTGTGCGTGCAGATGAACTCACACCTGCCTGCTGCCATTTATGAGCCCCGAGCAAGCTCTGCACTGGTGGTGCCCTGATCCCACAGCCAAATCAACTGTAGGAGCTAGTCCTCATGCTTGCTGGACTGGAGCCTTCTTCACAAATGCAGTGGAAATGTTTTTTATGGGATTAAGTTTATTTTCATGGCAAAAAGGGACTTTGCAATTAATTGCAATTCATCTGATCACTCTTCATAACATTCTGGAGTATATGCAAATTGCCATCATGAAAACTGAGGCAGCAGACTTTGTGAAAATTAATATTTGTGGCATTCTCAAAACTTTTGGCCATGGCTGTATGGAGCGGCGGATGTAAACACACATCAAGCAAGCAGCTTGCTATGGGGGCACTTGAGCCGAGTCACAGCTTCCTGTGTTCATTCAGACATGGAGCCATGGCCCAGCCCCACCCCCTTTCCCTCCTTATTGGCTGACTGACTTTGATTGACAGCAGTGGGAGCCAATGGTGCCACGCTGCTGTCTCGGCCAATGAGGAGGGGAGTCCCGGGCAGCAGAGACAAGCCTGCAACATCACTTGATCTAGATGGGTTAGGTATTAGAGGGGGCTGAGGGGGGCTGCTGCACACAGAAGGATTTTTATCTTAATGCAAAGAATGCATTAAGATGAAAAACCTTCTGACTTTACGACCCCTTTTAAGCTTTTGTATAATGATGTAGGAAAGCTAGCACTTTCTGTTCTGTGATAAAAGGTATTCAAGCCATTTTGTTAGGTTTTCTAGGGTATGGAAGGGTTAAAAAAAAAACTTTCAGTTTATATTTGGCTGTGTGCGTGTCCCATTGGTAAGATTTCCCATTGCTTCCTGTTCCGGAGATTCAACAGAACGAAAGATGAAAATTCTATAAACTAAGGGGAATTCGCCTCCCAGACAGTTGTCAGTAAAACAGGTGTCCCCTTTGGTAGATTTGCCTTCTCCTCTTGTTCTGGTGACAACTGTAAAAGTTTGGATATCCTATTACTTTGTGCCAATTACAGTGGTCATTAGGAAAAACAGAGGAGAATCTATCTAGTGGGGACACAGAGAGCAATAAAAACATCACAGGGGTTCTAATCCTTTCTTATCTCAAAACTAAAAAAGATTGCTGTAGATCAGAGCACTCTGAACTGGCCCTCGACCTCAAACCAGGGTACAGCATGGCCATGCTCTGGGCTGGTGGGCTGTCAAACTAAGATTGTGATTAAGGGGTTGCCAACCCATCATCCCAGAGCATCAAGAGTGCATGGAGCCAGTACTGACAGCGGAAGAAGCAGGCGGCTGCAGAGGGAGCAGGAGCTGCATAGGCTTATGCTTCCTCTGTAGTGCTGGCTCCTGTCCCCGGCAGAGTAATACCAAGTGCACTTCGTCTGGGACCTTTCTAGTAGCCTGGAGAGCGATGCCAGCAGAAGCTGGAAGATGAAAAGGTCAGTGCATTAAATATCACATACAGTGCACTTTTGCAATGGGCATATTGGCACTTAAAAGAAAAGTTCACTTTTTTACAAAAAAATAATAAATGCACATCTATTTTTCAGGTAAAAAAATGTATATTTATTATTTTTGTATTGGGGGCCTGTAAAGCATTGCACCAGCAATCAGGAGATCACTGATGCCATGCAGGTCTCCTGCACACTGTCAATGTATCTGCTTACTTGTACCTCCCATACGGGTAAGCCGATACTTGCTGACAGGAAGATTCAATGAACTACCACAGCACTTTGGTAATTCATTGAGAACTACAAGCCGACAGCCGCTAAGGCTGTCAGGACTTGTAGTTCATTCATACTCAGAGCCCACATGGCCATGCTGCTTTAAAAAACTGGCAGCTAGTACGGGGAACTTCTCCCCGTACTGCTGTCATGAGGTGGGGGAGCAGTGGCAGCAGCACTGGGAACATGTAAAATGTTCCCAAAGGTGAACTCATCCTTTAAAAAAAAAGGGTTATTAGGCTGCATTTACACTGAATCACAGTGCACCTGTGGCTTTCCTGCAGTTTAGCTGCACTACTATATCCTGCAGGTTAGGTGCGCTTTCTCAAAGTGCACCACACCTGCAAGATAGATTTAAAATCTATGGGAAAGCGCAGCTAACACGCAGATGCACCGTGCTTTATCCACAATGCGAGTAAACCGCTGTGCATCAGTGTGATAGCAGCCTTATAGGGGGCTCAGGACAGTAAGGGCTCATTAATATTTGTGGTTTGGGGAGCTGTATAACCCTATAGTTCATTGTGGCCCACAACCCGTTACCAAATCACTTAAGTGACTCTCAAGCCTCGTTCACACGACCGAGAATCCCGTCGTAAAAAAAACTGTCGGTTTTCTCGACAAGATTCTTGTCAAGCTTGATGGGATTCTTGCCACGCTTTCCTTGCATACACACTGTCAATCAAAAATCTTGTTGTTGTAAAGTGCGGTGACGTACAACACGTACGACGGCAGTATAAAGGGGAAGTTCGATTCCAATGGCGCCACCCCTTGGGTGGCTTTTGCTGATCTCGTGTTATCGCGTGTTAGTAAAAAGTTTGGTGAGAGACGATTTGCGCTTTTCAGCCTCGTGCTTTTCAGTCCGTTACAGCGTGATGAATGTGCTATCTACATTACGAACGCTAGTTTTACCAGAAGGAGCGCTCCCGTCTCATACTTGATTCTGAGCATGCGTGTTTTTTTAAGACTCGGAAAAGCATACACACGACTGGTTTTCTCGTCGGGAAACAGGCCGACGAGAATCCGATGAGAAAAACGAGAAAATAGAGAGCAGGTTCTCTATTTTTCTCGTCGAGATCCCCTGTAGTTTCCTCGAGGAGAAACCATACACACGAACGGTTTTCTCTGCAAAAAAATCTGCCAGCAGTTTTCTTGTCGTTTCTTGCCGAGAAAACCGGTCCTGTGTACGAGGCTTATCTCTTCAAAAGTTTGAGCACCCCCTGCTATAGATAATTTAATGATCCCTATTCTGTCATAGTAACTGCATTCTTTTTCATTTCCATCACTCACAGAGACTTTAAATTATATGATGATATCAAAATTCAAAACAAAAGAGGCTAACTGTACAAATGTATTTTTATTTATTCATATTATGTGTTTTACTGTTTATTTTATTCTTTACTTTTTATGTAGTATTATGTCTTTTACTCTCTTTGTTTTGCTGTTTACAGGCATACTTTGCAGATGGAAACAAGGTAGGTTTGTGTTGATTTTCTGCCTTTATAGCCCTATGGTAGTCTAACAAACTGACTGTTTTTTCTGCCCTTGATTGTAAAAATTACCAGCAACAAGATCGTGAACCAGTGTTCTCTGAAGAGCTCGGCCTTGCCGTTGAAAAACTAAAAGATGGCTTCACTCTTCAAGGACTATGGGATGTCATGGGATGACACCCTTTACAAAGAACTGCCCAGTTACAAGAAAGTGGTTAGAGAAGAAACTACCATTCTCCAGGGTAATAGTCCAGAGAGAGACATTGTGTATTTTTTAACCATTTTTTTTTGTTTGTTTCGATTATGGCCATGAGCATTCCAGAGCCTGTGTAGGTGTGTTTACGACTTACCTCCTCTATTTATAGGTGACAGAATTAGATTAAAACAACTCTGCACTTGCTGTTTATTATGTAAGGTTGTGAAATAATGTTATTGCAGGGACTGAGGCATTCCGACATTTAATCATGGACCTTCCAGAGCACCCAAGAGGTTCCAAACTCTGAGGTGCTGTAAGGCAAGGCTGACTTCCACTATTAAATTGATGATTTGCCTCATGATCGGCTGATCAATTTAATTGGTGGTCTTGTTGACCAATTGTGAGGTATGGGAGGGGTAGGACCATGTACTGACGTGGGAGTTGGTAGTTGCATGCTAAATCCCTATGAGTTTTAGGGCTACAGGTACCTTAATGATGTTATTTAGTTATGCCTTTTACTAATATACATATAGAAGGTCAATCCACCCCAGACTCCTCCTTTCCAAGGGAAATACTGTTTGGCAGAATCACTTGTTGAATAGTTTCAGGGACACCAATATTAGATGTCAGTACAGGAGTTCCTGGTTTCCTCACATTTTGAAGAGTCTCACCTCTCCTGCTGTATTTACTCTAAAATAAATGAAAGAACTGTATATAGTAACACCTTGCTTGATTGTGAAATGTGGCTGGAGTTGGAAACTTAGGTGAAGAAATCTTGCCATTTAATTTTCCTGAGAAGTAGCCCCCGTTCACACCGGTGCCACTTCCAGTTCCAAATTGCATGACAAGTCGCACCCTTATTGCCACCAATGGAACCAACCATTCATATCATCATGTCATTGTGACTTGCATAAACTTCTTTTAAATGAAGCCGCAAACCGCAATGAAATTCGGCAGTGCAAATCGCACTGATGTGCAGCTTTGAAATCGTGCTAAAGTAGCGAGATTTCAAAGCCGCACCGGTAAGTTATTAGTGGACAGAGCCTTTAAGATTAGAGAATATCTTTCTATATTTATAAGTAGTAGATGAGGACATCTTGCATAGAACAAACATTTTATGCTGTATACTTTATTGTATTTTATGCAGGGAAATGTATAATGTTTTTTGCTAATTAGTATGTGGATAATGTGATGTATATGTTTCTGTTTGTTATCTTTGCCTCTAAGAAATAAAATAAAACATTCTGTATGGTTTTATCCAGTATTGTATTGGTGTTATTTCACATGTTCATCCTTATTCATGTAAGCTCCAGGTGCATCTAGCTAAAGTAATTTGTATATATTCTAGAGCCTATTCAAACCACACACCGCACTGTTCAGTTTTTAAATTAATTAATTAATTTATTTTTTAAACAAACTTTATTGAAATGTCACACAGTGACGTTTCACTAAGTTCTATTGCTGTGTGGTGTGAGGCAGTGGATTGCCTCATACTGTGCTGCACTGAAATTAAGTACAGCCGGTGTTCCGTCAGAATCGGTGACCCGTCAGATTAGGTAACAGAAGTGACTTTCTGTCAGCTGCGCATGCGTTCCACCGCTTCCAGGTTTGCTCATCTGACAGAACACCTGCAGTCAGAAGAAGCGGCAACGGACATCTTAGTACACCAAACTACGTCTTGAATCTCAGAGTAATTTTAGCAATAAAGTGAGCATATGTAAATAAATATAATATATTAACATCTGTGATTCTGTTTGCATGTTACATTTTGAAAGAAACTGGACGCCAGCAGGAGGAAGGTGGCGGAGGCCATGTTGGTACACCCCACACTGCTTAGCGCTAAACCTTTTAGGCTTTAAAATTTACCATCCAAACAGCATCACAAATGTCAATACACTATATCTATTTATACACGCTCACTTTATTGCTAAAATTACTGTGAAATTCAAGATGTAGCTGGGTGTAGTAAGATGTCGGCTGCCTTCTTCTGACTGCAGGTGTTCTGTCAGATGAGCAAACCTGGTAGCGCTGGACGCATGCACAGCTAACCGGTCGCCGATTCTGACAGAACACCTGGCATACTTTTTTCCAGTTCATGCCACCACAACACGGTGGTGTGAGCCAGCCAGGTAGGAGATGAGGCATCTTGCCTTCTCTTGCAGTGGGGCTGTGCTGGAATAGCCACCAACACAGTCCCACCACATGTGGTGTGAATTTACCCTTAATGGCAACTTAAAGTGGAACTTTATCCATAACAGCTTGATAAAAAATAATGTTCTTTAGCAAGGAACATACATTCCACAATCATAATTATGCTACCAAAATGAGTGTGTGCAGTAAATTGCATCCAGCATTGTTCCTGTTTCTTCTTGCTGGAGGCTGCCATTTTGCTGAAACCCAGAGCCCCTGAGCAGAAGTAAATCTTTAGGCCACGGTTGCTCAACCTGTGGCCCTCCAGCTGTTACGGAACTACAAATCCCATGAGGCATTACAAGGCTGACTGTTACAAGCATGGCTCCCAAAGGCAGAGGCATGATGGCACTTGTAGTTCCACAACAGCTGGAGGGACACAGGTTGACCACCCATGCTTTAGGCCAGGTATGTCCAAAGTCCAGCCCGCGGGCCAATCGCGGCCCGCGTTACGGTTTTGGACAGCACGCTTGGTAATTTTGACATATATATCTTTTGTGGCCCCCAACGAATCCCCGAGCGCCGGGGGCCACAAAAGATAGATATGCTGGCTGCCTTGGAGGGAACGGGACGAGTGCCGTGCATACAGGAGAGTATTTCCTGTTTACACGGCGTCCTGTGTAAAAGGATGTCCCGTCTCCTGCGCTGCCATTGGATAACTGTTCTGTCCATCATAGGAGGCGGGACTTTCAATTAAAGAGGCCGCCGAGAAAAGTTTCTCCTGTATGTCTGTAGACGCTCGTCTCGCACCCTCCCTGTCTCCTCCAAGGCTGCAGATGGGCATGAGTCAGGCTGCACTGACGGCAATGGTGAGTCTGCATTAATGGCAATGGAGTGGGTGATGCATTAATGGCTATGGAGTGGGTGATGCATTAATGGCTATGGAGTGGGTGATGCATTAATGGCTATGGAGTGGGTGCTGCATTCATGGCTATGGAGTGGGTGCTGCATTCATGGCAATGGAGTGGGTGCTGCATTCATGGCAATGGAGTGGGTGCTGCATTCATGGCAATGGAGTGGGTGCTGCATTCATGGCAATGGAGTGGGTGCTGCATTCATGGCAATACGGTGGGTGCTGCATTCATGGCAATACGGTGGGTACTGCATTCATGGCAATACAGTGGGTGCTGCATTCATGGCACTTGTGAGGCTGCAGATGGGCACTGATTAGGCTGCATTGATGGGCACTGACCCTTATTTTGCTTCACAGTTCTTTATTTAAAATGTAAGATTTTTTCTTGAAACTTCCTTTTTAAAGTTAAGGTGCGTGTTATAAGCCGATAAATACGGTATATCCAAATAACACGCCCAAGCTCATCTCCTCACCACACACAGCCACAAAGGCAAGAGAATTCTTATTGGGCAGTGTATTAGTGCTCGGACGAACACAATTAGACCAAATTTTAATGATTTGAAGAATGTCAGGCAAAATGGTCGGCCCTCAAGCATGTTCACTTTACCAAATCTGGCCCTGTTAGCTGTTAAAGTAAACATTTCCTAAGAGAAATACAGGGACTGTTATTACCGACCTGCATCTGAAGAAGCTAGTTACCTGACTGGTTTGCTAATCAGCTGGCTTCAGTAGTTTTTGTGTAACTTACCAGTATGCATACACAGTACTAGAGTATTATGCCGCATACACACGACCGTTTTTAATGTCATTTTAAAAAACAAAGTTTTTCTCGACGTGATTTTTCTTGTTTCCTCTCAAGCCTGTCTTGCATACACACGTTCATTAAAAAAAATGCTCGAGCAAAGCGCAGTGACGTACAACACGTACAACGGCACTATAAAGGGGAAGTTCCCTTCGAATGGCGCCACCCTTCATGTTAGTAAAGTTTGTTGAGCGACAATTCGCGCTTTTCAGCCTCGTGGTTTTCAGTCCGTTACAGCGTGACGAATGTGCTATCTCCATTACGAACGCTAGTTTTACCAGAACGAGCGCTCCCGTCTCATACTTGATTCTGAGCATGCGCGTTTTTTTTCCTCTCGTAAAAGCATACACACTACCGTTTTTCACGACGTTAAAAAAACGACATGAAAAACTACGTGAAAAAATAGAGCATGTTCGAAATTTTTAATGCCCGTTTTTCACGTCGTTAAAAATGCTCTGGAGCATACACACGATCGGTTTTAATGCCCAATTTAAAAAATGGCATTTTTAACGGCTGAAAAACGGTCGTGTGTACGCGGCATAAGAATCAGCATGACAGTCAGGCAGCTAGAATTTGCAGAATGAATATTCAGACTACGGGCTGGTTCACACCATGAATCGCACAGGAACGTGTTTTGTAATCCGGGTGTTAATGTTTCCTCTGTAAGGTTTTCTTTATTTGATAAAGTATTTCAGCAGTTGTCCATCAAAATAAAAGTTGGTGGCGTAATGTAACGATGTATCTTAAAAGAAGAAAAGTGCAGCTGTAGCCAGGCTTTGGATATTAAAATATTTACATACCATAACAAGCCATAAATGAAACAAGCACTCTCTGATCTCTGAAGTTGAAGGCACTGTTGAGCAATGAGTTCTCTTGTCCATTTTAAGGATTCATTTCTTCACAGTGATGCAGCTACATAGGGCAGTGAGGTCTTATTCTACAGCTCTGTTAAGCCTCATACACACGATCGGATTTTCCGACGAGAATTGTGTGATGGCAGGTTGTTGTGGGAAAATCCGACTGTTTGTACGCTCCATCGGACAATTGTTGTCGGATTTTCCGACAACAAATGTTGGATGGCATGCTTTAAAATTTTCCAACAACAAATGTGTGCTGTCGGATTATCCGATTGTGTGTACAGAAGTCCTTCGGACAAAAATCCAAAGTACAAACACGCATGCTCAGAAGCAATGCTATACATAACACAACATTATCAGAAGTTGCCCAAATGGTGGCGCTAAAGAGCTGAAAAACCACGTAGTTTTGTGTTTGTTGGCCAACAATTCTTTCCTGTTTGTATGCAAGACAAGTTCATGGCCAACGCCCTTCGGACAAAAGTCCTACGCTTTGTCCATGGAAAATCCGATCGTGTGTACCAGGCTTTACTTTGTGTTAAGAAAGTCTATAGCCTGGCCAAAGGTTTACTTTTAGATTTCAGATCTAAGCCAGATTACCACCTTTTGTGTTGGCATAATGCGTGGCAATTTTTTTTTTTTTTAAGCAACACACTGTACAGTAATGCACAATCTACAATGCATTGCAGTGCAATTAATTTTGAAGTACAGCAGCAGGCAACATACTCATACTGCAGCTTAAAGCATAGCTAAATGAGCGCTAAATGATACACCAAAACAGTTTTAACCCATAGGAAACCTGCTACAAGCACTTATAATACCCAAATAGTGTAATGTGTAACGTAGGAGATGATCTCAGACCTATCCGGATCTTGAGAATATTACGTAAAGTGGAGAGACTGAAGTCATGTGTATTGTTATAACACTGCAGCTTGTCTTTGAGATCACAGCTACCCAAACACATGGTGAGCTAAACCTGGACTCCGAGTCAAAATGAGATCTGTATTCAGCTGTTGTTTTAGCAGCTGACTGACTCAGTGTGTTTCACGTAGCTAGGGTGTGATAGCCCCGCATAGAACTGCCTAGAAAATGAAACTTGTCAGTTAGGAAAAAAAAAAGTAGTTCTAGTAGTTCAACTGTTTTTATATAATGAGATATACAGAAGATTTTAAAGCTCTTGTCTGTCCTTGGGTATTGGGTTATTAATGGATTTTTTTTTAAAGTGCTTTAAGATTGAAAAAAAAAAAGTCCTACATGTATAGCTTTTCCCCTGAGCTTGAGCCTGAGCTTCCCCTGAGCTTGCTGCAATCAGGACTGTACACAATAGGCAGTTATAATTAGGTTTGGAATGGATGATTGTTGCAGTCGTTCTGGTAGAATACAGATGTGTACAGATTACACATGACAAATCGTAAGAAACAAAAATCTAAAAACCTTTTTGTTCAGAAAGTTTGGCTAATATTGCCCAGTGAAAATAATGCATGCAAAATGCAGAATAAATTTACCCAAATCACTATTTTTCACTCCATAAGACGCACCTAGGCTTTAGAGGAGGAAAACCAGAAAAAAAAAATATTCTGAACCAAATGGTGTACTAAAATATTTAATAAAATATAACAGAATTATATTTCCAATGTACCCTGTACCCCCCCCCCCCCTTCCCTCAACCCAGGCCAACCATAAAGAGAAAAATTAAAAATAATAAACCACTGCCTGCAAAATAAAAAATAATAATAAACCTTGATGTACAGATTACAGTGATGAGTTTGCACTCCAGGGGTTCAGATTCCTTGTGTGATGCAGTGAAGTCAGTCCAGCCCAGGCAGCTCACGTACACAGCACAGCAGCATGGCCGCCAGCACTCGCTCCTCCCACAGTGTGACGTGCACCATGCAGCCGGGCTGTGCTTGTTCACTGAAAGGCTGGCCTGCCGCTGCTGCACCGCTGATTTGGACGACTCCTCTCTTCTGCCACAGAGGAGCCGAGCGGCCGGCCCAGTATTATAACACGGCAGCGACAGGGGGGCTTTTTTGGGGGGGAGTGCGTCTTATGGAGCAGAAAATACGGTAATTAATTGATACGTCTATTGGATTTATAAAAAATACCATTGAAATTGTTTTGCTCTTTATAAGTGAAAAAATAATTGTTGATTCCCCCAGAAATCTTGTGAGCTGAAAACTTCTGTGCTCTCTACCTCTTCTGCATTATCTGTTACATTGTTTACAGCTGCCTTTGTGGATTACAGAACAACAGAGGAGAGGGGGAGGTGTTCTGTAGTCCTATTCTGGAATTACATTTCTACTCCCCCATACAGTACAGAGATGGAGCATTGTTGCCCAAGCACAGGATGAGTGTTACTAGCGGGATTACCAGGTGAGACTAATGAGGGAAAAAAAGTGAAATAAGGAAGTGAATTCTGCCACTACATCTAAGGACTGGTAAGCTGTAATATATTTTTTTCTTGGTTTCAAACATACTTTAACAAAAAGTATTTTTAATGTGGATAGATACCAGCACTTTAAATATGTAAAAAAATTAAGTAGGAAGAGAAAGGTGGCAATAGAACCACATTAAGGCCATATTCATTCCATTGTAAATACAATATTCATGGAATAAGGTACAGAAAGGTGAAAAAAAATAACACATAACAGTGTCTAGAAAAAACAAGTTATAGAATACATGGTTGTAACAGGTACAATCGCCATAACACAAGGAAGCATGGATGGAGGAGACCCTTTAATCCCTCTCCACTAAAAAGTCCAGGAGGTATGGAGGCAAAGGACCTCATATCTTAGATCAGTGGTTCTCAACTCCTGTCCTCAGGGCCCACTAACAGGCCAGGTTTGCAAAATAACTGAAATACATGACAGGTGATATCATTTGCTGCTCAGTGATTACAGTATTCTAGTCTGCATCTCCCAAAGGTAATACTTAAAATCTGGCCCGTTAGTGGGTCCTGAGGACAGACATTGAGAACCACTGTCTTGGATCATAGAAAACAGAAAAGGCTAACTAGCCCTAAATACATCGGATCTACCCTGGTAGGGTCGAGAAGCATGTGGGATCTGAAAAAGATAACCAGAGGTTTTTAATCCATGTGCCTTGAACTAATAAATTTGGGCAAAAAAAAAAAAAAGAACCAGGGAAAATTAACAAATAAATCCAGGGCATTGCCCCTTAAACATTGAGGTATGTAGAGTAATCATAGGGAGGGTTGCCTCTTGATGGGAAAGATGATGAGAGCTCCTTAGATATCATCAGCTGATGAACTGATCGGTGTATTGGTGATGGCATACCAATCCTCATATGCAAAAGAAGATTGCAGAGAAAATGTTCCTAAAGCAGAAAAGGTAGAGAGTCTATGAAGGCCTGCCACCGGTTGTCAAAGTGTTTAGAGGAAGTGTAATTCCGAGTCAACCGGTCAATCATTCCCTATAGAACAGAAGCTGACCAACAGGTCAAGTCATTCCCCATAAAGCAGAAGGTCCCTCCTGACCTCTGTGATAGTACGGGTCGTTGGGGAGATCGACGTGTTGGAGGATGATTCTCCGGGCTACCAAAAGGCAAATGTGAGTCCACTGTGTAATTTCCTGCTGCCGACTAGAGGGGTGAGCCTCCGAGGTGTAAGAGGATTCGGAATATCCAAACAGGAGGAGAGGGTCCTTGGGTATCCGGTGATTGGTCACTCCGTAGACATACAGTGCCTTGCAAAAGTATTCACCCCCCGTGGCATTTTTTGTGTTTTGTTGCCTTACAACCTGGAATTAACATGGATTGTTTGAGGATTTGCATCATTTAATTTACAGAACATGCCCACAACTTTGAAGATTTTTCTTTTTTTATTGTGAAGCAAACAACAAATAGGACAAAATAACAGAAAAAGTCAATGTGCATAACTATTCACCCCCCTAAAGTCAATACTTTGTAGAGCCACCTATTGCGGCTATCACAGCTCCAAGTCGCTTTGGATAAGTCTCTATGAGCTTGCCACATCTTACCATCATTTCATTTGGACCCGTTTGTTGTCTTAGGCTCCATGTACACTGAAGCTGATAAACTGCAGTTTATTGGCGTTTTGGCATTTTTTTAAAAAGCCCATTAACTGCACTCTATGTTAGCCTATGTGTTCATGTACACATGGACGTTTTTTAGCGTTAATGAGCAGTGGAGTTAATGGGCTTTTTTCTGAACGCAAGAAATTTGCGTTCAAAGTGCCGTTTTTCGGTGGAAAAAAACGCAAAACGCTGAAAAACGCTAATAAACGCTCAAAAACGCAGGTCACCAGCTTTTTTTTGCGTTTTTTGATCCATTGAAAAAAAAAAAGCTAAAAACCGCTAACACTGAAAAATGCTAATAAACGCTAGTAAAAAACGCTGATAAAAGCTATATTTTAAAGCAGCTTTTTCTGCCAGAAATCTGGCGTTCAAAACTACCGTTTTTGAGCTTCTGTGTACATGGAGCTTATGCCTAGTACACACAACCGGTTTTTCCGACGGTTTTCCGGACAGAATTCCTCTCAGGCTGCCTTGCATACACACGCTCAGACAAAAGTCCGCTCGTTCAAAGCGCGTTGACGTACATCACGTACGACGGCACTATAAAGGGGATGTTCCATTCCAACGGCGCCACCCTTTGGGCTGCTTTTGCTGATCCTCGTGTTAGTAAAAGTTTGGAGAGAGACGATTCGCACTTTTCAGCCTCGTGCTTTTCAGTCCGTTACAGCGTGACGAATGTGATATCTCCACTACGAACGCTAGTTTTACCAGAACGAGCGCTCCCGTCTCATACTTGATTCTGAGCATGCACGGTTTTCTGCCCGTCGGAAAACCATACAGACGAACAGTATTCCCACTCGGATTTTTGGCCTGATGGGAAAAAAGAGATCCTGATCTTTTTTTTTTGTCCGTCAGTTTTCCCATCAGAAAAACTGCGATGGAACATACACACGGCTGGGATTCCCGACGAAAAGCTCTCATAGCAGTTTTCCCGTTGGAAAAAATGGTCGTGTGTACGAGGCATTAAAGGAGAAGTATGGCAATCCATTTTTTTCCCCATTATACTTACCTAGGTGGATGCAGCTTCGGTCCGATGCTGCATCTGTCCCCTGGCGTCTCTGAACTGAGAACCGAGCGATCGAACACCGCGATGGCTCGGTTCTCTCAGCTCCCCGAGCAGAGAGCTGCTGACTGTCAATCAGCAGCTCTCCTGTTCTGCTCCTCCACGTTTACTGGAGTGCTGAGTTGTGGAGGGGTGGGGAGCGGCCTTCTCAGCGGCTCACTGAGAGGCTGAGACAGCCATCAGCCCAGGCACCTGGCGGATCCAGACTTCCAGAGTCAGGATGACGCGGTGCCTGGACTAATCTGTGTGACATCAGCAGAGAGCGTACTTCATGACAAGGGTAGCTAAGAGATAACCATACTTTCAACATTACCCCTTCCTTGCTATACCAGATCCCCACCCCTTCCCAATGATTGAGAGACCACAACTTTCTTTTTTGGGGTAAAATGGCCGAGCCCGGCCTTTTATTAACAAACAATTATTGTAATAAAATTAACCATCATAAACATTTAAAATGACCAAACAAGAAAACAGATATACTGATATTTGAGATCCTTGATGGTACCAATCTAACCCTCCCCTTTTATTGTGTCTGAGGCACCACCTAGCTGAGTTGCCACCCCAGTCGCTACTCATAGATTTAGGGCCTAAACCCAGCTGACCTCAGCCACCCAGGGTCCTTACCCCTCTCCGTTCACTAGCCAGTGAATCGTTCCCACTCGAGGATACCATACCTGAGATAGTTCCCCACCGCTTACCCAAATGGACCTAATTCTATACCACCGCCAAGGACCCCAAAACGCCAACCCAAAATTCACCCTCCAAAGAGAAATCCACTATCAGGGCGGGAGGGAGGGATGATCTGTCCTGGCTGCCTGGATAACTGTTAAGGCCCCACCCCCCATCGTAGGCCTAATATCTACCTGGCTCCTCCCCCACACACCCCCTAATTGCCCAATCAGATTAAAACAAACAACACCCCTCTGACACACCTAATAATTAACCCCGTCTCTCCTGGATACCCTTACCACCCTGTCATGTCCCCCCTCCACTGATACTGTTCCAGTTAGCTACGGGGGCTTTCTGACCGCTCTCTACTAAAAAGGGGCACAGGGGTGCAAAACAAATTGCACTCCTGTGACCCATAGCAGAAGCCCAGCCAAAGGAGCTCAGGCTGGACTTTTCCTTTAACTTCCTAAAGGAGGACCCTTTTCTGATCCTGGTACTAAGCCCAGTGGTTTGTTTTTGTTGACCACAACTCATTGTTGGTCTAGTTTACTCCTGTTCAGGTGGGATGTCACTCCACCTATAGTTGAGGCCTATGCCCTTTCAGGCAGAAGTTTTCCCTGATTCCTCTGTCCTGGTTTAGAACACCAGGCTGAACATATTTGTCTTTGGTTGATAGTTTCCCTGTTTTTTTTCTGAGGATTTTCCTCATCTAGCACTGATTCAGACATTGGTTGCAAATAGTTTCGAAAAGTTCTTATTTGGCCCATCTGTGGCTGTTGGTCATCCATCAGTTGGACTGTTTTTTGGATGTTCTGACTGTTTCTGAATCCTTATGTCCTTCAATGGATGCAAAGAAAAAATATTACAGTAGGTATAAAAAAATATCTTGTTATTCCTTTCGGAGCTAGTTCACATCTATGCACATGCAGTGGTGAAGGTTTAGTAAATACACACTATAATGCCTGTGTGCTGCTATTCATTCCAATGGCTTTGTGTAAAGTGCACTACTGTAGAAAGAATAGTGCAAGGACAATTTTTACAACTTTATAAAAGCTTCCAAATCTTCACCCTGATAAGTTTCCTTTACAGGAGGGAGAGAGATGCATACTCTGTCCAGGTTGGTCAGCTTTGCCCATTACAAGTCTCCCCTATAGTTAGGGACTTGCACTACTACTCTATTAAGTTGACAGTCTGTGTTGTGTGTGATTCCCTTGAAGTGCATCTGGCAGCTTTGTTTAGAAACGGCTAAACATAGAAACATTGTCATTGACTATTGCTGCCAACATTTGTGTCATTAATCTCTAGAGAGAATTCATTCCCTCCTTTCAAGATATATGGAAGCATACAAAGATGTGCCAAGCCTTCAGGAAAACCAGAAGAGTATTATTAGTCTGGAATATAGAGCCAAGAACGTTGCCTCTAAAAACCCATATGCAACCTGATAAAGGTTATTTAAATGATGATATAGCTTTAGCATGTAATAATGATTTTACCTTTCAGCTGTAATTGATGGGAGCGTATTTCCACATTTTCATTAACCATCTAATTTCACTAAATAAAACAGTAATCCGTCTACTATCTTGAAATGATTCACCCTGAAATAACATATTTACAGATGCCGCAAGTATCAAATGCAATAATTTGTGTGTGTGCCAGTGTGTAAACAGTCAAATAACAATTTTCATTGTGCCCAATTCTTCCTTTTTTTCATATTTTGAGTATAATGTTCCAACTACACAAGCAAAATAAAGAGTCCACACCATTAAAGAGTTCACTAGAACAAGTGTCACCAATGGAAAATTTCCCATTTAGTCCTGTTCTGGTGACAACTGAAAATGTTGGATTTTCCCTTATGTTACTGGGACATAGGAGGATCTCCTCAGTATAGGGAGAGACAGCTATATAAACACAACAGGGGCTCTTACTCCTACCTGCTGAGGTTGAATTACTAAAACTGGAGAGTGCAAAATCCAGTGCAGCTCTGCATAGTAACCAATCAGCTTCCAGGTTTTATTGTCAAAGCTTAATTGAACAAGCGGAAGTTAGAAGCTGATTGGCTACCATGCACAGCTGCAGCAAATTTTGCACTCTGCAGTTTTAGTAAATCTATCCCACTATTTAAAAAAAAATGCTTTTTATACACATTAACCACTTGCTGACCGCCTAACATACTTGTACTGCGGCAGGTCGGCTCTATTGCGCGAAATCACGTACCTGTATGTAATCTTGTGCAATAGCTACTAGGGGACGCACACACGCAATCGCACGCTGATTGGACAGAGGGGGAGCCAAGCAGCGGGTCCGATATCCGCTGGCCACCCACGATTGTTCTCGAGAGAGGCAGAACGGCGGTCTGCCTATGTAAACAAGGCAGATCGCCGTTCTGACAGGGGAGAAGCTAGAGATCTTGTGTTCCTGCTAAGTAGGAGCACGGATCTCTGTTTCCCCCCCTGTCAGAGCACCTCCCCCACACAGTTATCAAGCACCCCCAAGGGACATATTTAACCCTTTGATCACCCCCCTGATGTTAACCCTTTCCCAGCCAGTGTCAGTACAGTAACAGTGCATATTTTTAGCACTGATCACTGTAATAATGTCACTGGTCCCCAAAAACGTGTCAGGTGTACGATTTCTCCGCCACAATGTTGCAGTCCTGCTAAAAAATGGCTGATCGCTGCCATTGCTAGTAAAAAAAAAATATGGCATAAAAATATCCCATAGTTTGTAGATGCTATATTTTTTGTGCAAACCAATCAATATACGCTTATTGGAATTTTTTTTACCAGAAATGTGTAGCAGAATACATATTGGCCTAAATTGATGAAGACATTTTTCAAAATTGTCGCTCTTTTTTTTTTTATATAGTGTGAAAAAAAGAAAAAATGCAGAGGTGATCAAATACTACCAAAAGAAAGCTCTATTTGTGGGGAAAATAATATATCAATTTTATTTGGGCACAGTGTCGCACGACAGTGCAATTGTCAGTTAAAGTAACGCAGTGCCGTATCGCAAAAAATGGCCTGGTCATTAAGGGGGTAAAACCTAAAGGGGGCTAAAGTGGTTAACACTCCTATAGCAGTTCTCAGCTACTTGTGAAAATCGGACAGTGTGTACCTGTCCTAAATTGTATGTATTGGTTATAACAATGGATCCTCTATAAAACAAATACATGTTAAATACACGCCAAAAATGTGCCTTTTAACTAAGCTTGCTAAGTGAAATTTAGAAACCGTTTTTAAAGCCGCGTACACACGACCATTTTTCCCGTCAGGAAAAATTACTTTGTTTCTTTTGGATGAGAAAAACGACCGTGTGTGGGCTTTTTGTCATTTTTCCCGACGGGAAAAACGGCATTAATCATGACGAGAAAAATTAGAACATGCTCTAATTTTTCTCGTCGTGATTCCCGTCATTTTTTTCCGCTGCAGTTTTCCCATAGGGAAACACTGCCGGGGAGCCTACACACAGTCGTTTTTTTCGACCAAGAAAAAAAATGTCATTTAAAACGGGCGTGTGTAGGGGAACAAGCTGTTCCTCATTTTTCACGTCGATTTTCTCGACAGTGTTTTCACCGTCGAAAAAATCGATCGTGTGTACACGGCATAATTTTTAGTAGTCCATTTCAAAATTCTAGATATTATTATGATTGCAGGGAAAATATTCCTTGGTGTATTTCACATGTATTCTCTTAGTGCTTGTAGTCACTTTCACAAAGTTATCCCTTCTAGTGACTAATACCTACAGTTGTTTCTTTCAGTCTGTGACAGCTGCAGGAGCAATTCCTTTTTCCAAACTGGCCCACCAAATTCCATATTGTGAGAGGCCGTACCTATATTTAGCCGGTGGGCTTAAATTGCACAGAGCCTAAGCTTGCCAGAGTTCACAGATCAGCCCTTTTGCTGCTGGACTTGGGAGCTGACAAGAGCTGTACAGCCTCTCCGCTTTCTCCCTTAACTCTTACTCCATACCAAAAAATGGATCCAACCCAGGAACTGAAAGAAGAACTCAGACTTTATCAATCCACACTCCTTCAAGATGGGCTAAAAGAACTTCTTGATGAAAATAAATTTGTTGATTGTTTCTTGAAAGCTGGAGAAAAGACCCTTCCATGTCACAGGCTCATTCTGGCAGCTTGCAGTCCCTATTTCCGGGAGTTCTTTTTGTCTGATGAGAGCGAAGAGAAGAAAAAAAATCTGGATTTAGATAATGTTGACCCAAGTTTCATGGAAGCCATACTTAAATACCTTTATTCTGCCGATATTGACCTTAATGATGGAAATGTCCAGGATATATTTGCACTGGCCAGTCGTTTCCAAATCCCTTCCGTGTTCACAGTGTGTGTCACTTACCTTCAGAGGCGACTGTCACCTACCAATTGTCTGGCTATCTTCAGACTGGGCCTTCTGCTGGACTGCCCAAGACTTGCCATCACTGCACGGGACTATGTCTGTGATCGGTTTAGCCAGATTTGTAATGAAGAAGATTTTCTTCAGTTAGCCCCACATGAACTAATAGCTGTCGTCTCCAGTGATGCCCTAAATGTTGAAAAGGAAGAGGCTGTCTTTGAGGCCGTGATGAAATGGGCCAAGACAGAAAAGGAGAACAAAGTGAAGAGTCTTGTGGAGGTCTTTGACTGCATCCGGTTTCGCTTGATGCCCGAAAAATATTTCAAAGATCGGGTAGAAAAGGAAGAACTGCTCAAGGGAAACGCTGATATACAGAAAAAGATCAAGGACATCAAAGATGCCTATGCTGGCAAATTACCAGAGCCTTCCAAGGAGAAGGCAGACGGTGATGTTGGTGATGAAGATTTACTTCCCGGATATCTGAATGACATTCCTAGGCATGGCATGTTCGTCAAAGATCTGATCATTATGGTCAGTGACACAGCAACAGTAGCTTATGACCCCCAAGAAAATGAGTGCTACTTGGTGGCCTTGTCTGAGCAGATCCCAAGAAATCATTGCAGCATAGTCTCCAAATCTAATCAGATTTATGTGGTTGGTGGACTATATGTGGATGAAGAAAATAAAGATCAACCATTGCAGTCCTACTTCTTTCAGGTATGTAATCACAACGTTTTTTTTTAATTTTGCATGTAGGCCTTAAAGCAGGATTAAATCTAAAATGTAATGTATTGCAAGGTACGGTGGCTTCATTCGTTTTCTTTTTTTTCCTGTTTTTTCCTGCTGTTTTCACCTGGTGATCCAGCTATTAACACAACTCTCCTCTCGTGTATTAAGCCTCGTACATACGATTGGATTTTCCGACAACAAATATGTGATGGCAGGGTTTTGTCGGAAAATCTGACCGTTTGTATGCTCCATCGGACAATTGTTGTCGGATTTTCCGACAACAAATGTTTTATAGCATGCTTTAAAACTGTCCGACAACAAATGTGTCTCGTCGGATTATCCGATTGTGTGTACAAACACGCATGCTCCGAACCAATGCTAACCATAAGACAACATTAGCAGAAGTTGCCCAAAGGGTGGCGCTAAAGAGCTGAAAAAACACGTAGTTTCGTGAATGTTGGCTGAAAAAGTTCTGCCGTCTGTATGCAGAAAAAGTTCACGGCCAACGCCCTTCGGACAAAATTCCATGGCTTTGTCCAACGGAAATCCGATCGTATGTATGAGGCTTTAGAGTGCCTACACTCTGGATGAAGGAGAACAGGGCACTTTTGGACAGCAGTATTGTCAGTCTGGGGGGAGGGAAGTGTTAGAAGTGATAGCAGATTTAGACACCCTAACCAGTTGAATCTGAACTCCAGCTAACACTTTATAGGCAGTTACGGTAATAGTTTTTTTTTTTCTTTTTGAAAAAAAGGTTTTACATAAATTAATAAAAGCTGATCATTGTAAGCACCCCTGTCACTAGTAAATCCTGGGTGCTTGCCATTGTAGTCTGTCTCCACTCTCCATTTAGAATATGAAAACTATTTTAGTCGCATTCCAGTTAGCTCCTTTTGTAGTACTTTTTTCATCATCAATGGATTGACTGCACACAGTAATGTCTCCACACAAAAACCAACCTTCCTTGACGCGTTTCACCACTCCCTGCTTGCTCACAAGGATAGGGGCAGTCCCTTGGGGTTTGGATGGAGACATTACTTTATACCATCCATTCATTGATCATTAAAAAAATACTGCAAGAGGAGCTAAGTGGATTGCGGCTGATTTTGTTCATATGGTACATCTGCAGGACAGCTTGTTCTGTTGAAAAACAACAGACTTACTGGCCAGATCACTTGGTGAAAATAAAGGAAAAAAGAAAACAAATGCAGCCATCGCATATAAAAAATTGGTACACTGCAATATAATACATGTTTGCTTTTCGGTTTAATACCGTTTTAAATAACCGATTTGTCACGTATTCTTACTGTTTTGACAAAATACAAATATTTTAACTTTTGGCCTATGACTTCTTCACCGACCAATATGAACATAAAGCCAAAACGATTTCCAGAATATCTGTCTCAGATATTTACAATGTATGTGATCTTTTAACGGCCCTACAGTGTAACTAAGGCCTGGTTCACACCTATGCATTTTTTTGTGTGTTTTCAGTTTTGAAGAAACACACTACAGTCCATTTAACATGGTTTCCTATGGGTCACGTTCACATCTGTGCATTTTATGGAAAGGGCCAGGGACCAGCAGGTTGTGTTTTTGATTCTATAGATTTCAATGGATCAAAAACGTGTATTGAAAAACGCAAAATGCACCTGGAATATGCAAACTGCAACCTGCATAGGTGTGAACCAGGCCTAAAGGGAACAGCATCCCTCTGAAACTTCTGCCATAATATGCAAGTATGCACAGAATACTTGCACCTTATGGCAGACTTTTGGCCTCCTCCAGTGATGCAAGCTCTGTGCTCCCCTTCCTTGTGCTGTCCGTCTCCACTGCCTTCTTCTCCTGGTCTTCTTCTGGCCCATTTCTTCTTTGTTTGGGCTACTGGATGGTTGCTGATGATCGTGTGCATGCATGCTGGATTTCTATCATTCTATCGCCAACCTCCATTGTCAACATCTTACAAACGGCAGGTGTGTACACTGAACTATACATATGCTACAGACAGTGTACACAAAGAAAATATTAGCAGGCAAGTATAGGAGTTATCAGCAAAAGGGGCTTACGAGGTCTCTTACATTATTATTATTATTATTATTTTTTTAACAAGTTTGGTTCCATATTAAAGTTTATTAGCAGGCATAGCCTTTCTTTTTAGTTGTGGATAGACTAGGAAAGAATTAGAACCCCGTCACTGTTTATTGCCACCTGGGGCTCTCTCTGTTAAGCCCTGTACACACGGCCGGTTTTCCCGTCGGATAGAAAACCGTTGGTTTTCCCGACGGGATTCCTGCCAAGCTTGACGGGATTCCTGCCAAGCTTGTTTTCCGTCCAGACTGTCAGACAAATTCCCGCCGGTCCAAAGCGTGGTGAGGTACAACACGTACGACGGCACTATAAAAGGGAAGTTCAAATCCAACGGCGCCACCCTTTGGGTTGCTTTTGCTGATCTCCTGTTATTGCGTGTTATTAAAAGTTTGGAAAGAGACGATTCGCGCTTTTCAGTCTTCGTGCTTTCAGATAATTTTCTGCTGTTCAGAATGCTGACGAATGTGCTATCTCCATTACGAACGCTAGTTTTACCTGAACGAGCGCTCCCGTCTCATACTTGATTCTGAGCATGCGCGTTTTTTTTGCCCTCGGAAAAGCATACACACGGCCGGTTTTCACGACGGGAAAAAGTCCACCGGGAATCCTGACGGGAAAATAGAGAGCAGGTTCTCTATTTTTTTTCGGTCGAGAAAACTGCGATGGATTATACACACGGCCGGTTTTCCCGGCCAAACGCCTCCCAGGAAAACCGGTCGTGTGTACGAGGCTTTAGAGAGATTTCCCCTCACTTCCTATCCTGGTGACAACAGTTTCATTACAAAAGTAAGGGGAAAATCTCCCATAGCAAGACAGACAGACAGAATCAGTAGATTCTTTCTGCTGGGATTCACAATGTGGCTAAACAACCATGCAAATGGAGCCTTAGGGAGATTTACTCTTGCTTCCTGACAAGACAGGAAGTGATGGGAAATATCTCCAATGGGACGCAAACAATGATGCATAATAATATTTGAGTTGAGTGGTGGAAGGCTACAGTATCTGATAATGTTTTGATTGCTGTCTATGCCTTTCTGATCGGATTTAAATTAAAATAAGGGTAAAACTTTTCGATTTTTTTGGATAGAGTTGCGAGGACTTAAAACAACATATTTGTATTGCTGTCTATGTCCCCGTTAGGCAGATTTACTTTGTCTAATTTTCCCCATCACCAATGTCCCCAGGAAATAAAGTGTGAATTTAAAATTTTGAGTTGCAGGCAAAACAGGTTAAAGGGTAAAAATATGTCAAAGGATACTTCTTCCTGTGACAACTAAGAGGCAATATCACTCATATTAGAAAGATATCCTCTCACTTACTGGTAAGTCTACAGGACAGGAAGTGACAAGAAATCTTATTGTGACAAAGACGGCAAAAAAATATATATACGGTAACAGTTGTCATCCTTCCCTACTCTATTCAAAATGAACAAAGTTTTGGCTTCAGGTATACTTTTACCAGTCTTTTCACATTAAATCTTTGCATGTGAGTGACCAGTGTGAACATGGATCTGGTCAGTGGCGACTGGTGCTCTATTTTTTTGGGGGGGGGTGGCAAACAAACCCCCCTCCCCCACCACCAGGTCCGCAAAAAAAGTGATGCACAGCAATGCCACTGATTATAACGTATTGGTGTAATGTGAAAAAACACCAAATAATGTATACTCAACAGGGTATAACCATAAAATGATAATGTACATGAAAACAATCAGTCCATGTTAAAATTCAACGTGATAAATTGTCCATCGTGGGTAAATAACATAGTGAAGATGTCATGAGATTGAATGAACCATCCCAACGAGAATCTTCAGATGAGAGATGTAATTATGAATGTGCTTACCAGAACCGTTGGACCTGACTGTCATACGACAACAGGTCAATCGAGCTTAGGGTATCCAACCGGCTGTTCAACGGGAATGTCAGCGAGGATCCAAGAAGAAGTGGAATACACCTCCCTGGTGTGCAGAAGACGTCAACCCGAGGTAAGGTTGATGAGCCCGATATTCCTCAGCCGAAGGTGACTCCAACTGGAGACACTCAAAAAACTTTTCCTCCACAGAACATGCAAAGAAAAGAAAATATAGGGGCTCCGATGGTGCAGGTCAACAAAAGAAGTTTTTAATGATAAAAACCAACATACAAGTTAAAAAAGTGATCACAGTTCAAAAATTCATAAAAGCAATATGGGGAGCGGTGTACCCCATAGGAGCCCCTATTTTTTATTTTCTTTGCATGCTCTGTGGAGGAAAAGTTTTTTGAGTGTCTCCAGTTGGTCCCCATTACCCTACTAAGGGTTGTTGCTTGCCTGAACCAAGCTGTTTTCAGATGTTTGGTGGATCTCCACGATTTCTCTACCTACTCCATGGTTGAGATACCTTCATTGGAGTCACCTTCGGCTGAGGAATATCGGGCTCACCGACCTTACCTCGGGTTGACGTCTTCTGGACACCAGGGACGTGTATTCCACTTCTTCTTGGATCCTCGCTGAAGGTCCCGTTGAACAGCCGGTTGGATACCCTAAGCTCGATTGACCTGTTGTCGTATGACAGTCAGGTCCAACGGTTCTGGTAAGCACATTCATAATTACATCTCTCATCTGAAGATTCTCGTTGGGATGGTTCATTCAATCTCATGACATGTTCACTATGTTATTTACCCACGATGGACAATTTATCACGTTGAATTTTTACATGGACATATTGTTTTCATGTACATTATCGTTTTATGGTTATACCCTGTTGAGCATTCATTATTTGGTGTTTTTTCACATTACACTAATACGTAGCGCTACACATTCACCCAAACTCCTTTTGAATTTTGTCACATTCTTGTGCAGCTGCTTCACCTCCCTCCTCCCCCTTTTCTTAGGGTTTTTGTTTTTGTTTTGGGGTAGCGCAATATTTTTACATTCACATTCATTGATTATAACGGCAGATCTTAAGCCAACCTGTAATTTGCTAATTTGAACCAGTTTTACACTCTCCATGCAGGCATAATTCAAGGATCAACCTCACAGCTAATATGCTGTGAAATGTAGTAATGCTGCTGAAAAGGCAGTTTGTTACATATGTGTGAAAAACACTGAACAGTTTGGGGGCATTTAAAGGAGAAGTACATCCAAAGCTCATACTAAAGCCCGCTGTTGGCTGACGTCAAAGAGCTGATTCAGACTCGGCAAAGACCACAACCATGTGGTCGGGATCTGCCCAGATGCCGGTCCAGCGAGCCACTGAGAGCCTTAGCTGGCTGCTCCCACCCCCTCCACAGCCCAGCTCTCCAGTGAGCGCGGGGGGCAGAGCAGACAGTGGTGACTGACAGTCATCAGCTCTCTACTCAGGGAGCTGTGAGAACAGAGCGATCAGCGGTGTTTGATCGCTCTGTTGTCAGCCTTAGAGCCGTCAGACCGATGCTGCATCCACCTAGGTAAGTATCATTCTAAACTAAAAACAATTCCCATACTTCTCTTTAAATGAATAAGGTACTTAAAGGGGAACTTGAAGGCTAAGCTCACTTTTAAAGCCCCATACACACGGGCCGAATGTCGGGAGACATTTGCCTGAATAAAAAAAAATACCGGCCAACATTCTGCCCATTTGTATGTCGGTCTGACCGACACATGCATGCTGGAAAACCAGCAGCTGACCGACTCCCAATCAACACTCTCAGCCAATGGCAGATAGCGCTGATCAGCGTGTTCTGGCGGGGGGGCTGTCCCCCTGTCAGAACACAACAGCTCAGCGGGGGAGATCGCCAGACTAACCTTGCATGGTTAGTACAGTGTCTCCGACCGGAGTTGTGTACCAGGCTTAAGGATAGAATAATGAATGCACATGCTTTTGCAGAAAAAAAGTGAGTTTTTTTCTACAGGAGCCTGGAAAGCATACCCATAATCAGTGGATAATGGTGCAACATCAGGCTTCTGCACACCATCCCTCCAGCTTCCTCTTCATACCTCTATATGGGCTTTTTAGGTAGGAGGAAGAGTGAATGGGCTATGATCACACTGATCAGTGCACACATAGACCCTTGAGAACAACAAGCCATCTGCCGCGGGGTTAGACAGGACTTGAAGTTTATTCATTTGCCGATCCCTGTGAATGACACTGCTTTACAGAATGAAGCCCCACACAGCCATGCCAATTTTATATTGGTTGACAACTTCTGTGGGGGAGAAGAACCCCCACCCACTGTCACTGGGAAGGGGGGTGCTGGAACATGTTACACCTTTTATATGGGTGTAATTTGGAATTTTAGACTAAATGAGTAACAACTCCTTTTTGCAAATATAGTAGCATGCAAATATGTGGGGCTGTAACTACAGTGCCTTGCAAAAGTATTCACCCCCTTGGCATTTTTTGTGTTTTGTGCCTCACAACCTGGAATTAACATGGATTGTTTGAGGATTTGCATCATTTAATTTACAGAACATGCCCACAACTTTGAAGTTTTTTTTTATTTTTATTGTGAAGCAAACAACAAATAGGACAAAATAACAGAAAAGTCAATGTGCATAACTATTCACCCCCCTAAAGTCAATACTTTGTAGAGTCACCTTTTGCGGCTATCACAGCTCCAAGTCGCTTTGAATAAGTCTCTATGAGCTTGCCACATCTTACCACTGGGATTTTTGCCCATTCCTCCTTGCAAAACTACTCCAGCTCCTTCAAGTTGGATGGTTTGCGCTTGTGAACAGCAATCTTTAAGTCTGACCACAGATTTTCTATTGGATTGAAGTCTGGGCTTTGACTAGGTCGATCCAACACCTTTAAATGTTTCCCCTTAAACCACTCAAGTGTTGCTTTAGCAGTGTGTTTGGGGTCGTTGTCCTGCTGGAAGGTGAACCTCCGTCCTAGCCTCAAATCACACACAGAGTGGTAGAGGTTTTGCTCAAGAATATCCCTGTGTTTAGCACCATCCATCTTTCCCTCAACTCTGACCAGTTTCCCAGTCCCGACTGCTGAAAAACATCCCCACAGCATGATGCTGCCACCACCATGTTTCACTGTGGGGATGATGTTCTTTGGGTGATGTGATGTGTTGGGTTTGCGCCAGACATAGCGTTTTCTTTGATGGGCAAAAAGTTAAATTTTAGTCTCATCAGACCAGAGCACCTTCCTCCATACATTTTGGGAGTCTCCCACATGCCTTTTCACAAACTCAAAATGTGCCATTTTGTTGTTTGCTGAAAGTAATGACTTATTGTCATCCTATGTACAGATACTCCAGTCTCTGCTGTGGAACTCTGCAGCTCCTCCAGGGTTACCTTAGGTCTCTGTTCTGCCTCTCTGATTAATGCCCTCTCTGCCCGGTCTGTGAGTTTTGGTGTGCGGCCGTCTCTTGGCAGGTTTGCTGTTGTGCCATGTTCTTTCCATTTGGTTATGATAGATTTGATGGTGATCCTAGGGATCAGCAAAGATTTGGATATTTTTTTATAACCTAACCCTGACTTGTACTTCTCAACAACATTGTCCCTTACTTGTTTGGAGTGTTCCTTGGTCTTCATGGCAGTGTTTGGTTAGTGGTGCCTCTTGCTTAGGTGTTGCAGGCTCTGGGGCCTTTCAAAAAGGTGTGTATATGTAATGACAGATCATGTGACACTTAGATTGCACACAGGTAGACATAATTTCACTAATTATGTGACTTCTGAAGGTAATTGGTTGCACCGGAGCTTTTTATGGGCTTCATAACAAAGGGGGTGAATACATATGCACATGCCAATTATCATTTTTTTATTTCTGAAAAATAGTTTTATGTATATATTTTTCAAATTTTACTTCACCAACTTAGACTATTGTGTTCTGATCCATCACATATAATTCAGATTAAAAAAATATTGAACTAAAGGCTGTAATGTTACAAAATAGGTAAAAAGCCAAGGGGGTGAATACTTTTGCAAGGCACTGTATGTGTTGCAGGGCCCCATAGCAAAACCATTAAGGCTCCCCAGCTTCTCTGATCTCCAGGACAGTTCCTGAACATACAGAACATTATTTGTTTCTGTATTCCAAAGAAATTGTATAGAACAGGAGTCTCCAAACTTTCTAGCCAAAGGGCCAGTTTACTGTCCTTCAGACTTTAGGGGGGCTGGAGTCTCCAAACTTTCTAGCCAAAGGGCAAGTTTACTGTCCTTCAGACTTTAGGGGGGCTGGACTGTTGCTAGTGGGAGTAGAAAATGCCCCAGTGTCAGTGGGAAGAGGAATAGTGCCCCATGATTGGTGTCAGTGAAAGGAGTAGTGCCACATGGTTGGTGTCAATGAAAGTAATAGTGCCCTATTGTTGGTGTCAGTGGAGGGAATAGTGCCCAGTTTCTGGTGTCATTGGGAGAAATATTGCCTCATCATTGGTGTCAGTGGGGGGGGGGGGATTATACCCCACTGTTGGTGTCAGTGGAAACAATGGTGCCTCATCGCTTGTGTCAGTGGGAGGGAAAGTGCTTCATATCAGTGGAAAGATATTGCCCCAGATAAAGTCAAGTAAAACTGGAGAGTGCAAAATCTGGTGCAGCTCTGCACAGAAACCAATCAGCTTCCAGGTTTTATTGTCAATGCTTAATTGAATAAGCTGATGTTAGAAGCTGATTAGCTACCATGCACAGCTACACCAGATTCTGAGTGCTCCAGTTTTAGTAACTATCCCCTATAGTCTGATAACACTATAGTGCACATATGAAAGAGAACTGGTGAGATTAAACATCATTCTAAAATAAATGAAAATTAAGGTTCTATCCTCCATCTTAGCAATATCCACTTTGCTTAATGATAGGATTACAGTAGAAGCCATCGCTAGTTATCTTCCAGCATTCTTTGTGATATTTTCTGACTTTCTATATTTCAGTTGGACAGCATTGGAGGTGAATGGATTGGACTCCCACCTCTTCCATCATCCAGATGTCTCTTCAGCCTGGGTGAGGCGGATAATTGTATCTATGCCATCGCTGGCAAAGACCTGCAATCTGAAGAGTCACTGGACACAGTGTTCTGCTATGATTCTAAGTATGATGTTTATTGTTACTAAGCTTTTTATAATGTGACATATTAATGAATGGATATTAAGTTTCTTCTTCTGGTTTCAGAGCCGTAACCTGGAAAGAAACAAAGACTCTCCCGGTCAAGGTTTATGGACATTCTGTGGTGTCACATAATGGGCTCATCTATACTCTTGGAGGAAAAACAGATGACAAGTAAGTGGCATGGCTTTGGATAATTAGCCAGAACATGATCTGTCTACCATTAGTACTTACTAATTCTTATGTGTATTGGATCCATCAAAATGCCAGAACTCCCATCTCTGTTCCTGTCCACCTTAGGATTCTATGGGCTCTTTCACACTGGTGGTAATGCTTACTCCCCTCTGAAAAGTGATCCACTGTGGATCACATTTCAAAGGGCAGTATAGAAGTGCCTGGCATGTGCTGCTGCCGCCACCTGATAACTGTTTTTTTTTTTCTTTTTGTTTTCTTTTTTTATTTCCAAACAGCAAGTTAACATTGCGAGACTCTGCCAAAACTGTGAGTCAAGCATTTGTGATGGGATAGCATTGATCTCATTGGGCAAGCTTGACAGGCGATGCCGCTTGTTGAACTCTGCAGCTCGAGTTAACATTACTGCGGCAGCAAAGCATCACAGCTGCGTCATTTGTACATCCAAGTCATGCTGTAATGTCAGAATTCTGATAAACTGTTTGAGGGGGGGTTGTAAAACCATGGCTCAGCCACCTGTTTTACTGTCCTCTGGCCACCAGTGTGAAAGAGCCCCGTGTTCCTCCTGTTGCATTCTACATAGTAAAAAAAATAAATGTAGGAAGGCTAGAGGGGGAGCCCCTCATAATGGTCTCATAATGGCCACAAAGATTCTCCACCCCACAGCTGCACATATACAAAGGGGCAGAGATTGCTTGTGACATCATTGGCCTAATATAGCTACATTGAAAAGATAAAGTCAGCACTATATCACAATATAAAGTGAAAACAACAATTATTCAATATTAATTAAATTAATGATAATACTCACTATTAAGCTGTAATGCCACAAAACATCAAAGAGCGTGCTTAAAAAAGAAAGTAATAATCCATGGGTAAAGTGCTTTCGTAAAGTATAAAGTATATAGTGCTTCAAAACATAATAGAAAAGTGTCCACTAGCAGAGTTGAGAAACGTCTCTCCCAGGAAAGAGAACTACTGTACAAATCCACCACGTGCATTGAAGAGCTCCGGAGCAGCTTACCAGAAATCCATCACCGTCTGATTACAAGCGGCCAGGGTAAGCATATGTACAATCATAGCCAGACTCTGGGTATCGCAAACTCCAAAAAGCTTTACAAGATCTCTCCCTCATGGAAATTATGGTATAGCACAGGGGTAGGCAACCTCGACACTCTAGCTGTGGTGAAACTACAAATCCCATCCTGCCTCGCATACACACGTTCAGGAAATAAAAAAACGCTCGAACAAAGCGCGGTGACGTACAACACGTACGACAACACGTACGACGGCACTATAAAGGGGAAGTTCCATTCGAATGGCGCCACTCTTTGGGCTGCTTTTGCTGATCTTGTGTTAGTAAAGTTTGGTGAGAGACGATTTGCGCTTTTCAGCCTCGTGCTTTTCAGTCCGTTACAGCGTGACAAATGCTAGTTTTACCAGAACGAGCGCTCCCGTCTCATACTTGATTCTGACCATGCACGTTTTTTTCCCCCCTCGGAAAAGCATACACACGAGCGGTTTTCGCGACGAGAAAAAGAACAACGGGAAAAACTACGAGAAAAAATAGAGCAGGTTCTAATTTTTTTGCGGGCAGTTTTCTCGTCGAGAAAACTGCTATGGAGCATACACACGACCGTTTTTCTTCACGACCAATCTAAAAAATGGCAGTTTTCTCGTCATGAAAAATGGTCGTGTGTACGCGGCATAAAGAGTCATACTTGTGATTGTCAGGGTCTTGCAATGTCTCATGGGACTTGTAGTTTCAAAACAGCTGGAGGGCCAAGGTTGCCTACCCCTGCTATAGCATATATAGGAAAAAAGATAGTGTAAAATTCTTAATATGCTTTATTAAACTAAGCTATTGCATTCATTCAAGTAGCCAAAATACAAGTGTGTCACAATTCACATCGGCCGGCATCGGAACAGAAGACTTGATCGTGCATACTGATGTCACCACGTAGGCCACGCCCCTCGTAAGCTGACGTCATCACGGGACCGCTCAGCAAATTTGTTACTGGCAGGATCGCGAAGTGAAAATAAAAAATAAAGAAATAAAGAAAATAAAAAATAAAGAAAATTAAAAAATGAAAAAGAAAAGAGCATAAAAAAATATAACGAATGCAGCCATCACATGTAAGCTCTGGTAAGCTGCAATATATTCAATGTTTGTCCTTAGGTTTAGATATCTGTTAAATGTTAAAAAACATCAGCAATCTATAAGTGTGGTAATAATTTCATGCATTATTCAAATCTTTGGGTACATGTTCAGAGGTTCAAGCATCAGTGCACACGACTCCATACACTGTTTTCCATACACTGGCGCTTGGGAAACAGATTTCATTGGTAAAAACTCATGAATAGGCTGATATTTTCCTACAGCTGCTGACATTGTTTTATTGTTTTTTTTTTATTTATTTATTTTGAGTGTGCATTCTGTGGTGCACTTTAATAGTGGCCACACACCCTTCATATTTGTTATCCGATTCAATGTGTGATTCAATAAAAAAAAAAAAAAATACACAAGTAATCGAAAATCCATTCTCTTTTGATTAATCTAGACTCAGTTTAGATCGGATCTGATCTGAATCGCTTGGCCAGAGGGCAAAATTGTTATTTTTTTTAATCAATCGGCAGTGTTGAGATACTTTGTTCATGAATACAATTATATTTCAATTGATCAGATTAAGGACTTACATGCTGGAAACAGAGATGTGAACGATAACTATCGATTGAAATCCACTTTCCAGTGTGTGGTTTATTGATTGAATGATTTGTTGATTATAAGTTCATTATTCTTTTCAGAAGAGATTGTTGGGAAAATAAATTGTCATGTATTGAAGTGTGGATAGCCACCATAACACTTGATTCAGATGGATAAATGAGGGCAGATTGGCTGCTGCACCCAGATGCAGTTAAACGTCTCATCTGGACTCAGCAGCACCCTGTGCTATGGCCACATAATAACTGGATGCTAAGCTGTGGCCAGTCTGTATGTGTCCCTGGGTGCAAAGTTTCTGCATCCCAGGCTGGTTGGAGTCCCTAATCATATGTAACGACTCAAATGAGTGGTTACATCATGCGACCACCTATTGATTTTTTACAGATTGCAAGTTTGCCTTTGACTGTTCACACACACTGGGGATGGTTTACTAAAGACAAATAGACTGTGCAATCTGCAACTGCAGTGGTACTCATTTTCCTTGGTAAATGTAATATGGTAAAGATTCACTCTGTAAAGAATACACAATCAGGTGCAAAGAAAAAAAAATATTTTTTTTGCTTGTACATGATTGGATGATAGAAATCAGCAGAGCTTTACCACATTTACTAAGCTCTGGGGAAAATGACTGCAAAGGCACTTGCAAAGTGAACAGTCTATTTGCCTTTAGTAAATCCACCTCACTCTGTGCATAGGGCTAGTTTATTCTCTGGCAAGAATTGCAGATCTCCCTGGCGTCTGCTAGTGAGTAAGCCATGAAGGAACAGGAGGCACCAAAACAATGTTATTTGGTTGCTCAGCAAGCAGGAAAACTAGGACTTCATTGTTTGCATTGAACATCAGTATAAAATCACCAAGATGGGTTTCTTTTCCTTTTTTTAAATGTTTTTTATTGTTACATGCGAAAAAGTATGACATGGACTGTGAGTGCACGTGTGCTGTGAGTGCACGTGGGCTGTGAGTACCTGTGTATTATATTGTTGAGTATTAGTGTCAGGAAGCTAGTTGTTAGTTAATTTGGACAGGGTATAATCCCCAATCCCCATCAAATTAGTAGGTACGATGCCTGGCGGGTGTGGAGATGCGACTTGGTGTACATGTTACGGCATGTATGCGTTCCTTGATCAACTGATTGAGGGTGAATTCTGCTGTGCAAAATGTAAGCACATTGTTTCCCTGGAAGCCCAGGTTCTGAATCTAGGGAAGCAACTGTCAACACTGAGAAGACCCTCCACACTAAAGGAGAGTTGGGATCGTGCGGGTAGGGGCCAGCACAGAGGTGGGTGGAGATAAAGAGGGGCAGGCACCAAGCAGAGTAGATGGGTGACAGTCAGGAAGGGGTAGTGCCAGAGAGGCTGGTCCTGGGCTGGAACATCCCAATAAGTACACCCCGTTGAGTGACATTGTTGAAACCAGTCAGGGACCAGCACTGCTGGAGCTGAGAGACTCCCCTAGCTGCCAGTGAAATAACTCCTAGAGTGAGGGTGGGAGTAAAGCCAAGGGAAAGGAAAGACAGATTCTGGTGGTAGGGGACTCAATTCTTAGAAGGGACAGAGAGGGCAATCTGTCACAAAGAACTGAAGCACCAAACTGTATATGGTCTACCGGGCACTCGGGTTCGGCACGTCACGGATCTGGTGGACAGATTACCAGATTACTGGGACGTGCTGGGGAAGACCCGGATGTCATGGTGCACGTTGGCACCAATGACAAAGTCAGAGGAAGATGGAGTGTCCTAAAAATTGATTTTAGGAGGGGGAGGACTGGAGTAAAGCCTGGACATCAATTGCGAAATGTTCATTCAACACTTCCACCCTAGAGGCCGCTTATAAAGTGCTCCTGCGGTGGTACTGGGTCCGGGCTAGGCTGGCCCATGCTTATCCTGGCAGCAGTGATAGATGTTTTCGGAATATGGTCAAAGTGAGGATGTCCTACATATATGGTGGTCTTGCCCATGCTTGATCAACTTCTAGTCCAGGGTCTTTGGCCTGTTGCAGACGTTATTTTATATGACAATCCGTAAGGATGCCCGACTGGCTCTCTTACATTGCCCTATACCTCCACTTTAAGTACATAAATAGTAAGAAAGGGAGGTCAGATCATATTGGTCCCATAAAGAATGATGAAGGGAATCTGGTTACCAAGGATGGAGAGATGACAAAGATCTTGAATTTATTCTTCTCCTCAGTCTTCACGAGGGAAACAGGGGGCTTCAGTAACCAAAACTATCCTCATGAAACATCACAGGAAGCACCCTCATGGCTAACAGAGGACAGAATTAGAAATAGACTTGAAAAACGGAACATTAATAAGTCACCGGGACCAGATGGCTTGCACCCGAGGGTCCTTAAGGAACTCAGTCAAGTAATTGCCAGACAATTGTTCCTAATTTTTACGAACAGTCTACTGACTGGAATGGTACCAGCTGATTGGAGAAAAGTCAATGTAGCACCAATATTTTAAAAAGGGCCAAGATACATCCCTGGGAATTACAGACCAGTTAGCCCAACATCAATGACAACTGTATCATTAGCATTAATCAGCATGGATTCATGAAGAATCGTTCTTGACAAACCAATCTATTAACCTTCTATGAGGAGGAGAGCTGCCATCTAGATAAAGGAAGGCCCATAGACGTGGTGTATCTGGATTTTGCAAAAGCATTTGCTACAGTTCCCCATAAACGTTTACTGTACAGTAAGGTCAGTTGGCATGGACAGTAAGGTCAGTTGGCATGGACCATAGGGCGAGTACATGGATTAAAAACTGGCTACAGTGGCGAGTTCAGAGGGTAGTGATAAATGGGGAGTACTCGGAATGGGCAGGGGTGGAAAGTGGAGTGTACCCCAGGGTTCTGTCCTGGAACCAATTCTATTTAATTTATTCATAAATGACCTGGAGGATGGGATAAACAGTTCAATCTCTGTATTTGCAGATGATACTAAGCTAAGCAGGGCAATAACTTCTCCACAGGATGTGTAAACCTTGCAAGAAGATCTGAACAAAGGAAAGGGGTGGGCAACTACATGGAAAAATGTAAAATAATGCATTTGGGTGGCAAAAATATGAATGCAATCTACTTACTGGGGGAAGAACCTCTGGGGGAGTCTAGGACGGAAAAGGATTTGGGGGTCCTAGTAGATGGTAGGCTCAGCAATGGCATGCAATGCCAAGCTGCTGCTAACAAAGCAAACAGAATATTGGCATGGATTAAAAAGAGGATCAACTCCAGAGATAAAACGATAATTCTCACACTCTACAAGACTCTGGTCCGGCCGCACCTGGAGTATGCTGTTCAGTTCTGGGCACCAGTACTCAGGAAGGATGTGCTGGAACTGGAGAGAGTCCAGAGAAGGGCAACAAAACTAATAAAGGTCTGGAGGACATTAGTTATGAGGAAAGGTAATGAGCACTGAACTTGTTCTCTCTGGAGAAGAGACACTTGAGAGGGGACATTATTTCAATGTACAAATACCATACATGTGACCCCACAATAGGGATAAAACTTTTCCGCGTAAGGGAATTTAATAAGACACGCAGCCCTTCACTAAAATTAAAAGAAAATATTTTTAACCTTAAACTGCGTAGAGGGTTCTTTACTGTAAGAGCGGTTAGGATGTGGAATTCCCTTCCACATGCAGTGGTCTCAGTGGGGGGGCAATCGATAATTAATAAAAACTATTAGATAAGCACCTGAACGACCACAACATACAGGGATATACAATGCAATACTGACATAAAATCACACACATAGGTGGACTTGATGGACTTTTTTCAACCTCGCCTACTATGTAACTATGTAACTATATAAATTTCCAATATTTCCTTATTCGCATACAACCAAAAATATACATATATGTATAAAATAATTTAACAAATACCCACTAAACAAACCCATACCAGAGTGAAGCTCTATTATTATCCACTCATGCTCTATTTATGGATTTTCAGCCACTGTGACAGAAGAATAGATTAGTTTCTTTTATCTTAATCATGTGCATTTGCTCACACATTGTGGTTTATCTCTGAACTTGTTTATTTTATTCTGTAAATTAGTGTATTTATATATTTTTTTGGGGTCATTGTGGCCCATAGTTGGCCCACATCAGTTGCAGACACTCCAGGAATTCTCCACCTCTTTTGCCATCAGAATAAAGCAGGTGCAAGAAAAATATTATCAGACTGAACTACCTGTTGCCTTCTCCAGTGAACATATGTTATATGGGCACCTTATTAATACAGGCTTGTAAATTTGCCTTAAGTGACTGGACTTGTTCAGTAAAGGACAGTTGTGATAACTATTCTTGAGTTAAAATCAAATCACTACTTATTAGCACTGTCCAGCTTCTGATATATTTTATTTTAAGTGCATACATGCCAAGTAATGTGTAAGTGTAAAGCCTCATACACACGATCGGATTTCCGTCGGACAAAGCCATGGAATTTTGTCCAAAGGGCGTTGGCTGTGAACTTGTTCTGCATACAGACGGCAGAACTTTTTCAGCCAATATACACAAAACTACGTGGTTTATCAGCTCTTTAGTGCCACCCTTTGGGTAACTTATGCTAATGTTGTGCTATGGTTAGCATTGGTTCGGAGCATGCGTGTTTGTACTTTGGATTTTTTTCAGACGGACTCGTGTACGTACACACGTTTGGATAATCCGACAAGACACATTTGTTGTCGGACAGTTTTAATGCATGCTATAAAATATTTGTTGTCGGAAAATCCGATCGTGTGTACGAGGCTTAACACTTACTTATAACTCACAGGGATGTCCCCCTGACAATGCCTTCATCTGTTTTTCTCATCAGAAGGTTGGAGCCATCAGTGTTCAGGCATTACCCAGGGTCAGCATCTACTTTCTGAACTAAGCTGCTGGCTCAGAGCTGACACGGTCATCTAAATCCTGGTGCCTGTGCGGTACTTGGTTCAGTGCACATACTGTATGTTTGACACAGACGGTTTTTAAATGTATAATATGATAACATTAAGGTCTAGTGCAGTTTAACACTTTTAGCAGTTATGTATTGCATTTATTATAGAAGTCTACACATCTGTCCAAATAGAGGAACAACTAAGGAAGAAATAGGGACAGAGTGATTTGGTTCCAAAAGAGGGTCAAAATGAGGACATTTGGGAAAAATGGACTTGCTACAAAAGTAAAATGTTTCAGTCCTATTAGTGGAGGAGAGGAGAGGAGAGGAAGGAAATGCTCCTCCTGCCTGCAGAAGACTAATGACATCATCTCAGCCTAGGCAAAGTCACTTGACCAGAGCTCAAGACACAAGGATAGAAGTTTTGCGCAAAAGGGAGAGAGTCCCAACAGTCACAAAAGGCATTCCTGAATACATGTGGAAAAGTGCATCAGGTGTTTAACCACTTAACGACCGCTCACTGTATATATACGTCGGCAGAATGGCACCGACAGGCACAATCACGTAGAGTGTACGTGATTGCCTTTGTACAGTTGGGGGGTCCATTCGGACCCCCCTTCTGTACAGTGAGCGGTGGCTAAGTGTCCGGGAGCGTTCCGGGATGAGGGGGCAGCCATTCGTTTCTGGCCACCCCCTCGCGATCGCTCCCGGCGAATGGAAATGCTCCCTCTGTCTGTGTCAGACAGAGGGAGCAGGAGGAAGTGATGTCATCTCTGGTGCGGCGCTCACATATACCGAGCGCCGTACAAGAGAAGATATCAGATCAGTGCACACAACACTACACTGACACCAGGACACATAGGGACATAAATCGCCCCCCCAGGCCCCCCCAGACACCCCCCAGCCCCCAGTCACAGTGTCACTGATTGCAGTGATCACTAAATAAATGGTCACTGCAATCAGTGACATTTGTGACTGTAAAAGTGTCACCAAAGTTTAGTCTTAGGTCCAGTGTAGCCCCCTAACCCCCCCTAATAAAGGTTTAACCCCCTGATCACCCCCCAGATAACCCTTTCACCCCCTATCACCACTGTCGCTTAGCGATCATTTTTCTGATCGCTGTCTTAGCGTCAGTGATGCCGATCGGCAGCCAGTAATTTTTTTTAGGTTCGCCGCAGGTTTTTATAGCGTCAGGTACCCCAATATATTATCTAATAAAGGTTTAACCCCCTTGATCGCCCCCCAGGTAACCTTTTCACCCCCTATCACCACTGTCGCTAAGCAATTGTTTTTCTAAACGCTGTCTTAGTGTCGGTGATGCAGATCGTAGCCAGTATTTTTTTTTAGGTTCGCCGCATGTTTTTATAGCGTCAGGTACCCCAATATATTATCTAATAAAGGTTTTAACCCCCTGATTGCCCCTAGTTAACCCTTTCACCAGTGATCACCATATAAGTGTTACGGGTGACGCTGGTTAGTTAGTTTGCTTTTTATAGTGTCAGGGCAACCGCCGTGTATATAACCCAATAAAGGTTTAACCCCCTGAACGCCCGGCGGGTGATATCAATTAGGTTTTAGCGTCCGAGAGGGTCTGAGTCACACCCCAGGCAGCGTCAGGTTAGTGCCAGTAACGCTAACACCCACGCGTGAAGCATACACCCCCCTTAGTGGTATAGTATCTGAACAGATCAATATCTGATCTGATCAGATCTATACTAGCGTCCCCAGCAGTTTAGGGTTCCCAAAAACGCAGTGTTAGCGGGATCAGCCCAGATACCTGCTGGCACCTGCGTTTTGCCCCTCCGTCCAGCCCAGGCCACCCAAGTGCAGTATCGATCGATCACTGTCACTTACAAAACAAAAACACACATAACTGCAGCGTTCGCAGAGACAGGCCTGATCCCTGCGACTCCAGTGCTGTAGGAGGTGATTTCACCACCACAGTTAAAAAAAAAAAGCAAATATGCCGAAGCATTGGGGCAGCAGGGGCGGAGGAGCGATTTTGCTCCTAATGCCGCGTACATACGGTCGAAATTCCGACGGAGGCTTGCCCGTGGAAAAGTCCGACCATGTGTGTGCGGCATAACTTTTTTGCGGGAGGATGCCCCCATGCTTCGGCATATCTAAATGGTGCGTGTATGCCCATCATTGGAAGTGGGTGGATGAAGGGCGGTATTCTAATGGTGGGCATACCCACCGATCAATCTCTTTTTTCGTTCAGCCAACTGGCTGCATGAAATAAAAAGATTTCAATACATGTCCAACAAGGACCAGCAACGTACTGGTATGTTGCTGGACTTTGAATGTTTATACCAGAATGATGCCTGCGGGTTTAGGTATCATCTTGGTATCATTCTTTTCAGCCTGCGGCCGGCTTTCATGTAAAAGCAATCCTAGCGGCTAATTAGCCTCTGGACTGCTTTTACAAGCAGTGGGAGGGAATGCCCCCCCCGGATATAAAAAGCGCCATTGGGAAATTGGGAAAGCATTTTATCACACCGATCTTGGTGTGGTCAGATGCTTTGAGGGCAGAGGAAAAATCTAGGGTCTAGAAGACCCCAGTTTTTTCAAAAAAAGAGTACCTGTCACTACCTATTGCTATCATAGGGGATATTTACATTCCCTGAGATAACAATAAAAATGATAAAAAAAAAAATACTTGGAAGGAACAATTTAAAAAAAAAATAAAAAAAAAAAAAAAATAATAAAAAAAAAAAAAAAACACCCCTGTCCTGCCCTGCTCTTGCCCAATGGCGAACGCAAGCGTCGGTCTGGCATCATATGTAAACAGCAATTGCACCATGCATGTGAGGTCTTACCGCGAAGGTCAGATCGAGGGCAATCATTTTAGCAGTAGACCTCCTCTGTAAATCTACTGGGGTAACCTGTAAAGGCTTTTAAAGGCTTTTAAAAATGTATGTAGTTATTTTTGGCTCCCAGTTGATGATTACTTGTTATGTGACAGATGTGTTCTTGGTGGTGACTGTTATACTGCTGTGGGGGCCCGGTTCTCCCCCTGACCCGGGAGGAAGGGGTGGAGGAGCCCCGGGCCTCGCAATATGTATTTATCCTCTTTATTGTGTCTCAGGATATGATGATGGCTAAGCTTGATGTCCTCTCCTGGAACACACGGGGTATGAACTCTCCGATTAAACGTTCACTGGTTTTCCAGTTCATTAAAAAATATGCCCCGCACATCTGTGTGTTGCAGGAGACGCACCTGGTGGGTAGCAAAACAATGAGTTTGAAGAAACCATGGGTGGGACATCATTACCACTCAACCTATTCTAATTATGCCAGAGGTGTCAGTGTGTTGGTGGCAAAAACCCTCCCATTTAAACTGTTAGATTTAATCCTGGATCCTGATGGCAGATATATACTGCTCCATGCCTTAATACATGGTGTTCCCTGGGTGGTGGTGGCTCTTTACTTGCCCCCCCCCCCCCCGGCCTCCATTGCACTCCTGAATCTACTCACGGCCAAGCTGGCCCAGTTTCCCCCAGACAATGTCATCCTTCTGGGGGATTTCAATTTAGTGCCGGACTCTGATAGGGACAGATGTGCTGTGGCGGGTGCGACCCGCCAGGGCCTAGCCACTTGGGCTGATACCTATGGCTTTACTGATGTATGGAGGTGGAAATATCCCCATTCCAGAATGTTTACCTGCCACTCAGCCACACACAAATCATTTTCTAGAATTGACCTTGCATACGTGGCGGCGCCTGTCCTTCCCAGAGTCCGGAAAATAGCTATCCTCCCTCGCGGAATCTCCGATCATGCCCCACTGTTGCTGTCCCTGGAGCTGACCACGGACCCCTCAGACAGACTTTGGAGACTCTCCAGGTTCTGGATCTCGGATAAGGATGTCGATTCTAGATTTCACCCCACCCTTCAGGGGTTCTGGGAGGAGAATCTGGGGTCGGCCAGGGACAGCTCCACATGGGATGCCTTTAAGGCCTCCTCACGGGGACACTATCAAACTATCATAGCTGCGGTGAGAAGGGAACGTAGAGTAGATCTTGAGAGGGTGGAGGGGGAGGCGTCGGCGACGGAAGCTCTCTATGTTCGAACACGCGACCCGACACACTATACCCGACTCCAATCTCTAACGCAACAGGCCTTACTCCTTCGCACTTCCCTCACGCAAAAAAAGCTTCTTCATCAATCTCAGCGGATATTTGAGCAAGGGGACAAAACGGGCAGACTCCTTGCGTGGCTGTCTAGAGAACAGTCCGGGGTGGCGACCATAGCACAAATACGGGACCAGGATGGGCACCTACTCTCTACTCCCCAGGACATTAACCGCAGCTTTGCCGAGTACTATCAGCACCTGTACACTTCCAGGGTGACATATGATCAGACAGACCTTGACCGTTACCTAGCCGAGATTGATATACCGGTCCTTACGACAGTAACTGCCAATAAACTGGACGCCCCAATAAAGTTAGAGGAAATACAGTCGGCCTTGAAGGGGATGCAGACAAATAAAACCCCGGGCCCGGACGGGTTTCCGGTGGAATTTTACAAGACATATATGGAGGACCTGGCCCCTAGACTGCTCCGGACTCTAACGCACGCATTCGACTCGGGGGCCCTCCCAGACTCGATGAGCGAGGCAGTCATAGTTGTTATTCCCAAGCCGGGCAAAGACCCCCTGCAGTGCTCCTCGTATCGCCCTATTTCCCTCCTAAATGTAGACGCCAAGGTCTTGGCGAAAATTCTAGCGAACCGCCTTACTACGGTAATCACAGCACTGGTCCACCCAGACCAGACAGGATTTATGCCGGGGAGGGGTACTGACATTAACATACGTAGGTTGCACACGCATATAGCGAGTGCTGACCCAGATGCCCCAGGAGTGGTGGCCTCACTCGACGCGGAGAAGGCTTTCGACTCGGTCGAGTGGGGCTACCTATGGTCGGTTCTTTCCAGGTACGGGTTTGGCCCGAACTATCTGAAGTGGATACAAATGCTTTATGCACATCCCAAGGCCCGCATCCGTACTAACGGCACACTGTCGGGCCCTTTCCTCCTAGAGAGGGGGACCCGGCAGGGATGCCCACTATCCCCATCCCTTTTTGCCCTGGCCATGGAGCCACTTGCCGCACATATTAGAGGAGACCCCTCGATCAGGGGCATTCGTGTAGGTTCCTTGGAGGAAAAACTTTTGTTATATGCCGATGATTCCCTCCTTTATTTAGCGGATAGCTCCGCCTCCCTGGACTCTGCCCTGGCACAATTTGACACTTTCGCCCAATACTCAGGGATCCGTATCAACTGGGACAAATCAGTGTTATTCCCCCTCCAGGCGTCGGTACCATCGACCCCCTACCACACGCCACTGACCTGAGTGGAGACGTTCACATACTTGGGGGTAAAAATAGGCCCCAGGCTGAAAGAATATTTGACTAGGAACCTATTCCCCCTGTTGGAACAGCTGATACGGAGTTGTGCCGGCTGGCGTAGTCTCCCGCTCTCCCCAGTAGGGAGGGGAAATTTAATTAAAATGATCTATCTCCCCAAGTTCCTGTACTTCTTTAGACAGACCCCCACTCCTATTCCCCGTTCTTTCTTTAAAAAAATTGACAGTGTAGTGTCCTCCTTTATTTGGGCAGGGCGCCCCCCTAGGGTGGCTCGACGGTCCCTTTATCTCCCCTTGTCTGCGGGAGGTTTGGCCCTCCCAAATTTCCTTCTATACTACTGGGCGGCGGTCCTGGTCACGGTGCGGTGGTGGTTCTCCCAGCCGGAGCAGAACCCTGCTGTCACCCTCGAGGCGGCTCTCCTTGGGTCATATGCGGCTCTTTCCAACCTAGTTTTCAGGGGACCCAGGGCACATCCTCGAGTGACCGAACCAATGAAGACTACCATTGGGGTGTGGCAGACCTCCAGGGCCTCGGGGATCGAACCCCTTACGCACTCCCCACACACCCCGTTGTGGGGCAATCCTTTGCTCCCCCACCTTAATTCAGTACCTGACCCGGCAGCCTGGGCTAACCACGGGGTTGTAAAACTCAAACATGTTATGGTGGACGGGAAAGTTGCGGCGTTCTCAAGTCTGAAACGGACCCATCGACTCCCCGCATCTTTTTTCTTTCGATATTGGCAACTTAAGCATGCCATTAACGCGCAATTCCGGGAGCCCATTATCCTTGAGTCGGATCGAGTTGAGAGAAGACTTATGTCTGGAACGATGGAGAGACCCCTCTCCACCCTTTATCTATACCTTACGATAGCCTATGACACCAACACAATTCCTCTCTTCCATAAATGGAGGGAAGACATTCCCGACCTAGATGAAGAAACCTGGGAGGAACTGGTTTGCTCCTATATTCCGTCCATGATTGCGTCCAGGGACCGTTTCATACAGCTCAAATTCCTACATAGAGCATACTACACTCCACAAAGACTGGCCAGCATCTATCCCTCCTTGAGCCCGCTATGTGGAAGATGTGGACGGGATGATGGCTCCTTCTTCCACATGGTCTGGACCTGCCCAACGATCCAGCCTTACTGGCAGGAGGTAGCAGAGACCGTGGGGAGGATTGGTGGCATAGACCTGACACCGGATCCTAAGCTCTTTCTGCTTAGTTTCCTGGGAGACATGGAAGGGAGTAGATACACCAAACTCTGTGTAACCTTCTTACTGTTCTACACCAGGAGAGAAATCCTTTTAAAATGGAGGAGTACAGAGGTCCCCTCTGGGGCCTCCTGGGAGGCTACGGTTAATAGGGTGCTGCCACTTTACAAGATTACGTATGAGAGTAGGAACTGCCCGGTAAAGTTTGACAAGATCTGGTCCTCCTGGTTGGACGGGTGGGGGGATGGCCTCCTGGGCACATGACACCTAGCCACAGACGATGAAGAACCTGGTAGTGGAGCTGATGAACTCTGTGATGTCTCCTGACTTATTTCCCTTCTCCTCCTCTGCCCTTCCCCCCTCTCCCCTCTTCCTTCGCGTCCGGCCTCCCCTCTCATCCTGCTTCCCCCCCCTTTTTTTTTTTTCCCTCCCCCTCCCCTTCCCTGACCCCCCCTTTTTCCTACTGCCTTCCCCCTCTTTCCCCCTCCCTCACTCCTCCCCCCCTGGTAGCCTACTCCCCACTGGCTGCCCCTTTGTTCCCCCCTCCCCCCCCGTGTTGGGGGGGTGGGGACCCCCTGGGTAGAGTACCCCTGCGGTAACTCCTACTGTACCCCTGGTTCATAATATGATGTAAGGACCCTGTCAGTATATGTTCCTGAGTGTTCCCCCGAATATTTCTCTCTGATTGTACAGCTAAGCTCACTTTGCCTACTAACTCTGTATTATGTCTGAGACTTTATTCTGTCACTGTTGTATTATCCTATTTTTTCTAAATAAAAACCTTTTCTGTTAAAAAAAATGTATGTAGTTTGTCGCCAATGCGCGTTTGTGCGAAATTTTAAAGCATGTCGTGTTTGGTATCTATGTACTCGGCCTAAGATCATCTTTTTTATTTCATCAAACATTTGGGCAATATAGTGTGTTTTAGTGCATTAAAATTAAAAAAAGTGTATTTTTTAACCCAAAAAATGCGTTTGAAAAATCGCTGCGCAAATACTGTGTAGAAAAAAAAAATGCAACACCCACCATTTTAATCTGTAGGGCCTTTGCTTTAAAAATATATATAATGTTTGGGGGTTCAACTTAATTTTCTTGCAAAAAAAAAAATGTTTTCATGTAAACAAAAAGTGTCAAAAAGGGCTTTGTCTTCAAGTGGTTAGAAGAGTGGATGTAAGCTTCCTAATGTTGTGTATAAAATGCCAGAACAGTTCAAAACCCCCCCAAATGACCCCATTTTGGAAAGTAGACACCCCAAGCTATATACTGAGAGGCATGTCGAGTCCATGGAATATTTTATATGTTGACACAAGTTGCGGAAAAAAGACAATTTTTTTTTTTTTTTTTTGCACAAAGTTGTCACTAAATGATATATTGCTCAAACATGCCATGGGCATATGTGGAATTACACCCCAAAATACATTCTGTTGCTTCTCCTGAGTACGGGGATACCACATGTGTCAGACTTTTTGGGAGCCTAGCCATGTACGGGACCCCAAAAACCAAGCACCGCCTTCAGGCTTTCTAAGGGTGTAAATTTTTGATTTCACTTCTCACTGCCTATCACAGTTTTGGAGGCCATGGAATGCCCAGATAGCACAAACCCCCCCAAATGACCCCATTTTGGAAAGTAGACACCCCAAGCTATTTGCTGAGAGGTATTGTGAGTATTTTGCAGATCTCGCTTTTTGTCACAAAGTTTTGAAAATTGAAAAAAAATATATATATATATATATTTTCTTTCTTCATTTTCAAAAACAAATGAGAGCTGTAAAATACTCGCCATTCCTCTCAGCAAATAGCTTGGGGTGTCTATATTCCAAAATGGGGTCATTTGGGGGGGTTTTGTGCGATTTTGGCATTTTATGGCCTTCGAAACTGTGATAGGTAGTGAGGAGTGAAATCAAAAATTTGCGCCCTTAGAAATCCTGAAGGCGGTGCTTGGTTTCCGCGGTCCCGTACGCGGCTAGGCTCCCAAAAAGTCCCACACATGTGGTATCCCCGTGCTCGGGAGAAGCAGCAAAATGTATTTTGGGGTGAAATTCCACATATAACCATGGCATGTGTGAGCAATATATCATTTAGTGACAACTTTTTGTAATTTTTTTTTTTTTTTTAGTCATTATTCAATCACTTGGGACAAAAAAATAAAAAATTCAATGGGCTCAACATGCCTCTCAGCAATTTCCTTGGGGTGTCTACTTTCCAAAATGGGGTCATTTGGGGGGGTTTTGTACTGCCCTGTCATTTTAGCACCTCAAGAAATGAGATAGGCAGTCATAAATTTAAAGCTGTGTAAATTTCAGAAAATGTACCCTAGTTTGTAAACTCTATAACTTTTGCGCAAACCAATAAATATACGCTTATTGACATTTTTTTTACTAAAAACATGTGGCTGAATACATTTTGGCCTAAATGTATGACTACAATTGAGTTTATTCGATTTTTCTTATAACAAAAATTAGAAAATATCATTTTTTTTCAAAATTTTCGGTCTTTTTCCGTTTATATCGCAAAAAATAAAAATCGCAGAGGCAATCAAATACCATTAAAAGAAAGCTCTATTTGTGGGAAGAAAAGGACGCAAATTTTGTTTGGGTACAACATTGCATGTCCGCACAATTTACAGTTAAAGCAGCGCAGTGCAAAATTCTGAATTCACCTCTGGTCCTCTAGCTACCAAATGGTCCGGGGCTTAAGTGGTTAAAATAACTGACAGGATAATTTAGAGTCACTGGCTCAGATCACTCAGAAGCAGCCAGTTCTTGGAGAGCTAGAAGGTACTCTGTCGGCAAGAAGAAGAGAATGAACAGTGCTTCTAAGTGTAATAGTTGAAAACACTTTAAAGGGGTTGTAAAGGTTTGTTTTTTATTTTCTAAATAGGTTCCTTTAACCACTTCCATACCGGGCACTTTCCCCCCTTCCTGCCCAGGACAATTTTTATCTTTCAGCGCTGTCGCACTTTAAATTCTAATTGCGCAGTCATGCTACACTGTACCCAAATGAAATTTTTATAATTTTCTTCCAACAAATAGAGCTTTCTTTTGGTGGTATTTGATCACCTCTGCGGTTTTAAATTTTTGCGCTATAAACGAAAGAAGAGCGAAAATTTTGAAAAAAAAACTGATGGGCACTGATGGGCACTGATAGGTGGCACTGGATAGGCAGCACTGATGAGGAGCTACTGACAGGCTTTTCTGAGTGGCACTGATTGGCACTTTGATGGGGCACTGACAGGCATTACTGATGGGGTACTGATTGGCACTTTTTGGGCACTGATCTGCACGGATATGGGCACTGACAGGCTTTATATAGGGGCACAGGCTGGCATGTGATGGGCATTTATTTTCAACTGATTGGCACATCTTGAAGGGGCTGTGGTGATAATCAATATGCTGATTATGAGCACAGACCCCCCCTCTGACAGGGAGAGCCGCCGATCGGCTCTCCCTGTCAGCATGAACCGAGGAGAGCCGTTTACCGGCACTTCTGTGTTCACGCGATGATCAGCTGTGATTGGTCACAGCTGATCACGTGGTATGAAGCCTCTGTCAGAGGCTTCATACCATGATCGGAGTTGCTGTGTGTCAGGCTGACACACAGCACCCCCGATCGCCGCGCTGCGCGCGCCGGCAGTGATATCCTGATCACGTCATATGACGTCCAGTCAGGATATCACAACCACTTTGCCGCCGTCATTCTGCTATATGGCGGGCGGCAAGTGGTTAAACTAGTGCATTGTTGGTTTACTTACCTTTTCCTTAGATTTCCCTTCTAAATGTTTTTTTTCTTTGTTTTCTTTGTCTGAATTTCTCACTTCCTGTTCCTCCTCAGTAAGCTGTTCTGGGCGACTCCACACCACTCAGATGATGGTGTGAAGTTCAGTGAGGAGAAACAGGAAGTGAGAAATTCAGACAAAGAAAAAAACATTTAGAAGGGAAATCGAAGGAAAAGGTAAGTGAAGCAACAATGCACAAGCTTAAAGGAACCTATTTAGAAAATAAAAAACAAACCTTTACAACCCCTTTAATGGTAAAAAGATAACTTTTTACCATAAGGGCCAGTTCACACCACATGCAGTTCTGTACAGTTTTGTGCGCATTTTTTCTGTACTAAAAATGCATTCACAGTGTTTTCCATGTATTCCAATGGCTCTTGTTGGCTCTAGTTCACACCATGCAGTCAGTTTCCGGTGCAGAAACTGACTGCATGGTGTGAACTAGAGCCATTGGAATACATGGAAAACACTGTGCATGCATTTTGTGCAGAAAAAAAGCGCACGGAACTGAACAGAACTGCGTCTGGTGTGAACTGGCCCTTAAAGTGTTTTCAACTATGACACTTCTTTTTTTCTTGACTAGAGCTCAAGTACTGCTTTTAATGAAGCAGCTTTTTTTTTGTTTGTTTTTTTAAACGATACGTTTGACGTAGAGTATATTTTGACACAGCCAGAATTTATTTATATAGACTTGTAAAGTTAGTGGTCCAGTTTAAGAGTCTATATGGCACTTTTTAAATTTAACCAATTTTTTTTTACACACTGACATTTTAAATAATGCATTTGTTATTTGCATCACTAAGGTGCTATCACATTGTTCTCACACACAAATTTTACGTTTGAACACTTCGATTTATCTTGTTTATTCACTTTACTTTGTTCATTATCACATCAGTTCACTATTTAAAGGAACAGCGCACCATTAGCCATTTCTATTACTTGAGTTGCAGTGGTTCCATACCAGACAAGCGCAGGGATATTTTTACTTATTTAAATAAATGCTTTAAAATGTATGTCAAGAGTTTTCATAGAAACGTGTGCAAGTTGAAAGATTTAACCTCTCTTGCTTTGATGACCATTAAAAATGTTTGGATTTCCCCTCACTTTATGTCTTGGTGACGAATAGAGAGGAACAAAAAAAAGCAAAAAACAACCTAACAATGGGTTTTACGCTTCTTTACTCTATCAAAATTGGTGTAAATATTCTGGTTTTGCCCCAGATTTCATGGAGCACATGTAAAGTACAGTACAGTGCACACTGCAGTCTGATGTCTGTGTTCTACAGTCAGTTTTAGTTGCACTTTTATCTAGCAAGTGGCAGACATAAGAGAGAAGCTACATGTCACCCTTTCCCATCACTGGGGGCCTGGCCACTATTTTTAGATTATAGACAGCTTTACTCTCTCTTTAAATGACAACCTGGTGAAGTCTGTCGTAATTCTTTAGTGCACCTGTTGAGCGATCTGCTAGGAATTCTGGGGACTATACCACAGACTCTCACTAAACTGGCAGGCTACAGAGGGCTTCAGCACTAAAATTAATCATCATATTGCAATTGTGCTTCATATAGTAAATGTTAACTAATGAGCTCTAATTTAAAACCAAAATCTAGACAGATTTATAAACACAAGTGAGCTTATGTCATTAATAAATAAATCATTAAAGTGGTTGTAAACCCTAACATATAACCAGTGACGTGACTGGCTTTTGTTGATAGACAGAGATTAAACAAATCCTCCTACATAGGGTGTACCTATTTATCTGCAGTTGTTTTTCCCCTACAACCATTAAAAGTGCAGAATGTATACAGGATCTCTCAGCTCTGAACAGCAGGGGACGGAGAGCTGAAGTTACATCAGTGAGAGCTCTCAGAGCTGATTGGAGGGAAGGGACATACCCCTCTTCACACAGCACACAGGAACAGACATGAGGCTGTCAATCACAATCAGTGTGCTGGAGCTCCCTCACCTGTCACCATTTTTCTCTTGGTGTCAGGAAAACTCTTTAGAAAGTATTAATGCAGATAGCAGAGGAAGGAGGCAGCAGACAGAAATGACACTTAATGCTCTGGATTGAGACAAGTACACACTATAGAGGGATATGCTTTGTTCAAATTTCATGTATGAGTTTAACAACCACTTTAAGAGCCCCATTTCCATACAACACTACCAGCCGTGTGTCAACCCACCATCTCAGGTGAGGTAGGATGGAAAAGGGACAGACGCTTTGGAGGCTATTCCAGAACCTTACCTCCCGTGTGTTGTTACAAGGCGTACAGACGCATCTATATGTTTTATGTAATTTTTATATCTAATGTTATTTGGTAATCAACATACAAAAACCAGAATCACTGAGTTGGAAAAAGGATCACCCCATTGTGTCGGTATTTTGTTGAACCACCTTTTGTTGAACCACCTCTGCTCGCATCTTGCGAGTGGATTTTGAGGGCTGGCGAGGAAGGGCTGCCTGGGAGCCGGGGGGGGGCGAGCACCGCTGGCAGCCTGTGTGGAATGGGAGTCCTTCTCCCAGTGATCGCGGAGGGGAAGAGAGAAAGAGCAGCTCGGATGTTTAGAGCGCAGTGCAGGGAACACAGCGATAACAGTTTCCTTTTTTAATTGCTGTGTTCCCCGCCACTCGCTGTCAGATACAGCCCCGCCTCCCGGTCCCGGGACTTTGATAGACAGATCACCCGTCCAATCCTGGTGACGGGTGATCTGTCAATCAATGTTCCCCGGCCACGGGGCGGGGCTGAATAAGACGTTGAGCGGCGGGAACACGGCAATTAAAATGAAAACTGTTATCCTGTGTTCCCCACGCTGCGCTCTAATCACCCGGGCGGCTCTCCTGTTCCTCTCCTTCCCTGCACAGGTAGGCTGCATAGTGGACACAGGCTGAATGGTGGATACAGGCTGCATATGGTGGACACAAGGCTGCATTTGGTGGACACAGGCAGCCTGCATTGGTGGGCACGGATACAGTTGTTGTTAATATTTATTTTTATAACTTAATTCTGCATAAAACATTAAAGTGTCATTTCATGAGATAATTTGAGGGCGTGTTTAGGGGCGGAATTAGGGGCAGGGCGGGGTGGGCAGGGTGGGGCAACTGGTGGCAAGTAACCCTTGAGGCCTGGCTAGTAGCTCAGGACTTGAAATTTTGAGCCCTGCCTTAGTTTGTTGGGATGTCTCAACTAACTTTGCACATCTACACTTTGCTCCGACTAGGCCATGTACGGACATTCACCTTTTTCTCCTTCAACCATGCTGTGGTAATTTTTCCTGTGTGCTTTGGGTCATTGTCATGTTGGAAGGTAAACCTTCTTCCAAATGATAACTCTCTGGCAGAGGGCAGCAGATTTTCCTCAAAAATTTTACTGTAAAGGTTTTCCCATCCTGACTGGACATCATATAACATCCTGTCAGAAAGTGCTGCACAGCGCCAAGGGACACAGCTGATGACCGATCAGAGTACCGGCTCACTGCTAGTACCATGTGACCACTGTGACCGATCACAGCAGGTCACATGACAGTTGTAAATAATAGATGGCTTCCTTTCATGTCATCCATTGTGTACAATTGTGTTGCTAGCTGTGATTGGTCAATTTGATCACATGGTACAGACAGGGCCAATCACAGCGCATCTGTACCATGTGATTAGCTTTGACCAATCACAGCGAATTACAACAAAAAACAAACTGAATGAATCAGTTTCATGTAAAATGCTTGCCTATAGCAGTGTAATTCAATGTGAACATAATGTGTAAACAAATCCTGATCATTTAGAGTAGTACAATGTTACTATGGTAAAATTATATTGCTGTGGTCACAGTGTTAAAAAAAATGTGATACATTTTTTTTTTTTTTTTTGTGCTGTCACCCGTTAGTGTCCCTGATGATAACGGTGTACTGCACTGGTGACAGTATGTAAAACAAAAATGCAACTTCAAAAAACTCACCATGCCTCTTACTAAACACCTTAGAAAGCAAGAGGGTAATGGGAGTTTAAATGACGTGCATCTCCATCCCTAAATCAGAAATAAGAAAGTGGTTATTGGAACTTCGAGTGAGGCACGTGGTAGGAGACATAATGTAAATTGTTTAATTGGCATTAAAACAAAGCATACCTCATAACATGTGATACATGGTTAAACATGAGTATTTTAATCTATATAGACGAGGACATACAAAAAATTAAAATTTATATATGTATACATGCACGCATCTGAAATCGCATAGTATCCCATGAAAGTAATTGGTATAAAAAGCAAAATGCTTATTGGGTAATGGATAAAAAGGGGTTATAAAATACAGATGAATCACAGTTGAGGTCAAGCTATGTGTTGGGAACATGATGACATTGATAGGCTTGACGCGTTTCGTGGCTACAGTGTTGCATAACCGCGCAATTGTCATTCAAAGTGTGACAGCGATGAAAGCTGAAAATTGTCCTGGTCAGAAAGGGGGTAAAAGTGCTTGGTATTGAAGTGGTTAATGACACCAACTGTTAACATGCTGCCATGCTGTGTACCTCCTAGATAAGTTATGTGTATTACTGTCTGTAAATTGTAAGTGAATGGTTATTTCTTAAAAATAAAAAATACTTGATTAAAAAAAGTTATTAGGAGCAAATAAAAATTTTTGCATTGTGATAATGCACGGTAAAATATGCATCAGTACTGTGTGGACTGCAGTTCATTTTTAATGGCACTCCAATGCACAATGACAGAATCTCCATTTCGTTTTAAATGGCTAAATTACCTGAGGTTGGCAGTGAAGCAGTAAAAACGCATGTGGCATAGAATAGGTCGGTCAAACATGCCTACTTTAATGCATTGTGATGTTTTTCTCTTCATTGTAGGAAATGTACAGGCAGAATGTTTGTGTTTAACCCCAAAAAAGGAGAGTGGAAAGACCTTCCCCCAATGAGGACAGCCCGCTCAATGTTTGGTGTTGCTGTTCACAAGAACAAGATCTTCGTTGTTGGTGGAGTCACAGAGGATGGACTAACTGCATCCGTTGAAACCTATGATATTGCTGCTAACAAGTATGTTCATGAAGGGTCTATATGTGGCTTATCAACGTACACCATGGTACCGTACTGAGTGTATTATATTATAAAAAAGATGATCATTCACCATCATCAAGTTTTGGCCATATAACAGTTTGAATAGCTCGGCCACCACTAAAATTCTTCTATGTTGTAGTTCAGCCTAGTATGTTAAATTATAAACCTGACTGGTGACCGCACCTAACAGTTTTTATTTAAGATTTTTAAACAGCTTGAGACCAGCCTTCCATGATTATTAGTATCACTTTTCATATGGTGGCACCACTGTGCCACCAATAGTAGCATAATCCAACAAGCAAGGCTACCTCTTTGGTCTAATCTACCTATTATTTTTTACTATTCACTGCTGCATCAGTTATAGACAAGTGTTAAATGTACTAGCACACTAAAAGTGGTTGTAAACTTTTTATTTTTTTAAAAATAACAAACATGCCTATGCTTACCTGCTCTGTGCAATAGTTTTGCAAAGAGCAGCCCCGATCCAATTCTTCTGGGGTCGCTCACCGGCGCTTCAGGCCCCTCCTCTTTATCAGGTGCCCCCACGGAAAGCTGCTTTCCATGGGGTCATCCATGTTTGCTCGTTCCCTAGTCCCACTGCTGCATCGATTGACACAGGCAGCAGGACCCGGCCCCGCCCCCGCTGCTATCAATTTGTCCAATGAAGAGAGCGACAGCGGCTGGAGCTACTGCACTCATGCACATCGCTGGATCGAATTGGGCACAGGTAAGAAAAAGGGAGGGGGGAGAGCTGCAGCACAGAAGGTTTTTTACCTTAATGCATAGAATGCATTAGGTGAAAAACCTTAAGGCTTTACAACCACTTGAAATACACTAACAAATTGAAGCCAAGCTCCAGCTACTATCTGGAAGAGAGCTTATTCTTTTAAAAATCAACAGACTTACTGGCTGAAAATATAAGAAAGAAAGCCTAAAAAAGAAAACCATTGCAGCCATCACATCTAACAATTGGTAAACTGCAATATAATAAATGTTTGCTTTTGGGTTTATTACAGCTTTAAGAGATGGCTCTGTAATGTGCTATTAGCAGAGCGTTTTTACCATTTGCTGTAGCAAAAAGAGAGTAGACAAAGAAAAAAAGGATGCCCATATTTACTATTGTGTATGCAGCCCAATTGCAACACAGTCATAAAATGGGAAGGGTCAATTTCTCTAGTTTCTTGAGCATGGTGGTTTCAGCAAGGCCACCCATGGCTTGTATTTTAGACTATTTACAGGAATTGGCCACATTTCCAGCAGTGGATGACTAGCTTAAGGAAGCGGATTGCTGGATTTCCTCCTGACCCACAGGCTTTATATTTTCTAGGAAACACTGACCTGGGATAAGTGCACAGGTCATGAACTAGAACGTCACTCTGATATATAAATCTGCATAGTTTTTCCTGGACTGTAACTAAAAAAGTATTGAAACCACAGACAGCCAGGTAACCAGTGTCCTAAGGAGGATTCCTTTAACAAAGTCCACTGTTTCATGAATAGCATTGCCATGTCATGGAATAATTTTTCATGTTTCCTTGTGTTGCCGTCTATTAGACCCCTTTCACACTTACAGCGTGGCCGCGTGAGCGGTAAAGTGCCGCTCGTTTTAGCAGCGCTTTTCTGGCCGCTAGCGAGGCACTTTGAACTCCCGCTAGCGGCCAAAGAAAGGGTTAAATGCGCCCGAAAAGCTTTGGCAGCAGTGCCCATTAATTTTAATGGGCAGGGGCGGTGGAGGAGCGGTGTAAACCTTTTCAAAGATGCTGCTTGTAGGACTTTTGACAACATCCTGCAAGCACACAGCTCCAATGTGAAAGCACTCGGGCTTTCACACTGGGGCTGCAGGGGAGGCATTTTTCAGGTGCTTTACAGGCGCTATTTTTAGCCCTTTAGCGCCTGAAAAACACCTTCAGTGTGGAATGGGTCTTACATATTAACCATCATTTATTTTCTTTTTTTCAATTGTTAAAGGTATAAGAATGAATTGATAAATAAAACTGTAATGTCAGGGTGTACCTTCTATAAAACAAATGGTTTGTACATGCACGGATAATCAATATAACTTATTTCTTTTAGATGGGAAACACTCACAGAATTTCCCCAGGAAAGAAGCTCCATCAATATGGTCAGTTTAGCAGGATCACTGTATGCCATTGGTGGATTTGCAATGGTTCAGTTGGAATCTCAAGAGTTTGAACCTTCAGAGGTCACTGATGTCTGGAAGTAAGTAACAGAGATGTCACCGTTGTGTACATAACTTTCCTCCTAGTTCAGTTGCATCTAGACTAGGCTTAAAGCTAACATTGTAGTTAGAATCTTATAGTCCATACTGTTATTTTGTTTGATAAACACTGGAACAAATTACATTTGTAGAGCACTGTAAAGACTATGAGATTGCATTAATTTTCTGTTAAAAAATAAATTTTGACTTACCTAGTAATTCCTTATCTTGTACAGTACAGGCACTGAACTTGTATTTATAGACCATGGGCTCTATGCTGCATTCTTCATGTTATTGGACACTGCTAGAGCCACCCCTAGAGCATACTCTTATGACCCCACCCACTCCATGAGGCTCCAGTTTTCTAGCAAGCAATAGGGAGTGATCAAGACACAGTCCTGTACTGTATTCAAACATAAGGAATGTGCAGATCAATCAAAATTCAGATTACCCTAATCATATAGTACAGGGCTTGTATTCATATACAAGCAGTAAAAGTGAGGAATGGACATCAACATAGAACTTCCAATGGGGCCCCAAGAAAAACAAGGGTTTAAAGAACATGAACAAAATATTCCGATAACAGATTGAAGCACCTTAGGGTTGAAATGCACAGCTCAGGCCTTGGAAAATGTGTTTAGAAAGGACAAAGTGGCAGCCTTGATAATCTGGGATACGGTTGCTTGATGCTGAAAAGCCAGGAAGACACAATAACAGCTTTGGTGGAATGGGCACTGAAGGGAAAGGGAGGAACCTTTTCCTTCAGGGCATAGACACTTGTCTGATTTTCTGATCCATCTGGCAATGGTGGAAAACCTCCAGATAGATTAAAGAGTAACTCGGTCTAGTCAAAAGAAGCCATAGACTCTGACAGCTCTAACTTTATCCAAAGAATGTAAATCAATTTTCTTGTCATGTTTGAGGGCAGGTCAGAGGGAAGGAAAGACAATGTTATCAATTTTGATAGAAATAAGAGATTACCAGCTCTTTACAAGAGAGAGCTGTTAACACAGAAACACATCTAGCAGATGTTATGGGAACCAAGAAGGCAACCTTACAGGTCAAGTCTTATAAAAGAATGTCTCTAATCAGTTCAAAGGAGGGTCTCTGAATAGCAAAGAGCACAAGGTTTAGATCCCAAGGTAACACAGGTTGTCAAAGTGGAGGAATTATATGAACAACCCCTTGTAGAAAAGTCTTGATATGGGAATGGAAGGCAAGAGGTTTCTGGAAGAGGATGTATAAAGGCAGAACTCTGTCCCTTGAGGGTATTCATAATACGAAGTGATAAAGTATTTCCTAAGGTTTAGCCTTCTGTCCTCACGCCATACAAAAAAGGTCTTCCATGTGCGATGGTAAATCTTGCAGGAGTTAAAATTCCTTGCTTTGAGTAAGTTGGGAAAAAACAAAGTCAGACATGCTCCTATTATTTAGGAATGTGGTTTAAACAGCCATGCCGTTAAAGCCAGTGACTGAGAAGCAGGATGGAACAGGTGACCTTCTGCCTGTAAATGTCTGGTCTGTTTGAAAAAGACCAAGGCTCGGAAGTCAGAAGTCTGATTATGTCTGTGTACCATGTTCTCCTGGGCCAATTTGGTGCCATGAGAATCACCAGAACCCTTTCCTCCTCTATCTTGTGCAGCAGTCGAGGGATTTTCATTGGAGGAAAGGCATTAACTACAAGGAACAGAGTTTAAGGAATCACCAGAGCATCTACTACAAAGGCTAGAGGATCCCAGGTCTAGGGCCACAAATTTGTTCAGCTTGTTGGTGAATCTGGAGGCCAGAATTTCCACATCTGGTTTTCTCCAACTTAGGGTACAGAGACCAGTTTCCTGAGTCCAGGCAGCGATGGCTTAGGAAGTCTGCCTAACGAATTGTACAATCCAGAAATGTGTCTGGCTAAGACAGCTGGGATGTAGGTTTCTGCCCATAAGAGTATTACACTTGTTTGTTTTAGGACTGCTAAGCTTTTGGTGCCCCCTTGATGATTTATGTAAGCCACTTCTGTGGTATTGTCCAACTGTACTTGTAGAAGTGAGGTCCAATGTTGTAGAGACAATCTGGTGGCTCTCAGTTCAAGAATGTTGATGGGAAGTTTCTATTCATGTTTTCTGGACAGTGAGGGAGTTGTAAACCCCACCCTAGCCTTTAAGGCTTGCATCTGTCCTTACCACATTCCAAGTCCTGTGAAGAAATTACTTTCCCAATTCTAGAACACCATCCAAGGGAGAGCTTTGGTTGGACAGAGGTACTGGTCAAGGATTTGATATGCTTGTTCCATGTATTGAGGGTTAAAGAGGTCTGGAGTGGGACTTAGCAAATAAAACTGCCTTGAAGGAGGCCATCTTTAGGCCCAAAACTCTCATTCAGAAGTTAATTGAGGAGAGGTGGTGTGACCCGAGTGTCCCAGAGTTTAATCATAGGCAGTCTATCTTCTCCTAAGGGAGGGAAATTCTGGCTTAGGCTTTGTCTTAAGATTACACTCTGGTACTGAAGAAAGTGTGAGGGCTGGAGATCAAACTTTGGATGTAAAGTTGATCATCCCTCCAAAGGTTAGAAGGAACTGAATCATCCTCTTGAAGTTGGTAGCCAAGGTTGTGGCTGAGGAATATTTCCATATGTCATTCATGTAAACTGTGACCTGAGTTTGTAGAAGAGCCAGAAGCAGGGCAAGCACGTTTGTGAACTCTTGGACAGAGGAGAGTCTGAATGGCAGTGACACAAATTGGAAGTGTTAGTCTCCCATAGAAAAATGTGATAGGAAAATTAACTTATGGAGATGGGCATCTTGTATGTATACTGATGCAAGAAATTCTCTTTGTCTGAGAAAAGCAATGACATAGCTCTTTGATTTCATTCAGAGGGATTTGAGACCTTGAAAAACAGTTCTCGTGTAGGTACCAGCCCCCCTTGTGCCTGAAGTTGGTGCAAGGTGGTCATTAAATTTGCCTTCCTTTGGTCTGAAGTTGGCAGATTGAAAGGTTAAAAGCAAGGAAGGGGCAGAGATAAAAATTATATTCTGTACCTCATTGAAATGACAGATTGGACCTAGAAGTCCTGGATTGTCAAGACATTCCTCCACTCCAAAAAGTGTGAGTGCCCGTTCATTATAAAGTGGGATTCTAGGAAGGCTTGTGGGCCTTGAGATAAAAAGAAGTGCTAAACCTTAGTGTAGCGGTCCTCCCCCAGCTTCTCCCCTCTCTTCACGGCTTGTTCTACTCGTCTAGGGGTATCTGGGAGAAGGGGGAAAGATGCACACCACCAGCTCGGCTCTCTGATGTAGGATGCAGAGATATGAGCTAACCATTACACTTGGGTCTGCGTTTTAGACCGGAGCCTCAGCTTCTCCTATGGAGGATGATTGTCACTGTCACTGACAGGGACACTTAGCTTCCAGTAACACGAGTTCCACACCAAGAAAAGTCCAACACTGTTTTATTGACTTGAAACTGGTTGACTTTTAAAAGAACAGACAAGGTGTAGGGAAGAGTAGGTCCGGGCACAACTAATGAATAAAGTTTCTCCTGTTCAGTTTAGTGCAAACAGGCTTGGCGCACAGTCGCTGCCACTGACTGTGAATTTGGTCATTGCCACTGACCTGGGTGAACGTTGAGGCCCCTGCCACAGGCCTTGGATGAGGCCTGCCACTGACCTGAGAAAGTTGTGTCCCTGCCACAGACCATAAGAGAATGATGAAAGGACCTCCTTTAGAACAAACGACCCCTGTCAGAGGAAGACATCCATCCGGGCGGTCACCAGAGGCCTCCACCGGCACCAGCAAATGCTGCGCTGGCTCTACGGGGAGGTCACGTCTCCGGTCCCTTACGCCCAGGATTCAGGCACCCAATACCGGGGGCACCTTAGGAATGCTTCGCCCTTGCGGGACCCAGTCGAAGGTACTGGGCCCCAGGCCTCCTGGTATAGTACCTCACCCCAGGCTGAAGGTGCCTGGGATGGAACTCGACTCCACGCGCCCAGGCCAAGGGCACCTGGGCACAGACGAACCACAGCAGCCCCCAGGCTGAAGGTGCCTGGGGAATGGACCTCGTGCGCAAGATGTCCGCCCCCTTTATATCCTCTCCCAGCAGGCACAGCGTGTTCCCCGCCCCGCCGTACTACTGCCACGAGAGGACAAAAAGGGCACGGCTCTGGAACGGTAGTTCAACCCCGGTCCCAGGTGACAGCGCCACCCAGGGACCGCAGGGAACATGACACCATTCATACCTCCCACACTCCAAAATGTCCATAAATCCCTGAAATCAATGTATCTGGGCCATCTATGACCCAGATACACCCCACTAAATTTAACACCCACTACATTAGTGTTAAGGTTAACGCCTGGGAAGAACGTAAAAATCAATTTTTTGAGTAGAGGTAGAAGCATTAGGTGTAGGGGATTTTGGCTTTTTCATGTGGGGTAGGAGTACATTTCCCCCAGTTTCTTCCTTGATAAACTTGTCAAGGGATTGCCCAATTCTCCATCAAACAGCATGCACAGAAGAATTTCTTAGAAGCATGTTTAGCAGACCAAGCTTTTAGCCACAAAATCATGTACATGTGCACGGAGATGAGAGAGATCCTTGAGACGTGGCAAATTACATTCTGAAGAGCATCAACACAAACCAATAGGGCTCAACGCATTCGCTGTAATTGTTCTAAGTAAGCAGAGTCTTCAAAGACGGGTTCCCGATCTCTGTTCATTTGTCTCAACCAATTAGTGATAGTATGGCAAATAGACATGGCAGCATTTACTGACTACAGGGCTGGACCTGCAAGAGCAAAAAAGGCATTTAAAAGGGATTCAAAATGTCTATCAACAGAAAGTCTTTATTGAGAACTGAAGTTGCAGGATCCATTACTGGAATAGTTCATTTATTTTTCAAATCACTTTACATAGCATAGATCTCAGCACAAAGCTCAGGAGGAGTAAAAACTCTTCCAAGGTCGAGTCAGTCCTTATTAAGTGCACAATTACTCTGGGCATGTATGGAAAAAGTCTTTTTAGACTTAGCCAGTCTCTTAGTACCCATAAGGGTCTGTTTTGGCTGTTGAGAATCAAGTGCTGTTGGCAAAGACTAATGTGCACTGCATCTATTGGTGTGTCCACAGCGGAAAGCATGTGGTGTTAAGCCATAGCTTGTGCCTTAAAAATGCAGAGTAAGTAAAATCATCTGCTGCCTCTGCTACAAAATCAGTGTCTTAATACTTTTCCATATAATATTTTCACGTAAAGGAATTTCCGCTTCTGGTTCCTGAACAGTGTCAGGGGGAAAAGCAGTTCAGGCCTCTGGAAACCAAAGGTTCTAGAAGTGCCAAATGTTTTCTCAAGAATTCAGACATAATGGTAGAGAAATTTGCCTTTGTCAGACAGGCCACATGGTGCGTGCCTGAGAGGGAGCTAGAGTCAGATGAGGAGAGCACTGTCAATAGAGGTCATGGCTTTGGGACAAGGGAACAGCTATATTGTGCAAAAAAAATAAAATAATGTTTTTCAAAATGTTCAGTCTTTTTTTTATTTGTTTAGCAACAAATAAAATCCCCAGTGGTGATCAAATACCACCAAAAGAAAGCTCTATTTGGGGAAACAAAATGATAAAAAACTTTGGGTACAGTGTCGCATGACATTCAAAGTGTGACAGCGCTGAAAATTGGTCTGTATTGAAGTGGTTAATTCTGAACGCAGCTACATCCCCAGTTATAAGAGGGTGTGCACACTTATGCAACCACATTATTTTATTTTTACTTTTATTTTAGATTTCAGTTTGTTTTTCAATTGAGTTGTAAAGTTTATGGGTCACATTAAAAGGTGGAAAAAGTTCTGAAATTATTCATCTTTGTCTCATTTTTTTACATCACAAAAACCTGACATTTTAACAGGAGTGTGTAGACTTTTTATATCCACTGTAGCTGCTTCCCAGTAGTCTAATGTCCCTTTTTTTATTTTTATTTTTTATAAAATTAAAAAACTGACTACACTACCTGGGATATTTTATACAAAAACTAATAGCTACCTGTCTGAGTAAGTCCTAAAAAAAAGCTGCAATATACTTTAGGTTACTATATACAACTGATTTTCAGCCTGTCTGCCCTCAATTAAATGTCTGCCTTTTCTTGTCAGGTTTGAAGATGACAAGAAGGAATGGAGTGGAATGTTAAAAGAAATTCGTTATGCCTCTGGTGCCACGTGCCTGGATTCTCATCTTAACCTTTTTAAACTGACTAAGTTGTAAACATTTAACACAGTTACTTATTTTACAACACATTCATTTTTTGTTTGCTACTGCTTGTTTAAAAATAAAGAAAGGTTGTACAGAAATTTTTAGTTACATTAATAAAGTTTTTTTGAAGTCCGACAATAAATTGTAGCCTAAGCTGGAATATGGAGAATGTCGCCAATTTTAAAACTTACCAACCTGTTGCAATCTGATTGTACAATATCTATATAAACTCTTTGGTCATACTCCTCTTGTGGGTCACTGGAGTACACTGTTTGTTCTGTGACCCAGTCAGTGGATAGCGACCTATTGCCTTCTCTCAGCTGACGAAGCAGAGCTGTGCTAGGCTCTAGAAGGATCCCGACAATGTTGTAGGGATCCACTTAGCTGCCTGAATGATAGCTGGCTCCACCTTTCAGCAGCAGAGAGCTGGAGCCAGTTCTCAGTCTTAGAGCTGGTGTGAGACACTGGTGTGCATTTCAACACTGATGCTGCAGCATGAAGGTAAGCATGAAGGTTTGTATTCATAACTATTTGGGTTATATGCCACCTATAGGTGAATGGACACTGGCAGATGAATCAAACAGGAAGTCCTCTCCTATATAACCCCCTCCTTATACAGGAAGTGCTTCACTTTTTTGCCAGTGTCTGTGAGGTGGTGGTCACTGATGTGCTACATGTGCTCTTGGAGGTCTGGAACGGTTCTACTGAGAATAATGGACTTCAATCAGATCCATTCGAAAAAGCTATCAACCAAAATGGATGGTAACAAAGCCTCATTGGATAGGAGAGAACATTCCCCAAGGTTTTCCTGTAATGCAGTCCTATAGCGCTGAACCCTGTATAATGGAACCCTGTGCAGTGTTTGTTCTGACCAAGGTGCTTTCCTGCAGGGTGCTATACAGTTTCAGGGGAGTGGACCCCAGACTAAGGGGGACCCAGTCTCCGAGGGTCTTTTATGACAGAGCCCGTCTTGATGGGTGAAGGTTGGACTCCTGTTAAGCTCATATTCCTCCAGTAGGAATGGCAAGTCTGCATTTTGAGGTTTCTCTTGGTCATTCTCCCAAGTCATGATTATATACTGCATAAAGGTATACTTATATACTGCCTAATCCGAGGGGGGGGGGGGGTGGGGACGGTGTAAGGGTGTTTTTTTATTTTTACAATTTAACCTTTTAAATATTTATTACAATTCTTTTTAGCAGCCCTGTTGGGGGGCTTTGGTGAGATATCAGGGGTCTTCATGCTGAGCTCCAGGAAGCCTCAGTTAACTACTTGCATAAATGCATACTTGCATAGACAGGTTTGCGTGGGGACATGTTTGCATGCTTGCATGATCGCATGTTGCATAAACACCTGTTTGAATGGATGCGTTTCCATGCTTGCATGAACACATATGTGCATATTTACATAAATGAATGCTTGCATAAACTGATGCTGACATTGACGCAAATTTGCATTAAGCTGCATACATATGTGGTTATTTTCCTTGAACTGCATACATGTGTGCTTATTTGAATTAAACTGCATACATAAATACATCAACGGCAAGAATACTTATAAACCTGCATGTTTGCATACCTCAGTACCTACATAACAGCATACCAGGATACCTGCGTACTTGCATACCTACAGGGTTGTATAGTGGTAGACCAGCATTGTTTTAGACCTGCATCCTTGGGGACTGCATATTAGGTTTTGGCTAATATACTTGCTACTAGGGTTGTCCCGATACTAGTATTGGTATTAGTACCAATACCGAGCATTTGCGCGAGTACTTGTAATCGCGCAAATGCTCCCGATGCTTGATCCGATAATTGGGCAGTCAGGGGTGATCGGTGTGGCGGTAGGGGAGTTACAAGCACCGATCCCCCTGTATAGATCTCAATATAGCAGCTGACGGCCGCTTCTCTTCCTCTACCCCCTCCCGCAGTTTTCAGCTGTTATACTGAAATCTATACAGGGGAGATCAATGTTTGTAACTCCCCCCCACCACCGCACCGATCACCCCCGGTTGTCCCCGTATCCTCCTTCAGTCCCCCTCTGTGCTCCTCCTGTCTCCACTCCATGCTCGACACCCCCCCCCCCCAGATCTTTCAAGATAGAGAGCAGAGGATGAAGCCGGTAAAACTGTCATTTACCAGCTCCTTCCTTTTCCGAATGAACAGAGCCAGTGATCACTGACTATTTCCATTCAAAACTGAGCATAGTTATCCGTTTATGAATGAAGAGGGAGCCTCTGTCTCCTATCCCATCCATCACCAGTGCAGCTGAGGCTACAGAGAAAGGGACTGGGAAATCTGAATCCTCAGTCCCTCTCCCTGTCTCAAAGGAGAGATGTCAGGGGGTCTGTTAAGACCCCTGATATCTCACCAAAGCCCCCCAACAGGGCTGATAAAAAGAATTGTAATAAATATTTAAAAGGTTAAATTGTAAAAATAAAAATCACCCTGACACCGTCCACTCCTCTCCCCCCCTCCGCCCCAAAAAAAGAAAACATTGTAAAAAAAAATAATAATAATTAAAAGAAATAAATTGTAAAAATAAAATTGTAAAAAAAAAAAAAAAAAACGACTGACACAGTCTACGCGTCATCAGTGCTGCATATTAGTGCCACGGTCACGACATTAAAAAAAAGTATCGGTACTTGTACTCGGTCTTAAAGTGGTATCGGGACAATCCTAGTTGCTACATTATTTACCTGTTATACCAGCTAAATGGCTCCAATAGGAAGAGGTAGGTGCACCACTCTCAGGTTCAGTGATCAAGTGCTGTCCACATCTCCCAATGGACCAGTGGGGTCAGGTGCATCTAAGCCACTGTGGTGTTTGGCATTGCAGTGTTTACTGACGCATTCATTTTTCGCCAGATGGACCGTGGCCACATCACCCTGACCATGCCTGATCACTGTTGATCGGAGCCCAAGCAGGATCTAGCCTGGTTAGTAGTTGGATGGGAGATTGCCTGGGAATACCAGGTGTTGTAAAGCTTTTCCCCTCCTAAGTGAGGGAAGCATCTGAGGCTGCTGTGTTTCGAGAGTATCTCAGGCCAGAGGATTTTAAGGCAGTCTCTGAGGTAGTTTGCTCCATTTTTAGCTGGCAGAGGCCAGGTAGATTAAAGTGATTGTCAAGTCTCATTAAAAAAAAAAAAAAACACAACAACAAGCATGTTATACTTACCTTCTATGTGCAGTTGATTTTGCACAGAGCAGCCTGGATCCTCCTTTTCTCAGACCCCTCTTCTGTGATCCTGGTCCCTCCCTCCTGTCGAGTGCTCTTGCAGCATGCAGCTTGCTATAGGGGCACCCGAGCCAAGTCACAGCTCCGTGTGTCCATTCAGACACAGAGCCTTGACTCGGCTCCACCTCTCTCTTCTTTTTGGCTAACTGACTTTCATTGATAGCCGTGGGAGCCAATGGAGCCGCTGCTGTGTCTCAGCCAAATCAGGAGGACAGTCCCGGATGGCTAAGACACTCGTGGACATCTCTGGAGAGAGATGGGGCTCGGGTAAGTATTAGGGGGTGCAGGGGAGGCTGCTACACACAATTTTGTGGGTCCTTCTGGGTCTGCCATAGAGTCATCAGTCTTATGCCTTGCATTAGCTCTTGGAGCAGAAGCCATGGGCTCATTATTGTAAAATACTCGACCACTAGGGGTTACAAAACCAAATGGGGACATGAGGTCCATCTTAAGATCTCAAGCCACTGGACATCCTTCTGTTTCAGATAGACTCGGTCTGTTCAGTGATGACCTCTCTGCAAGAAGTAAATTTCAGGGTTCATAGTCAATGACGCATATCTTCATGTGCCATTTTTTTCCAGGCTCATCAAGGGTTTCTGCAATTGCAGTAGAAAGTCACCTTTTTCATTTTGTGACTCTACCCTTCGGGCTGGCCACAGCTCCCGAGGGTTCACAAAGCTCCTAGCCTCGGTGCTGGACTTGCTGAAGACGCAGGGGGTGTCAATCTCAGTATACCTCAATCTTTTCTCAGGAAGCAGTAGGTTTCAGATTTTCTTCGATACATTTCTGCAGGAGGAAGTTGCATGTAGGTCAAAGCACGTTCCCTACGGACAGTCCTACTCCAGGTCTTTTGTAGAGGATCATTCTCTCGGTCTGGAATATGAAGATCCAAGCATTGGATTTCCGAAAGGCTCTGTTCCCGGGGTATTGCAGTGCTCAAATTGGTGGTTGATGGTTCGGAATGTGGAGGTGGTGAAATTTTTCCGCTCCGGGGTTTGGAAGATGATAACCACTGATGCCAGTTGGTTTGAAGGTGGCTACAGTTCAGTGAACTTGGTCTCCACAGGAGAGAATACTGCCCATCAATATCTTGAAACTTTTGGCCAGTACACCTTGTTCTGGATTATTGGACGAGCCTCTTATGTGGCATATATCAACCACCAGGGCAGCACCAGGAGTCGTGTGGCTCAGGAAGGTGAACCACATTCTGTCTGGGGCAGAACGACAGGTTCCGTCCCTGTCGTCAGTACATATTCCATGTATAGAAAAATGGCAGGGGGGGGGGGGGTTTCCAGTCATCAGCCATGTGGTCCTTGCATCCTGAGACCTCTCCGTGTCAGTACAGATAGGGGCCCCAACCAAACAAGGAATCTCCATATAACCTAGGAAACACACATCCACAGCAGTTGCTCCATAAAAAACATGTTTTTAATTACAATAAAATATACTTCAGACTGTATACACATCATCTGCAAATATCTTTTTTCTGAGGTAACTTGTCCAGGCAGCCTTTGTTCCAAGACTTGTAGAGTTCAATTCATAACTGGGGATCTGGAAATCAATGAAAAATTCATTTAAAGGGTGGTATATACATTATGTCTGGTGGACAGATTATGGGAATATACACCAATCAGTCATAATAACAGGACCATTGACAGGTAACGTGAACATTGATTATCTTGTTTGAGCAACTTTGACATGGGTCAAATTGTAATGGCTAGACCAGTGTTTCTCAACTCCAGTCCTCAAGGCGCCCCAACAGGTCATGTTTTCAGGATTTCCCTCAGATGAAACAGCTGTGGTAATTACTAAGGCAGTGAAACTGATCAAATCGCCTGTGCAAAATAATGGAGAGCCTGAAAACATGACCTGTTGGGGCGCCTTGAGGACTGGAGTTGAGAAACACTGCGCTAGACAATGGGATTGGAGCAACTCCAGAACTACAGCTCTTGCAGTTGCAATGTTGTCAGTTCACAATAGAATTTAGGAGCTCAATGGAATTCTAGCTGGATCAAAGGGGTATTTTCTCTACTAGAAGTGTTTGAAAAGAAAAAACATGGAGAAATGTGCATTATTGTATATATTACAGCACATGTGTCACAAGGCTCACAGGCTGAATCTGGCCCTACAGGCCATTTCATGTGGCCCTTGCACCTATCCCGCAGCTGCGGCGCCTCCCCCCTTTCTGTCTCCGACTCCACCTGCTTTGAGCAGAGGGGAGGACAGAACTCCTTTTACAGATCCTGCACCTCTTTGTGCAGCTGCATCACCCCCCTCATCTCCGCCTCCCCGGTCTCAGCATTCAGCTGACTTTCAGCTCCTGCAGACCCTGCACTTTCTGCTTCCCAGCTCCACCCCTACTTCTTCCTGGCAGCTCCACAGGATAAGGGGGGGGGGGTGCACTGTGATGTAAGGGACTCTTAACATCTGATGTAAAGGGTGGGTAGGGTGCTCTGGACATCTAGTCTAACTGCTTAAGGACCAAGCCTATTTTGTGACACTTGTTGTTTACAAGTTAAAATTTGTTTTTCTTTTGCTCGAAAATTACTTAGAACCCCCAAAAATGTAAACATCCCTTGTAATAGAAAAAAGCATGACAGGGCCTCTTTAACCACTTGCTTACTGGGCACTTAAACCCCCCTTCCTGCCCAGGCCAATTTTCAGCGCTGTCACGCTTTGAATGACAATTGCACGGTCATGCGACGTGGCTCCCAAACAAAATTGACGTCCTTTTTTTCCCCACAAATAGAGCTTTCTTTTGGTGGTATTTGATCATCTCTGCGTTTTTTTTTTTTTGCGCTTTAAACAAAAAAAGAGCGACGATTTTGAAAAAAAAACACAATATTTTTTACTTTTGCTATAATAAATATCCCAATTTAAAAAAATATATATTTTTTTTTCCTCAGTTTAGGCCGATACGTATTCTTCTACATATTTTTGGTAAAAAAAAAAAAATCTCAATAGGCGTTTATTGATTGGTTTGCACAAAAGTTATAGCGTCTACAAAATAGGGGATAGTTTTATAGCATTTTTATTAATATTTTTTTTTTTTTACTAGTAATGGCGGCGGTCAGCGATTTTTATTGTGACTGCGACATTATGGCGGACACATCGGACATTTTTGACACTATTTTGGGACCATTGTCATTTTTACAGCGATCAGTGATATAAAAATGTACTGGTTACCGTATTTTTCGCACTTAAAATCCTTTTACTTTCACTAAAATCGCCAGTGCGCCTTATACTGCGGTGCGCCTAATGTATGGATGGATTCGTAGTCGGGAGGTACGGCCATCGTAGTCGGGAGGTACGGCCATCGTAGTCAGGAGGTGTGTGTAGAGGTGTGCACATTCATTCGTTCATTTTCTATACCCGCTGCCCCAAAAATGGCTCCTGGTAAGAGACATGCTTACGAAGCGGATTTCAAACTCAACGCTGTCAGTCACGCAGTACAACATGGAAATAGAGCAGCTGCGAGAGAATTCAACATTAATGAATCTATGGTACGGAAGTGGAGGAAGCAAGAAGACGCCCTGCGCCAGGTAAAGAAGACCAAACTGAGTTTCCGAGGGCACAAAGCGAGGTGGCCACAGTTGGAGGACAAAATCGAACAGTGGGTTATTGAACAGAGAACCGCAGGTAGAAGCGTCTCTACTGTCTCTATTCGACTCAAGCAACAGCGATAGCAAGCGACATGAAGATCAACGACTTTCGAGGAGGTCCTTCTTGGTGCTTCCGTTTTATGAAAAGGCGTAATCTCTCCATCCGCACAAGAACTACTATCTCACAGCAACTGCCAAAGGATTACAAAGAAAAGCTGGCCATTTTCCGCACCTACTGCACGAACAAGATCAACGAAAAGAAGATTCGGCCAGAACACATCACCAACATGGACGAGGTCCCCCTCACGTTTGATATCCCTGTAAACCGTACTGTCGAGAAAACAGGGACCAGTACGGCATCTATTCGCACTACAGGAAACGAGAAGTCGTCCTTCACTGTCGTTCTCGGTTGCCAGGCTAATGGCCAGAAACTGCCACCCATGGTCATTTTCAAGAGGAAGACTTTGCCAAAAGAAAAGTTTCCGGTTGGCGTCATCATTAAGGCTAACCCAAAGGGCTGGATGGACGAGGAGAAGATGAGTGAGTGGCTTAGAGAGGTTTACGTCAAGCGACCGAATGGCTTTTTCCACCAATCTCCGTCCCTATTGATCTACGACTCCATGCGCGCCCATCTGACCGATTCTGTCAAAGCCCAAGTGAAGAAAACAAATTCGTTGCTTGCCGTCATTCCGGGTGGATTAACCAAAGAACTCCAGCCGCTAGATATTGGTGTCAACAGGTCGTTTAAAGTTAAATTGCGAGCTGCGTGGGAGCATTGGATGACAGAAGGCGAACACACATTCACCAAGACAGGAAGGCAACGCCGGGCGAGTTACGCCACTATCTGCCAGTGGATCGTGGATGCCTGGGCGAAGGCATCAGTCTCCAGTGTCATCCGAGCTTTCAGGAAGGCCGGAATCATCACCGAACAGCTAGGTAACAGCAACGAGACTGACTCGGATAATGATAACGATGATAACGACGAGAGGGATCCGGGCATGCTTGATGCCGAAATCGCCCAACTGTTAAACTCAGACACCGAAGATGAAGAATTTGATGGATTTGAGGTAGAGGAATAAACTGAAAAAGTGAGTGTATTGTTTTGTATTTTATATAACTGAACAATGTTGAGAGTTATTGTTATTGTGAAAGAGTTGAATAAAGTTTGACTTATCAGACTTATCAGAGTTTTGTTTCATTTAATGCGCCTTATAACCCGGTGCGTCTTATGTACGAACATAAACCCGTTACCAGTCGATCATTGTTGTTGCGCCTTATAACCCGGTGCGCCTTATGGTCCGAAAAATACGGTACTGTAAAAATGACACTGGCAAGGAAGGGGTTAACACTAGGGGGCGAGGAAGGGGTTAAATGTGTAACCTGGGAGTGATTATTACTGTGTGGGGGAGGGGACTGACTGGGGGAGGTGACCGATCTGTGTCCCTATGTACAAGGGACACAGCATCCGTCTCCTCTCCCTGACAGGACGTGGATCTCTGTGTTTACACACAGAGATCCACATCCTTGTCTGTGTACCGGCCGATCACGGGTGTGTGGCGGACATCGCGGCCGCCAGGCACGCGCATCGGCATCTCAGTGACGTGCCGCGCGCGCGCCCCCCAGTGGCCGGAATAGCCGAGGCTGTCTATTGACGGCCTCCCGGATTTGTAGATCCACCTTGAGGCCGTCATTTGTATATGCCCCGGATCTCAAGAAGGTAATGTGAGATCTGGGGTCAAAAAGACCTCACATTTACACCTAAAAAAAAAAAAAATGTATTTTAACCGCTTACGGACCAGCCGCCGCAGTTATACTGCGGCAGGTTGGCTCCGCTGCGTGAACCATTGTAGCTGTACGTCGGTCGCTTTAAGCGGACTTGCAGGCGCGCGCGCCCGCTGCATCAGGGGGGTGCCGATGCTGGTGACCGACGGTCGCGATGACCGCCGGCCGTGAGCGATTTCGGGCACGAGAGGCAGAACAGGGTCGTGTGTGTGTAAACACACACATCCCTGTTCTGTGAGCTGAGGAAAGACAGATCGTGAGTTCCTAATAGCTAGGAACCACAATCTGTAATTTCCTCTAGGTCATTCTCATCCCCCTACAGTTAGAACACACATTAGGGAACACAATTAACCCCTTGATCGCCCCCTAGTGTTAACCCCTTCCCTGCCAGTGAAATTTTTACAGTAATCAGTGCATTTTTATAGCAATGGTCGTTGTATAAATGGCAATGGTCCCAAAAATGTGTCAAAAGTGTCCGATGTGTCTGTCATAATGTCGCAGTTCCGATAAAAATCGCAGATCGCCACCATTACTATTAATGAAAAAAAATAATAACAATGCTATAAATCCATCCCTTATTTTGTAGACACTATAACTTTTGCTCAAACCAATCAATATACGCTTATTGCGATTTTTTTTTTACCAAAAATATGTAGAATACATATCGGCCTAAACTGAGAAAATTTTTTTTTTTTTTAAATTGGGGATATTATAGCAAAAAGTAAAAATTGTTGCTCTTTTTTTGTTTATAGTGCAAAAAATAAAAAATAAATCGCAGAGATGATCAAATACTACCAAAAGAAAGCTCTATTTGTGGGAAAAAAATCCATCAATTTTGTTTGGGTACAGCGTCGCACGACCGCGCAATTGTTAGTTAAAGCAACGTAGTGCCGAATCACAAAAAATGGCCCGGTCATTGGGAAGCCAATTCTTCCGGGGCTGAAGTGGTTAAAAAAAAATTGTCCTTTAGGGCCGTTGGGCAGAAGTGACTTTGAAGTCGCTCCGGTCCTCCAAGGGCATAGAGTTGAGTGGGGGCCCATCATGCCCTCAATCAACATCATGCCCATCAGGCCACAGGACCGGATCGGCTACGGTCAGCGGCGGAGATGCCTAGGACGCTGCGGGAGAGCACCTGTCCCGTCGCCCATAAAAGTGATCTTGAATCTGCCGCGGAGACCACTTTTTTCTTAAAGCAGACTGCTCAGCGTGAATAAAAATACTGGGGTTATGGAAGCTATCTGCTGTCATAACAATGATATTTAAACGTCAAAGTAGTGACGTATATCACGGTGGGCAGTCCGGAAGTGGCTAATAGATACAACCGGCCCTGTGAGGGCAACCATAATGCTGATGCGGCCTGTGATGAAGTTGCATTTGACACCCTTGTATGACAGAGATGTACTGCAGATTTTTTTATTTGGCTATAAAACAAGTGCTTTAGAAACAGGTGGGCAAACGGCTCAGCTACAGATAGATCAAAAGTGAAATATAGGTTCATGTCTTGGGGGTCCCCCTAACACCAAAAAAGCACAGAAAAATCAAATATTAAATGCCTGTTTGTAGGGATTTTCCTTTTGTATAAATTATTTTGTATTCACTTGTAATGCACCTCTGAGCTTGATAAAAGATAAAAAACTCCCGGAGAGCGCGTTCCCTAGCACAGCCTCCTTTGAGTGTATAGTTACAGATAGCTACGTACCACATCTTAAACTGTATCACTTTAAGAAAAACATTTTTTGATCAGACTTTACTGGTACAGAAAAAGAACACACATATATTGAAATAACATTTTATTCCATTATAGTTAAAGTCCAAAGCTGATGTATATGATTTTGAAATGTATTTATCTATAACCCTGCAGCACAGCATATACCATACACAATATAGGCCTAAGTATTTAGCTAGTATAACGATCAATTAACTTATGACCTTGTGATGGTGGATCCCCTCCAGTCATGTGTCTGTTAGCTCCTTTAGGACCATTTAATACTGTTTAATGACTGGCTAATGGTGGTTTATTATCTATTTAGCACCCATCCATTTGGAAGGCTACATAATACTCAGTCGGTGGGGATCCATAAAGTATCCAATTTAATGTTGGCTCTATAGCCGGTTTAAATATTTTGATGCAGTTATGACTGCCATCTAGTGGGCTTTACCAGTATTACAGGGGAACCATCCAAAACCATTATATGGGGCTGTATACAGGATCCACATTATTAGGATGGATTGTCTTATAGCCAACTTTCACAGGATTGTTATAAGAAGTGATATATATAAACGTATCCGAACTTTGGGTTATAACTTTATCTTCATAAATATTAAGAGGGATGAGTTTCGAATTGTAGCTTGTTTTAATAGATCCAACTAAAGGCGGTCCCCTTGTTACAAACATCCGACTTACAAACGAAGGAGGACAACAGGAAGTGAGAGGAAATCTACCCCTAGGAAGGGAAATTCTCTCCTGTAAGAGTTGTCATGGGAAAAAGGTACCTCCACTGAAGCTTTATCACCAAGGCTCGTTTCCACAACAACTCAAAATTTTCTAAATCCAATTGTCATTGGGCCAGAAAGTGAGGTGAAATGTTCTGAACAGGTGCACAGACAGTAAAACAAATGTTACAGGGGTGATAACCCTTCCCTATGTTTTCCAAAAAGCTTAAAAATCGTTTTTTGGCTGGAGCTACACTTACATTTTTTTACCTGTTCCGACTTACAAACAGATTCAACTTAAGAACAAACCTACAGACCCTGTCTTGTTTGTAACCCGGGGACCGCCTGTATCTAGGGAAAGCACATTGACTTGAGGGGAGCCACCATCACAGAGCCATATATGATAATTGACCATTATACTAGCTAAATCCTTATATTGTGTATGGTATACTTTGTGCTGCAGGGTAGTAGATACACAATTTGACTCAATTTTGGATTCTAACTATGATGGAATAATATTGTATTGTTTTAATATGTATGTGTTCTTATTCTGTACCAGTAAAGTCCGATCAAAATATATATTTTTTTCTATGTTAAAGTGTATAATTACACTTTGTCCTACCCAGCTACTCTGCTCCTCCCCACATAACATTATAGTATGCAGCAGCCAGTAAAGGAGAGAAGGGAGATATTAGAGTGACAGCTCTGAGTCTAGGGGGTACTATTGACATCAGATCCAAGATGGTGGCACCCAGCAGCAGTTTCTGGGATTTTAGATGTCCACAGGTAAATAACATTCAGAAAATATATTAATTGCATTTATAATCTAATGAAAAGATTGTTGTTGAAAGGAATTCTCTTTAAAGTGAACCTACAATAATAATAAAAAAAAAACCTTCAGGTCTACAGCTTGCACATGCACCTTTCAAATACTTACATAAAGTTGTGCTCAAAAGTTTACATACCCTGGCAAAATGTATGATTTCTTGGCCATTTTTCAGAGAATATGAATGATAACATAAAAACATTTCTTACACTCATGGTTAGTATTTGACTTAAGCCATTTATTATCAATCAACTGTGTTTACGCTTTTAAAATAATAATGGCAACAGAAACTACCCAAATCACCCTGATCAAAAATTTACATACCCCGGTGATTTTGGCCTGATAACATGCACACAAGTTGACACAAAGGGGTTTGAATGGCTATTAAAAGGTAACCATCCACACCTGTGATCTGTTTGCTTGTAATTAGTGTGTGTATAAAAGGTCAATGAGTTTCTGGACTCCTGACAGACCCTTGCATCTTTCATCCAGTGCTGTACTGACGTTTCTGGATTCTGAGTCATGAAGAAAGCAAAAGAATTGTCGAAGGAACTGCAGGAAAAGGTAGTTAAACTGTATAAAACAGGAAATGGATATAAAAAAATATCCAAGGAATTGAGAATGCCAATCAGCAGTGTTCAAACTCTAATCAAGAAGTGGAGACAGGGCATTAATCGATTAATCCAACTATACAAGGGTAGCATTAGGAGAACATTTTTAGAACTAATATGGGAACTTAGTATATCTAATAATTATTTTTATAAATGCCTCCAGATCAGGCATGCCCTCCAGGTTCAGTTCAAATCACAAACAATCAAATGGAGCCAGATTCCCACTCTACTAAAAATAATTAAATCAGATACATCTAAAGGGCTGATCTCTGAGTTCTTCTAAAAGTAAGGTGGGATGGGAGAGAGATGTGGGAGCAATATCTATAAAACAGTGGGACAATATTTTAGAACGTGGGGCACTGGTCTCGATTTCCCCCTCACAGAAAGTATCTCATCTGTTCCTGGTACACAGGTTGGAGACAAGATGATGAGTGCCCTAGGTGTAAGGCGACAGGAGATCTTCTCCACGTGATGTGGAAGTGCCCGAAGCTATTTAGATACTGGGCTGAGATAATTGATAGCATAAACAAAATCTTCGGGACTACATTAGAACCAGAGGCCAGGACATGCCTGCTAGGGAGCATGGAGGAAGCTACAGTCCCGGTCGGTAATACTGAAGTAGTGCTGAGATGCCGATTTCAAGCAAGGAAATTGATTGCACAGAAATGGCAGGCCCAGACCCCCCTCCGACAGTGGGAAATTGGGTTGAGATTATCAACACGACAGTATGGAGCGAGAAAGTGGTATTCACCAGGCGCGGCAACTACAAGAAGTTTATGAGGATGCAGAGGACTTGGTTGAACGAGATGGGGTGTCCCCTGTGAGGGGATTGTGGGGAGTGGCGGAGAGATCTCCCTCCTCTATGTCTCCAGACTCCATTTTTTTCCTTTTGACCTTTACTCTTAAAAGACATTTTCTCTTCGCTTTCCCCCCTTCTTTTTTCTTTCCCATTGTTCAATAGCAACCAATGAAAGCACAAGTAAAATTAATGTTTGAGTGGTGCATGGGAGGGTATGGGTTGGGGGGGGGAGGTAAAGCAATAACTGTTTTATGCAATGTAAGTTGCTATATAATGCTGTATGATGGAGTATTTTTTTTTCTGAAGAGACAATAAAAAAGTATTTAAATAAGAAGTGGAAAATGAGGGGTTCTGCTGAAACTAAACCACGGTCAGATAGACTAACTAAAATTTCAGCCACAATTGCCAGGAAAATTGTTCGTGATGCAAAGAAAAACCCACAAATAACTTCAGGTAAAATACAGGACTCCATCCAGGAGAATGGGTATAAAGTGCTCACTAGGTAGTATAGAACCCCATCTCTCCTTCATAAATTTGCCCCCTCGACCTCCAATGTATGCTGGAGATGCAATGCAGGGGTGGGAACCATGATACATATTTGGTGGGATTGCATACACATCCAACCCTTTTGGAGGGAGGTCCACAAATGTATTGCATCAATCACCACCTACAACCTGGACTTCACACCAGCTCAAGTCCTCCTGCATCACACTTCCCTTTCAAGAAAAGACTACTTCAAATCCCTAGCCATGCACATGGTGAATGCTGCTAGGCTGTGCATTCCCAAACACTGGCGCTCCTGCCATACACCGTCACTTAAAGAATGGTTTGCGACCATTTCTAGAATTTGCGACATGGAAGAGTTGATCCACATTTCGCAGGAGAGACTGGAGAGTTTCTCGATTACCTGGACCTGCTGGTCACATTTCAAAACAACCGCTGAATACAAACAGCATGCTCCCCCAGACTAGAGTATGATCTCTTATGGTCACTTCACCCCTTTCTCACCTACAGAGGCCCGAGCGAGTGGTCACTCCCCTCACCCTTCCCCTTATCCCTACCCTTACCCCTACCCCACCCCCTCCTCCCCTTTTCTATCCGCTCCTTCACATCTTACTGCTCCTTAGCTCTCTCCGAACTTTCCCCCCTCATCTCTATTACAAATACCCCCCTGCCCCCATCAGTGTGCTACCCATGGTCCCCTCTCTCGCTGTTTTCCCCTACTCCCTAATTCCTCTCCCCCTTTCCCAACCCCCCCTTCGTTCCCATAACCCCTCCGCATGAGTAGGCACTGTCCCCCTCCTCTCACCCCTCTATCACCATTCCATAGACACCACCTTATTGGTGTCGGAAACACTAAGTTAGGTAGCAAAGTTAGCAGGCAGTTGGAACGTGAATCAAAATAATAAAGGCTCCGGCCCATCCGCACTTCCCCTCTCATTTATACAAAAGCTGGAGACATTTACACGCAGGCCTGTCATGTCAGTATATGTTGTACCAAAAGCTGGTTTTCCCTGACTGTACTTCTTCTGTTTTATACCTTGTACTGTGAATTGTGTGAATTTGCTCAATAAAACTTTATGGAAGAAAAAAAAATACAGGACTCTCTGAAAACATGTGGTGTGGCTGTTTCAAGATGCACAATAAGGAGGCACTTGAAGAAAGATGGGCTACATGGTCGAGTCGCCAGAAGAAAGTCATTACTACGCAAATTGTGAAAAGAAACAATCAGCGCCAAAAATTAAATATACAGTGAAATAATATTAAGAGAATTAATCCCGTGCTACTCTGTAATATAATACCCTAATATAAACGTGCACAGCTGCTAAACATTCTTAGTGATACACCACACTGGTTGCAAATAATTATAATTAGGGATGTACCGATACCGGTACCGGTGCCGATCCTTGGCATTTTCGGGGGTATCGGTACTCGTGAAAATGCACCGATACCAGAAGTGACAACTCGTGAAAATGCACCGATACCAGAAACTGATACCAGAAGTGACGACAGCTTGGGCGGAGCTCGAGAACCGGATAAGGTTGCAGCCTCTCCACACGGCGATGAGTGCTGTTTCCCACAGAGTCAGGACATGTGTTTTGCTGCTGCTGCGCCTGCTACATGGCTGCCCCACATGGCGAGCGTCCTCCTTACACCATGTCCCCTCATGGCGGCCGGTGAGTGCTCTTCTCTATTTCATTCTAACTGTTGCTTCACTTGCTTGCTTACTTCTTATGTGTCCCCACTGTCCCGCGGCCGGTGATTGCTGTACACTACAGTACTACTAGCTTACATGACATCACTTGCCTAACATGGCGGCCGGCCTGTGTTATACACTATGGTTTAGTTTGTCCCACATTGTCTCTCTCTCACTTGCCTAACATGGCAGCCAGCCTGTGTTACACTTAGTTTGTCCCACATTGTCTCTCTCTTGTCCAACATGTCCACTGTCCAGCATGGTGGCCAGCCTGTGTTTGTGTGTGTGTTACATAACTTAGTGTCCCACATTGTCTCTGTTGCCTAACATGTCCATTATGGCGGCAGATGACTGCTGCTGTTACATAAATCATCATTGTCTCTTGCCTAACATTTTCCTGCATGTGCCTTTCTGAGACCATTCTCTGCTTTTTGTATTGTAGAGACCGTTGTACCCGACACATGGATTTCACCATCCCTGCCGCTGGTTTACTTGGCCATACCAAGATGCTGGATGCAGCAGGAACAAACAACAAGCACTGGTGAGAGCAGCTTCATTATTTAAAAAAAAATAGTAGTTGTCATCATGTGTGAAAAAAAATCAGAAAACAAAACATTTGGGCTCAAGAAAATTTCCCCCATTTTCCTATTTTTTTTTCCCCCTTAAGGTGGAGAGACTTACTTATTCCTGGCTTTAAGTGCAATGCAAACGGATGCCACTGCCAGCAAAATGTCAGGTGTCTGGAAGTTTTTTTAAATTGATGAAACCAACAAACGCATTGCAGACTGCAAACTCTGTTCTGCCAAAATATCCAGAGGAGGTTCAAAACTTAGTTCTTATAATACCAGTAATCTCATAAAACACCTCAAAACGAAACAAAAGACTGAGCATGGCGAATTTACAGCTATCACTAGCTCTTGCACTCAGCAGCTGACACTGCAGCAAACCCTTGCCAGACGTGAAAAATTTTCCATGGATAACCCAAGGGCTAAAATAATATCTGAAGTAGTTACCCAATTCATCGTTCTTGATGATCAGCCACTATCAATAGTTGACAATGTGGGTTTTCGGCGACTTATGAATCTTTTGGAGCCAAAGTACGAAATTCCCAGCTGCCGTCATGTCACAGGCGTCATTTTGCCACAATTACACAACACAGTGAAAAAACACATTACCAACATGCTACAGGAGGATATAAAGGCTATCAGTTTCACCACGGACATTTGGAGCAGTAGTGTGAGTCCTGTGTCTGTAATTAGCTTAACTGCACAGTGGATTGATGCCAAGTCATGCTGCACGCAAAGAAATTTCAAGGCTCTCACACAGACCAAGCTATAAGGAGCATACTAGAAGAAATGCTTGACACTTGGGCGATTCCCAAAAGTTCTGTCCATGTGATAGTCTGTGATAATGGCAGAAATATGATAAAAGGTGTACAAGATGCTGGTCTTCAGAGTCTTTCATGAGTAGTAGCACATACACTGCAGCTGGCTGTCTCAGAGGGGCTTTTATCACAGCGCAGTATTACGGAGGCTGTGGGAGTTGGGCGCAAAATAGTTGGGCACTTTAAATATTCAAACCTGGCATATTCTCGGCTGCAAGATATTCAGATCCAGCTTGGTCAACCCATTAAAAGACTTCAACAAGATATTCAGACTCGGTGGAATAGCACTTTTTACATGCTGCAGTCTCTGATAGAGCAAAAACGGGCCATTGGAGTATATATTTCAGAACATGAGCTGCCTGCAACGATCACTGCAAATCAGTGGAATCTCATGGAGAAGATGATCAACATCTTGACTCCCTTTGAAGAGTTGACTCGGCATGTGAGTTGTTCAGATTCTTTTGCCTCGGATTTAATTCCTGCAGTGACTGTGCTACAGCGATTATTATCTAAAGAAGTGGATGAGGACCACGGTGTTAAAACGATGAAGAACACATTGCTTGGTGCTTTGCAGAAACGGTTCTCCGACATGGAGCAAAATCCACTTTACTGCATCGCTACCTTACTCGATCAAAGGTAATCAATTATTTATTGCTAGCTGCTATTTTGCATTGTTTTTATTTGAATATTGATGATATGATTTTGTTTTTTGGATGAATGTGATATTTTACAGTGTTATCACTTGCTTGCATTAAAAAAAATGTGTAATGCAAGTGATAACACTGTAAATCTCACCTTCATAAAAAACACAAAACAAAATCGATAATGACAAACACACTTACCTGCTCTGCCTCTGTGTAATGGTTTTGCACAGAGCAGGCCAGACAACTGTTTTTGCCGTGTCCCCCGCCGTCACCTTTCCTTCTAGCAGTGCCCCCACAGCAAGCTTCCACAGTTGTTGCTTTGCTTGCATGACGTTGTCTAATGTCTTGTATTTTTCTTCTTCTAGGTATAAAGATCGGTTCTTCTCAAATGCAGGCAGGCCAAAGAGATGTTCGTGCTGGAAATGCAACAAATATCTTCTGTACAGGTACTACAGGCACAGGCAGCTACACCTGAGGTGCTTGAGAAACCAGCTACCAAAAGGCTTATTCATCTACATAAGAGAACAGTGCTCCCACAGCTGCTACCATACAACTAGAAGCATATCTTGGAAAGGTCACTGTGCCTCGTTCGGACAAACCTCTTGGGTATTGGGCAGTCAATACACTGCGATTTCCCACTCTAGCCCAAATGGCACAAAAATATCTTTCAGCTCCTTGCAGTAGTGGGGAAAGTGAGAGATTGTTCAGTGCAGCGTCACACATTCTGACTGACACCAGAAACCGACTCCTAACTGAACATGCAGAGATTCTTCTGTTTCTTAAAAAAAACTTGCCACTTGCGTTTGAATTGGAAAAGTAATCTACCGCCTGTTACTGTCCAACTGTAAGGCATCATGCACAGTTGCACGCTGCAGCTCAAAGCAACTGCTCCACCTGGCATTTGAGCATTTTTTTAGCGTTTCCTCTGCCTGTTAACTCCCCTCCATGTTGGTCTTTAAAAAAAAAAAAAAAATTTGCCTTTTTAACTCCATGCCACAAAACTTTTTCCTTAAGTAAAAAAGTGAATCACCTATGGTGTGCACATTGCACAGTATAGGCGATTCAACGTGCAATGCATGGGGGACACATAGCCTAATATGGAGCGGCATAGAGTTAACACTACAGGCAAACAAAAGGTTCAAAAACAGGGAGCTCATACACGCCTGTAGGAGCAGCTACTTTGAGCTTTATTGTGCATGTGGCCTTACTGCTGCTAAGTCCTTGGCGCCTTGGCCTTGCCATCCTGGAATGAACCCAATTGTGGTCTGTGAAAAATGTTTTTTCAGGAGTTTCATAAGAAGTTGAACTAGAAGCTAGCACTTTTTTTTTTAATTTAAAAAATGTTTACAAAATAATGTTAGTTGAGGTACTGTCCAGTTGCTCCTCCTCAGGCCCAACATTATTTACCTGTATTGCACTTGGGTTGGTTGATGTGATGACGTGAACTTGTGATGTTTGTTTTATACGTGGCGTCATAAACAATGATAATATTTCATGTTCTGTGTGACATTTGAACTTTCCATTTTCAAAGCATAATGCCTGTACAATGCAGCTAAAAGCATCTGCTCCTCAAGGAGTTTGAGCTTTTTTCCTGCCTGTTAACACCTCCGCTCCATGTCAGCCCATTGCACAGTAGTTTCAGGAGTTTAGTGGCAGGAAAGTTTACAGGCAGAAAAAAAATCCAAGGATTTCAATTTCCAATTTCTTTGGATTTTATTCTGCCTGCTGCCTTGTAAGCTGCCCTGCCACTAAACTTCTGAAACCGCATAGTGTTCCTTGGCCAATGGCCATGAATAAAACACATAGGCTAACACATGGAGGGGAAGAGGTAACAGGTAGAGAAAAAAAAAGCTCAAAAGAGCTAAAACACCTGGAGAAGCAGCTGCTTTGAGCTGTGCATGAGGCCTTACTGCAGCCTACATGCCAACCTAACACACATCCTTGCCATCCTGGAATGTTCTGTCTGTGAAATGTGTTTCTCTTACACATGTGTAAGAAGTGGAACTGGAAACAAACACATGTTGTTTTTTTTAATTTATTTTATAATGTCTTGTGTTGTGAGGTGACTGTCACTGAGGTACTGTACTGTTCTTGCTTCTCCTCATGCCTAAACATTGTGATTTTGCAATGTACATGACATTATTTTATATAACATGTTCTGTGCAATTTGCGCTTTAACAGCTTTGTGACCACTGCAGCAAATAAACATGTTTTCTTGCATAATGTCTTTTGACTGCATAACAATTCCTCATATTATGGCGAAAATGTGTAATTTTTCATTATTTAAAAAAATAAAATGGTCACGTGACCAAAATCAGTTATCGGTAATTGGTATCGGCGAGTACATGATGTCAAGTATTGATACTCGTACTCTGTGTCAAAAAAGTGGCATCGGTGCATCCCTAATTATAATAAATTAATGTAGCGCTATGTATATAAACCAAATTAAATTAAATACAAGTGCAAATATATAATATTAATAAAAATTAACAAATCATTAATAAATGATTTATTAATGATTACTATACAAATGCCACAAAGTATCCCGCTTACAATACACCAAACAGCACAGAGACAAGCCTCAAACCTTCTGGCACAAAGTCATTTGGAGTGATGAGACCAAAATTTTGCTTTTTGGCCACAACCATAAATGCTTATTTGGAGAGAAGACAACAAGGCCTAAGATGAAAGGTACACCATTCCTACTGTGAAACACGGAGGTGGATTGCTGATGTTTTTGGGATGTGTGAGCTACAAAAATGGACAGGAAATTTGGTCAAAATTGTTGGCAAGATGAATAAATACTGGAGGAACATTTGCATTCATCAGCCAGGAAGCTACGCATGGGACGTACTTGGACATTCCAACATGACAATGATCCAAAACACAAGGCCAAGTCGACCTGTCATTGGCTACAGCAGAATAAAGTGAAGGTTCTGGAGTGGCCATCTCAGTCTCCTGACCTCAATATCATTGAGCCACTCTGGGGAGATCTCAAACGTGCAGTTCATGCAAGACAGCCCAAGAATTTACAGAAACAGGAGACTTTTTGCCAAGATGAATGGGCAGCTTTACCATCTGAGAAGATAAAGAGCCTCATCCACAAATACCACAAAAAAAAGACTTCAAGCTGTCATTAATGTTGAAGGGGGCAATACAAGGTATTAAGAACTGGGGTATGTAAACTTTTGATCAGGGTCATTTGGGTTGTTTCTGTTGCCATTATGATTTAAAAAGAGTAAACACAGTTGATTGATAATAAATGGCTTCAGCCAAACACTAACCATGAGTGAAACCGATCGTTCCAGCGACAAGCACGAGCCCAGTGGCTCCAGCCTCTGTCTTGGGTCCCTTATTGGATAGATTGAAAGCAGGGGGAGCCATTGGCTCCTGCTGCTGTCAATCAAATCCAGTAACACAGGTGCTGGGCTGAGTCCTGCTGTCTCTGTCAATAGATGCAGCAGCGGGACTCGTGAGCGCGCCCGCACGGGGGCCCCCATGGAAAGCGGCTCTCTGTGGGGGCTCCCAATGAGCAGGAGCACCGCCGGGGGGCCCAGAAAACAAGGGGCTGGACTGCTCTGTGCAAAACCCTTGCACAGAGCAGGTAAGTATGACATGTTTATTTAAAAATAAAAACAGAACCTTTACAATCACTCTTAAAAATGCCCATAATTATAATATTTCTACCTGAATGACATGGTATCCCAAGATCTCCAGATGTCTTTTCTTCATTGCAAATAGACCTTTTACATGGGGAGAATTCCTGAGCAATGCCCAAGGATGGAGAAAATCTACAGCGACCCTACATTAATGAAAGAAAGGTTTAACAATAAGCCATCTAAACTTTTTCAGTATAACCAAGATATGAAGGTGATAAAAAAACTGAATGTTGTAGAGGTCCAGGAGTGATCAGACATACCCACATTAGATTTAAGCCTCATACACACTATTAGATTTTCTGCAGATTTTTGTCTTTAGATTTACCAAAACCATATAGTATGGAGGTCAGACCTTAAGAGTTTCAATTTTTTTGCAATCAGGCAGGCCCTTGCACTACATGGTTTTGGTAAATCTAAAGACAAAAATCTGCAGAAAATCTAATAGTGTGTATGGGGTCTTAGGTGCCTATAGTCTACCAGTCTCATTCTGTGCAGAGTAAAAGGTGTTTGCAAGCCCTTTCAAACCTAATGAATGAAAACTGTGAAATTCAATTACTAATCTGTAAACAGCTTAACTCCTTAGCCATCACTGACCTTTGAGCACCTGCCGGTAAAGGCTTATTTTCCTGTAAGTGACTGTCAGATTCACACATGGATGGTAAGTAAGATGACAGATCATCCTCTTGTACATATGCAATGGGGTTTCTCTCTTTATCTAGAATGTATTCAAAATCTACAGAGAAAAAACACAAATTAGAAATGTCATTATCGGTAGCACTAAAGGAAACCTGCACTAAGAGAAATCCCAAGGTATTCTATACAAATATACCATGCCTGGATGTCTCTGGCCTCACTACTTCCTTTGTGTCTGACTCCATTTCCATAAGCAGATCAGGCAGATCAGGCAGTCAGAGCAAAGTCAGCAATAGAAGCCGACCCTATCACTTTAATACAGGTTTCTTTTAAGCTGGCAATGCTTGCATCATGCAGGCTTCCAACCTGATTTGGATGTATTACCAATACTTATAGTGTCGTCAATATAAGGATTTAAAAACATTATGACCACAATTTGAGGGGCGGACAAAATGAAAACTGCATTTATGTCACAAATGAAAGCATCAATATGTAGGCAGAAAATAGTGTAATAATCAAATTACCAATTCTTAAATTTGCCTGAACACACTACATGGCCAAAAGTGTGTGCACACCTACCATATGAGCTAATTCGACATTCCATTGCAAAAACTTCGACATTAAAACTGAGTTGACCAATTTTGGGTTAATGCCTGTAAGGGTATATATATCCAGTAACCAAAACGGCGGAAAGTGAGCTTCCTGAGGACAACCAATCAGGTGGAAATGCGTTGAAGCTATACCCGCGTCATCGTGGCGTAACTACCACCGACGCCATCTTTGGTTGGGAACCCGAGCCGCACTTGCCAGTAAGGAAGCGGTACGGTGGTTACAAACAACCAATGCTGTACACACCAGGTGTTAGGCACTAATACAAGCGAGTGTATTCCTTACCTTTTGGCTAATAAATTGTAAAAAACGGTTTTACACTATGGGTTTTTAACATCAAGCAAACCCAATAGAAGAGCTACTGGATTTAAAGGGGACATGCTCCACAAGCGCATCTGGCCATACTAGTGATAGTTGGTCATATATATATATATCTGGTGAGTGTAAATCCATGTGAGGCACGGTATGCACTAGCGGAATCAAGCACCAAGTTTAACCTCTATACAGAGCACCCGCACTTGCACAATGGGCATACGTGAATGGGACTTTATATATTATTTTATAATTTTTGTTCCCATTTCTATTAGATGCCAAGAACTTTATATGGCATGTATATTTATTTATCACATGAAATGGGATCCATGACAAGTGCGGTAAACTACTGAATATTAGGTAAGTTGTGTTAACACTGGTACACAATATAACTGTGGCGGTCACTTTTTTGGAGGCCACTTTTTTAGAGCATTAATTCCCAGAGCACAATTCACCCATATCCTAGGCACTGAACAAAACATTTTTTTTCATTAATATGGAGTTGGCCTCCACTTTGCAGCTATAACAGCCTTTACTCTTCTCGGAAGGCTTTCCAAACGATTTTGGAGGGTGTCTGTGGGATCATCTGCCCATTCAGCCAAAAGAGCATCTGTGAGGTCTGGATGTGACGATCTGGCTTGGTGTTCCAATTCTTCCCAAAGGTGTTCAAGGGGGTGGAGGTCAGGGCTCTGTGCAGGCCACTTGAGTTCCTCCACACCAAACTGGATCACAATAATGCTGTAAAAAGAAAAAGGACCTTCCCCAGACTGTTGTCATAAGACTGGAAGCATTCAATTGTCTAAAATGTCTTTGTATAGTGTAGCATTAACTGCACACTTCAAAGGAAACACCTGAACTCAATCATTTGGAGGGGTGTTCACATACTTTTGTGTAGAGGCATAGCTTGAAGCTTGTGGGCACTGATGCAAAAGTTGACCTGGCCTATGCTTCAGTTATAAATGAGCACAGTGAGTGGTCGGTACTGATCGCACACTGTGTTGATTCAGAAAAGGAAGGGGCCGATAAATTACATATTTCACGCCCCCTTCCTCTGCTCTCCCTCCTGTAACATCCCTCGCAGCAGCCAGCAAAGCTGCGGACTGCGGAGGGGGGGGCAGAGGTTCCAGCGGCTGCAGGAGGAAATGGAGGGCATTGGCTTCTCTGTATGCCACCCCAGTGCCCCTTCTATCCAGGTGTAGAACCAAATGTGACAGGGGAGCTGCACAGGCCCACTGGAGCATGGAGCTGGGATGCAATTGCTACACGTGACCCCTATAGCTACGTCAGTGCTTTTGGCTATACAGTATATCTGTATGCAGTTCTGTCTGATCTGCAGAGTCACAAATCAGTTATCCAGGCAGTCAGATGTACTGGACATATCGCCATGCAACTATCCATGGAAGCAAATTGCAAGGACCCAGTTTGTGAACTGATTTGCTCATTGGTCAGACAAAAGGAGTCACTGGCTCCCCATAATTCTACCACGGATTTTTATATATAGGTGTGTATGATGTAATGTTTAATGTAATGGTATAGATTATAAAGAAAATGAAATAAATCCCATTCCTGCAACTTACCTATAGTGTAAAAGTATGGTGTCCTCACAGACATTTTTGTATAATCTGGGCCCCCAAATATTTCTTTGAGTAGCTGATGAATCTGTTGTTGAGTCGCACCTTTCTCTGTAGGATGAGATTGCAGGTCAGTGTTAAAGAGGAGCTGAAATGTGAAAGCTGTGCCCAAAAAAATGCAGACAGGAGGCAAAGGACTAAGTCACCAGTATTGAGGTCTCCCTGTAGCTGATCTTTTCCCCTTTACTGACTTACATAGGCAGCTCACAATCGCATACCAGAAAGTGCACTGCTATTTTTCAGGTGGAATCAGACAAAAAAGGTACATTTTCAGGACACAAACATTTCTACATGTTCCCTACAACAAAGAAAATCTTCACTTTGAGTTCAGTTATATTTTTTTTCCAAATAACAATTTTATTTTATTGATACATTTTTTGACAGAGACATATGCAATGCATTACATGGTTACTGAAACGGCGCACAACACAAGCTGGCACACTATCATTACGATTGTGCGGTGTCTTACATACAGTGACAGTGATTACCTATCTTGTGCTATTAGAACATTGCCATTATTATCAACTCTATATATTAACTTTGCATAACCTAAAGTAGGAGTCACTAGGGGACTCACAGTGAAAGAAAAGGAAAGAGAGAGGGGGGAAAAGAAAGTAAGGAGTCACCAGATTGTCTCCCTTATCTGATCAGAGAGGATTCTCCCGGTGGTGCCACAGCTCCCAGACCGTATCATGGGCCTCCAGTCTGTTCTGTATTCTAGCGGTCATTTTCTCCATCATTTCCACGTCTTTGATCCTGGCATGTAGGGCCTCGGGGGAGGGAGGGGAGCGGCGTTTCCAATTTAGTGCTACTAGACAGCGTGCCGCTGTGAGGATATGGCGTGTCAATTTCTTACACAGGACTGGGGGTTTCAGTGGTGTTAAACCCAGGAGGAAGAATTTTGGAGTGGCGGGGATCAGCCTATCAAGAAGGCAGGCGAGCAACTGCTGGACCGAGTTCCAGAAAGGAGCGATCAGTGGGCAGTTCCAGTAGATATGGAGGAGGGTTCCTCTAGCCCCAAGGCAGCACCAGCAACGATCGGAGCTAGTAGGATAAATGACGTGGAGTACATCAGGGGTCATATACCAGAAGTAGAGAATTTTATATGTATTTTCCTTGTAAAAGTGTACAGATCGAGCTTTTCGCCGCCTGAGCCCCGATCACCCGCCATTGTTCCATAGGGATCTCCTCGCCAAGAGCCTTTTCCCCATTTAATCATATAGGCGTGCTTTCCCACCGTTTCCATGGGCCATGCGTTTAGTATTTTGTATATGTCAGATATCAAGCCCTTCTGGGCAGAACCCGCCAATACTAGCTTTTCAAAGGGGGTCGGAGGGGAAAATTGCAGGTGTGGTGCAAAAGTCAAGGTGTAATGGCGTATTTGGAGATACCCATATAACTCCCGACGTGGCAGATCAAATTTGACCCGTAAATCGGCAAAAGGCAGCAGTTTGCGAGTCCAGGGTTCCACCAGATCCCCAAAGTGAAATAGATTCCGTGTAGTCCACGGCGAGGACATTCGGTGGGTAAGGCTACCTGGCACCTTAGGATTGCAGGCAAATGAGGTCAGGAGCGAGCTGTCAGAGGACAGCTTATGTTGGCGTGCCAGCTTGCGCCATAACCGCCGAAGTTGGGTCATAGGGCACAACAGACGTTCAGGGTCTACCTCCGCGTTTGCACTCCAAAAGTAGATTGTTTGGGTGTACTGGGGCGAGCCACAGCTTTTCGATTTCCGTCCATTTATTATAGGAGCGCTAGCTACCCAGTAGGGAAATATGATGTTTTTTCCACTGCAGTAGGAGGGCTCTAATGGAGCGGAAGAGGGGAGGGGGAATTTTCCTGGTAAAGGGTGGTAAATTTTGGGGTGAGGTAAATCCCCAGGTACTTCAGGGCCTTAAGTTTCCAGCTGAAGGAAAAATTGGCCTTCAGGTGGTCCGTCTCTGCATCAGAAATGTTAACTGGAAGGGCTTCGGATTTGGACGTGTTTATTTTATATCCCGGAAGGGCTCTGTATCGGTCAAGTTCCGCATGAAGGTTCGGGAGGGAAGATCTAGGTTGGGTCAATGTAAGGATAATATAGTCAGAGAATAGTGAGATTTTAAACTCCCTATCTCTAACCAATATGCCCCTTATGTCCGGGTTCTTGCGAATAGTGGCGGCCAGAGATTCAACGCAAAGCGCGAAAAGCAGCGCGGGGGGGGAGTGGGCATCCCTGCCTAGTGCCATTCGTCACTGAACATGAGGCGGAGAGAGCAAAAGGGGTTTTGACTTGGGAGGAGGGACTGGAGTACAAGTGTTGGATTGCTCGAAGGAAAGGCCCCCGGAACCAAACATGGCGTAGCGTGGCGAACAGGAAGGGCCACCCAAGGTGATCAAAAGCCTTCTCGGCATCCAAACTAAGTAGCAAGGACTGCAGGCCTTCCCTGTTCGCCACCTCAACCAGGTCAATTATTTTCCTAGTATTGTCCCCGCCTGACGGAGCCCACCTGCTCTTTATGGATAAGGGAGGGGAAGACAGTGTTCAGACGGATTGAAAGTAATTTGGTGAAGATTTTCAGGTCCGAATTCAGGAGGGCGATAGGCCTGTAGTTGGCACAGAGGGAGGGATCCTTATTCGGCTTGGGGATCACCGTGATAAAAGAGCGCTGCATATCCATGGGGACGGGAGTATCCCGAAGAAAGGCATTAAACAGTTTACACATGTAAAAGAGGGAGAAATGATTTGTAATATTCGTAGGGTAGACCGTCTGGTCCCGGGGCCTTATGGGAGGGTAAAGATTTAATGGTCTGCTCTAATTCTTCTACCGTGATCGGTGCATTTAGGGAGGTAAGGTCTGAGGGTTGAAGCTGGGAGATCCAGCTGTGCTCAAGGTAATGTCTCATAAGCTGGGAGAGGTCGGAGGAGGGAGGGTTACTGAGAATATCAGGGTTATTGTAGAGATCCATGTAAAATTCTGCAAAGGATTGGGCTATCTCCCTAGGATGGGATACCAAGCATTCTAAACTATTCTTAATCTGGTGCAGTGTTGATATGTGGGCGCAATCACGCAACTTCCTGGCCAAGAGGGAGTGGGCCTTGTTGCCTTTATCGTAAAACATTTGCTTTAATCTAACTAAGGCTTTCTCCACCCGACCTATTGCTATGTCACCAAGAGTCGCTCGAAGGGTGGAGATTTTTTTTAGGAGGGTCAGGGTGGGGGAACTTTGCAGTCGATGTTCCAGGACCCTAAGCTCCCTTTCCATTTGCAGTTTCAAGGCCTGTGCATTTTTTTTCATGGCAGAAGACAGTGCGAGGCATTTACCCCTCAGCACTGCCTTATGGGCTTCGCACAGTGCGTGCGTTCCACGGAGACAGGAACTTGCGTTACAGGTTAGCCGCAAACCGGAAATACATCAATGCATTTCATCCCTCCTCCAGGGCGTCATCAAAGGACATCACTTCTGGCCTGCAGGGACTGGTATTTATAGTACCAAGGGAGAAACTCCCAACAGAAAAAAAACATATTGGATTCAATTAGGAGACACACTAGTGTGATCCAGCTTCCTGCCATTACATCATATCCTGTCTGCCAAATACAACTTTAATAAAACGGACAAGAAGGGCAATCAGGCTGATCTGTCAAAAAAACAATGATAAAAAATTGATAAAAAATGCATAGGACCAACATAATTATAAAATTTGCTACCAAATGGACAAATTTGATCATGATGAAAAGGTAAATTTGCCCCGAAAAAAAAATAAAAATAAAAAAATTTGTGGCAAATCAATTTTTTATCATTGTTTTTTTGACAGATCGGCCTGATTGCCCTTCTTGTCCATTTTATTAAAGTTGTATTTGGCAGACAGGATATGATGTAATGGCAGGAAGCTGAATCACACTAGTATGTCTCCTAATTGAATCCATTATGTTTTTTTCTGTTGGGAGTTTCTCCCTTGGTACTATAAATACCAGTCCCTGCAGGCCGGAAGTGCCTGGAGGATTGGCGAAATGCATTGACGTATTTCCGGTTTGCGGCTAACCTGTAACGCAAGTTCCTGTCTCCGTGGAACGCACGCCTTCCGAGCGGCGTTCACGGAAGTTTTCACTGACTGCCTGTCTCTGCCGCCAACTTTCCAATTAGCGCTGTTTGAGCGTACTTCACCATTTTTGTCCTCCACATGTTTTTTTTTATCGGTGGGAGCTAATATCCTTCAATGAAGCATCTATCAAGTAATACACCAGCAATTGCTCACATCCACAACTCCAGACCAGGAAGCTGCTGATCATCTCCATTCGGTGAGTAAGGTCCCTGAAGGGAGATCTTTTTACTCATTTGAGGTGTTATAACCTATGTGTTACATTCAGCAATTTTCCATGCATGGACAAATAAGTGGGTTTTCGTTTTTTGTTGTTTTTTCTGACACCATTTTGATTTTGTGGACACTTTAGTGAGTGGAATCTCCGCAGTGGGATCCACTCTTCTCTATGTTAAGTTTCACTTTGCTCAGTACTATCATTATTTGATGTACTACTACACCCAGCTGTATCACCAATACAAATATATATTTTTTATATATATATTTTTCTTTATGGACTTGTTCCTAAATCAAGTTTTCACACATGTTTACTGCCAGCGCTGCTTCTAAATATATGTTTTTCTCGTTTAAAGTTTAGCACTTTTGGTGCAGCTGCTGCAGCTTAATTGTTATCACATTTTTATCCGAAGCGCCAATTTTTTGTTGTTTTATTGTAATCTTCCATTTACAAGCAATAGGAAGATCTCAAAGTGCCCATACTTCCCTTTTAAAAAGTGACCTAAAAAGTAAAGTGATCAAATATGCAATTACTGACTTCAACTAAAGTCAGCACTTGGTGTCACCTCTCTTGGTCAATGAAGCCACCCCCTTAATATTTATGGGCAAACTGGAAGACAAGAGCATTACTGTATTACTTATTTTAAAGAGTCGCAGTAAATCCAAACAGTACATGAAGTTCAGTTTTAAATAAGGAAATTACCTTTGCTCAAGGCTCTTCTGTGTAGTAACACAAAGGTGCTTTATAGACAGGAGATCAGGATCACATATTACATAAAAAATGTATAGGGGTCTCAGCCTTTCCCACCCACCTCTCTGCAGCAGTTGCTGGCAATATTCCTCATGGAACCAGGGAACTTCATATTCTGGGTGCTCTATACAGACTGCACGATTCAGCTCCATAAGGAAGAGACGTAACCTCTTGTTTATTCTGTAATTTAGGGCTAAAATATAACAGAGGAGTTGAAAGATTATATACTGTATAGCTACTAATATCAAAAATATCAAAAATCATGCAATAGAATACAAATAATCAGTGCTGTTTAAAAAAAAAAAAAAATTACATTTATGGCAAGCTTTACAATCTACACAGATCTCATTAAAAACATTTCCACTGTCCATTGGTATGTGAATCGCAATTGTTAATGAGATACATCATATGGAGGACCTTACTGCATCTCTAAATCACTGAGAAGACTAATTTTGTTCTACCTGGTTTTATTGGAACAACTTTTAGTTTCACACAAGAATACAGTGACCTTGCAACATTTTGTGCCTCTTGAATGGAAACCGATAGCCGCCCCTGCCTCTTATACACAACGGTTGATCCTGAGGTGATGGACGATAGAGGAGTGCCCCCCTTTTTCTGACCCCCTCCCCTTCATTCAGTTTCTTTTTGACCCCTTGGCTCCCCGTTCCCCAAGCCCCTTTACCTTAGATTGCCATACAATTCTAAATAAACTTGGCAGATTGTAATGCGCACAACTTCCAAAAAGTTTTATAGGTAAAGAAGCTCAAAAAAAAAAAAAATATATATATATATATATATATATATATATATATATTTTGTTTTTAATTTTTAAGAATGAAAAAAAAAAACAAATACACACACACACACTCACCTAGGTGGATGCTGCATGTGGATCGCTCAGTTCGAAGTCTTCAATGAGCAGAGAGCTGGGGACTGTCTCTCTGTTCCTCCAGCGCTCACTGTAGCACCGGGCTGCCACCGAGTCAGCTGCCAGATAAACGTTGGGATCTTTCCAGAACCTGGAAGCCGCTGACGGCTGAAAACGGAAACAGGAGTGCAGAACGAATTGCACTCCTGTGATCCATAGAAGTAGGGCCAAAAAAGCTTTGGCCATACTTCTCCTTTAAAGCCCAACTCAAGCCAAACATTTTTTTCTGGATAGAGATGAAAGGGGTTTTTATTGCCCTCTGCGTCTCTATTGGGGTGAAGTTCCTCATCGCTGTCAGTCAAGACAGGAAGTTATGGGAAATGTCTCAAAAAGGAACAAAACATATTTATATGAAGGCAAATAAGGGTTAAAATCTCAAACAATGCTTTTATTGTTCTTTCTGCCTACTTTTCTCTGTGACAAATGCTCCCACCATTTATAGTATGGGCATCACATGGACAGGAAGAAAGGAGGATAAAAACTCCCCAAGGAGGTCACAGACAGAACCCAAAATCTGACAGAAATGTTAACTTCCCCCACTTTATTATTGTGATATTAAAGTATTTTTTTTTTCAGAAATCAGATTCTACTAAATCATTCCTTACTCGCATTTGCAATATTTCTTTCTCGTACATCACGGGACACAGAGCGACATAGTCATTACTAATGGGTTATATAGATACCTTCAGGTGCTGGCACTGGCAACTTCCAAAACCGGAAGTACCCTCCCCTATATAAGCCCCTCCCATCCGGGAGCACCTCAGTTTTTTGCCAGTGTCTAAGGTGTTGGCCAAGAAGTAACATGTGTTTTTCACTGAGCTTGCGTACAGGTTATTTTGGGCCTCAGTAAGCTATTCCGGATCCGACCAAAAAAGCTTCATAGCTAAACGGTCGGTACCCGGGCCTTGCAAAAAGAAGAGCAAGGTTTTGCCTGTAATGCCTCTCTTAGGAGGGCTGGACCCTGGGATCCAGAGATCTGGTCATACCCACGACCAAGATGTTTTCTGTGCAGGGTGCTATACAGGTCCAGGGGAGTGGAATCCTTGGGAACCCGGTCCCTGAAGGTTTAATTACAATGCCTGCCGTGATAGGTGAAGTTTGGGCTTCTGTGGACCAAACAGAGTCCTGCGGCGAGGAAAAGGTAAGTGGGGGCCCTCAGGAACTTGGTTCTATTGGGGGACCCCCAAGCCTATTTTGTCTTTCTGCCTGTTACCTAAGGTATTCCCGCTAATATTCTGTGTATGCCTGTTACTACTGAGAAAATGTAAAAATTTTAATAGTAGGCAAGAAAAAAAATAAAAATGTGTAAGACCGCGGTACCTGTGTTAGACACTAGAGGCCGCTATGGTTCTTTTTCTTGTAATGTGGATTTTTTTCTTCCAAAATCAAATCCAGGCAGTTGGTAAGTTCTCTGCTGGGAAGCTGTCTCCTCTGCCCTGTTGCTGCGTTCATCCATCCCCGGGCCCTGCGGCAGGGACCCTGGCTCCCATCTAGCTCCTTATTTTTTTCAAAAAAGGCGCCGAAGGCGCATGTGCCCGCGTGCGAGCGCGTGCACGCGCCTCTATATATAGAGGCGATCTGGAAAAAGGGGCGGAGCGGGTGGATGACGCTCGGTGTGCGCCGCGGCGCTACTGCGCATGTGCGGGCGTCCAGCGTGTTTTAAAGCACAATCACAGCTGGCTATTGAAGTGCACAGACAGAGCTAGCAACAGTAAAAAGGCACACAGAGGCGGTTGATGCAGGCATCCCCTAGAAAGGCACTTTAGTAGACACCAACTGTTATATAGCAGCAATTGTGCTAGACTATTTTCAGTAAAAGTGGTGTTTTTACGGCTGGAATACCTCAGCTTTAGGCTTAGGAATATGCCGTCCAGAAGCTCCGGAACTCAATCTTCCAGGAAGCGAAAGGGGTCTCATCGGGCTCTGAGGATCTTGGGCATGCTTCTGCTGCACCAGTCTCCCCTGAAAATTCAGAGGTAAGTGACCGTAGAGACCCCGCAGGGGTACTTGGTACTGTGGCTGTCCTCAGTTCACCTGCTCCTGTGTATGTAACAGAGGAGGTTTTTTCCTCAGCTCTGAGAGGATTAGAGAGAGATTGTCAACATTGATCGCTGCCTCCCTGTCAGGGAAAGCACGCCCGATCTCCGTCTCCTCCTTCACAGTGCCTGTTAGCAGAGCAACAGTCCCATACAGGGATCGACCTGCCTGAAGGGGATCAGGATGAGGTTGATTCTGTTATAGAGGAATCAACAGTGGAGGAACCTTTCGCAGCATCTCAAGCTGAAAGATTATGGGTTCAGTCTCTGACTAACATGGTCCGATCAGCATTTAAAATGCACCTTGCGGAACCATCAACCACTACTGTCTCCTCGTTGGGGTCGCTAGAAGCCACCAGACTGTCTGTTCTTTTCCACTTCACCCTTTATTGGAAGGGCTCATTTACCAGGATTGGGAACATCCTGAGAAAATATTTATTCCCCCCCAAGAGATTTCCGGTGGTCTATCCCATGGAGGATAAGTTCATCAAAAAATGGAAGGTCCCTACAGTGGACGCAGCCATCTCTTGTGTGTATAAATCACTGACATGTCCAGTGGATAATGTCCAAATGTTCAAGAACCCAATAGATAAAAAATTGGAGTCCTTATGAAAATCTGCTTCTTTCTACAGCAAGCTTGATGACACAACCAGCAGTGGGGTCTGCTAAGCAGTGAAGGATCAGTTGAAACAGGTCTTGAGGGACTTGCTAGATCAGCAGGCCCTTGCCCTAACTGATCTACCTAGAGCCTTAAGCTTGCGGTTGACGCCATAAAGGATTCAATCCATCAGGCCTCCCGCCTTACGCTGTCTGTAGTACATATGCGTAGGCTTCTATGGCTCAAAAACTGGTCTGCTGAAGCTCCCTGTAAAAAATGGCTGGTTAGCGTCCCATTTTCATGGTGAACGCGTATTCAGGGAAGACCTGGACAAATATATCCAGAAAATTTCCAGCGGTAAAAATACACTCTTGCCGGTTAAAAACAGAGTTAGAGGTCCCTCTTTTAAGAGGCCGGCTTCTCCAGTCCCTGGGGCATCGGCTGTGAAACAGTTCCGACGGCCTCCTCGGTCAATTCCCGGGGGTAAAAATCAGGGACAATCGCAGGGTAATGAGAAACCCTGGGTCAGGAGAGGTACAAAACCTTCCCCAAAGTTAAATTCATTGAAGGGTTGCCCCCACTCAGTCGGGTGGGGGGAAGACTCCAGTTGTTCGCAGAGACCTGGCGGGACACGATCAGAACAGATAGGTGCTCTCCGCAGTATGTTTGGGATACAGATTGGAGTTAAAAGACTCTCCTCCTTCCCATTTTTTGAGGTCAAACGTGCCAAGGGATCCCCGGAAGAGAGTCCCTCCTGTTGGCACTAGAACAACTATTGCTCCAAGGAGTAATTATGGAGGTTCCCCTGGAAGAATGGGGGTTCGGGTACTCAAACCTCTTTACAGTCCCGAAGCAAACGGGGACGTGAGGCCCATATTAATTCTAAAAGGGCTAAACAAATTCCTGTATATCAGGACTTTCCGATGGAGTCGACCCGATCGGTGGCCACTGCCCTACAAGGGGAGGAATGGTTAGCCGCGATCGACATCAAAGATGCTTATTTGCACATTCCCATCTTTCCAGTCCACCAAAAATTTCTACGCTTTGCAGTAGAAGGGTGCCATTTTCAGTTCAGAGCCTTACCCTTCGGTCTGGCCACAGCACCACGAGTGTTTACAAAAATTCTGGCCCTTTATTGGCCAATCTAAGAACACAAGGTGTAATGATAATGGCATATCTAGATGACTTGTTGCTGATAGACCACTCAGTGAAAAAACTAGAAGTGGTCGTTCACAAGACAATCAAGTATCTGGAATCTCACGGTTGGATTATCAACCGAGACAAGTCAGCCCTAAAAACCAGTCAAAAGTCTGGAATACTTGGGGCTAAGGTTGGATTCAGGCCAGAGGAAAATATTCTTACCTCGAGGAAAGGTGTTGTCTTTGAAAGATTTGATCCACTTAGTGGGTACAAAAAGACAGCCATCCATACGCCTGTGCATGAGGCTGCTGGGAAAAATGGTGGCATCATTCGAAGCAGTACCCTACGGTCAATTCCATTCAAGGAATTTGCAAAGGGCCATACTGTCAGCCTGGAACAAAAAAGTTCAGGCCCTAGACTTACAATGTCCTTGTCCCCTTCCGTTCGCAAGAGCCTCCGTTGGTGGTTGGTTCTCCAGAATCTGGAAAAAGGGAAATCCTTCAGTCCGATTTCTTGGAAGGTGGTCACTACAGATGCCAGCCTTATAGGCTGGGGAGCAGTACTGGAGCAATGGTCTCTCCAGGGCAGATGGTCGGATGCAGAAAAGGCCCTGCCCATCAATCTCTTAAGAGATACGAGCAGCCCGGTATGCCCTAGTAGCATGGACATCCAAACTCCAAGGGTCCCCTGTCAGAATTCAATCAGACAATGCCACAGCAGTGGCATATATCAATCATCAGGGTGGCACCAGGAGTCGTGCAGCCCAGAGGGAAGTAAATTACATCCTGAAATGGGCAGAAAGATATGTCCCAGCCATATCTGCGGTATTCATTCCAGGAGTGGAGAATTGGAAGGCAAACTTTCTAAGTCGCCAGCAATTATGCCCAGGGGAATGGTCCCTTCACCCCGAGGTTTTCTGGACAATATGTCAGCGGTGGGGAACACCGGATGTAGATCTGCTAGCATCCAGATTCAACGCAAAGGTGGACAGGTTTGTCTCTTGGACAAGGGATCCCCTAGCTTGCGGCTCGGATCCCCTAGTGTTCCCTTGGGATCAGTTCAAGCTGATATATGCATTCCCACCGCCACAATTGTTACCTCGATTACTCCGCAGAATCAGGGTAGAAAAGAAACCAGTGATTCTGGTGGCTCCAGCGTGGCCCCGAAGAGCATGGTACGCGGAGATTGTAAAAATGTCAGTGGGGAGTCCTTGGACTCTCCCACATCGTCCGGACCTGCTTTCGCAAGGACCGATATACCACCCTTCCTTACCAGCCCTAGGTTTGACGGCCTGGCTATTGAAGCCCACATTCTAAAAAAGAGAGGGCTCTCTAATCCTGTGGTATCTACCATGATCAATGCCAGGAAGCCGGTATCCAGGCAGATCTACTATAGAATCTGGAAGGCGTACATCGCCTGGTGTGAGGCCAAGAAATGGCATCCACGTAAGTACGTAATAGGCAGGATTCTGGACTTCCTACAGCGGGCTGTAGATAGGAAGCTTGCCTTGAGTACTATCAAGGGTCAGATTTCGGCCTTGTCAATATTTTTTCAGAGGCCCTTGGCTTCGCATTCACTAGTCAAAGCCTTTATACAAGGAGTGATGCGTATTAGCCCTCCGGTTAATATTCCCATATGTCCATGGGACTTAAACCTGGTTCTGTCGGTTCTACAGAAACAACCATTTGAACCATTACAGCATATTTCCCTGGTTCTTCTCACCAGGAAATTGATTTTTCTAGTAGCCATTTGTTCGGCTAAAAGAGTGTCAGAATTAGCAGCTATGTCCTGTAAGGAGCCATATCTGGTTATCCATAAGGACAGAGTAGTGTTACGTCCTCATCCAGCCTTTCTTCCTAAGGTGGTATCGAGGTTTCATTTGAACCAAGATGTGGTTCTTCCTTCCTTTTTCCCCAAACCTAGTTCGGTAGAGGAAAAGTTATTACATTCTTTGGATGTAGTAAGAGCAGTTAAAGCTTATCTAAAAGCCACTGCTCAGATTCGCAGAACGGATACTTTGTTTATTCTGCCGGAAGGCCCCAGAAAGGGTCAGGCAGCGTCAAAATCTACTTTAGCCAAGTGGATTCAACAGGTCATTATGCAAGCCTATGGCTTGAGAAGGAGACCGCCTCCATTCAAAGTTAGAGCGCACTCCACGAGAGCAGTTGGAACTTCATGGGCAGTGCATCACCAGGCCTCCCTGGCTCAAATCTGTAAGGCCGCAACATGGTCTTCAGTACACACGTTTACTAGGTTCTACCAGGTGGACGTTAGAAGTCAGGAGGATGTCGCCTTTGGGCGCAGTGTGTTGCAGGCCGCAAAAGATCCTCATGTCTGATAGCGCTCAGCTTATGTATGGTGTATCCCCCCCCTCATTGGGCATTGCTTTAGGACATCCCACATAGTAATGACTATGTCGCTCTGTGTCCCGTGATGTACGAGAAAGAAAATAGGATTTTTATAACAGCTTACCTGTAAAATCCTTTTCTTGGAGTACATCACAGGACACAGAGCTCCCACCCCTCTTTGGGGACACTTATTGCTTTGCTACAAAACCTGAGGTGCTCCCGGATGGGAGGGGCTTATATAGGGGAGGGTACTTCCGGTTTTGGAAGTTGCCAGTGCCAGCACCTGAAGGTATCTATATAACCTACATAGTAATGACTATGTCGCTCTGTGTCCCGTGATGTACTCCAAGAAAAGGATTTTACAGGTAAGCTGTTATAAAAATCCTATTTTTATTAGTTCCCTCCTCTGCGCTTCATTTTGTGCCCTCTATGCTGCTGGGACCTATGACATTTACTCTACATGCACAATCCAACTTGATACTACAACTGTACATGCAGCCATTCAGAGCCGCAAAAGCTGCGCCTCTCCTCCTCCCCAGCGGTAAATGCCAGCCGCTATGTATCCCACTTGTGCTGCCTGTGTGAGACGCTTTGAAGGGCTGAGCATATATTTGCAGTTCCAAAGCAAGAATTTGCCCTTAAGAGGAGACTCTTGTGGCACTTCATAGATCCCAAAGGCGTGGGAGGGGGGGGGGGGGTAGAGTTGCCAACTCATCCCTCTAAACCTGAACGCATAGGAATTACACAGGTTCTGAGGCTAATTTAATGCAGATAAGGCACCAAGTGAGTTTAATTGCCACTTTAATCAGCTTCAGAACCTGTGTAATTAGTGTGTGTTCGGTTTTAAAGGGACGAGGTGGCAGCCCTATGGGGGGGGGGGGGTTACAAAACAAATAGGAGTGTGGCAGCCTTGCCAGAAGACTTTTTTTTTTTTATAAATTCTTTACTTAAGAGAAGAACATGCGGATATACAGAGAACACACTGATGCATATCACAGTAAATTAGATGTTCCCAAAAATCCCATACATAGGTCACTCAGTAAAGAGGTGGAGTCTGTTATCAGAGGGGAATCGCAGCACATATCGAGGGAACAGGAGTCCTCCATACCCCGCATGGCCAATTTTTTGCTGCAAATTGCCGCATTTTGTTTGAAATCGAAAGTCAAGCCCATTGGTGACTGACTCTAAAAGGCACAGCACTCTTGCGCTGACAAGAAAGACAGAACAAAGAAAGAGAGTAAAGAAAACAAGGAGTGCAGGGAAGGGGAGGAAGAGAAGAACAAAAGAAAAAAAAAAAGCTATGAGTAAGCACTGATTTTGTGCGAAACGCATCAGCTATCCTGTTCTAGCTGGTTTTTGTAGTGCCTGTTCATTAAACACACGTTGGATTGGAGTGCGGCTGTCCTCTTTTATCTTATTTTTTCCTCAATTGCTACGTGCATTGCCGGCACCCAAGGTCTCCGAGAGAAGTACCTCCCTTATCCCATCTGCCTTGAGCGGCAATTTTTGTTTTTGCAGGGAAGGGGAGGAAGAGAAGAACAAAAGAACAAAAAAAAGGGGGGGTTAGTACCACCCTCCAGTCACATCCACCCCCACCTGGGGATCATACAGAGTTGAACCCCTCAGTGGGACCGAGCCACTAGCTGTCCGTACTCCTCAGGGAAGTAGAATTTGTGCCAGTAGAACCACCAGAAGACTGTTTTAACGGTAAGCTCAGAGAAGGAACTTTGTCAACAAAAAACAGCAAATGCATGCAAGTTATGTTAGTAGAACGGACCAAAACAGTTTAAGGCCGGCTTTACACCTTTGCATTGTGGTAATGTGTTACAACACACAGTATCCAAGCATTCTGCATAGCACGCTCTACGGCAACAGACCTTTACTCACTGCGACCCGCTCAAATAACTTGCTCAAAATGCTAAATATGCTGCTCCAGCGATACAATATTTAAATGGGTGCTGGCGTCTGAATGCTCATCTCAGAAACATAATGGCTATACAATAAGTAGGCACTACCGACAGCCCAGTGTGTGGTTACAGTAGGGAGCGGCCTCAGCCTCGGCTCCGCCTAAGCCACGCAACAGACCTGTGTTGCAGCCAAACCACAATGCAGAGTAATCCACTACCTACCGTGCATTGTGCTGTGCAGGGGAAAAAAAAAAGGGGGTCAAGTCTTGTTTTTGGTGTTTGTAAGCCCAAACAATAAACTACTCTTATTTGCACCCTTTTGGTCCATTAAACATTTTTTTTCTCACGTCTGTTCAATAGATGCAAAAGACACCTGTTGATCCTGTAAAAAAATAGAGACATGCCTCAAAACTATTTTCATTTAACAATCCAACCTTCTGGCTTTAAGAAACAGTTAAGCCTCATGCCAACGGACGTTTTACAGCCACTTTTTTTATGACATCCCAGCCGTCTAGGGGGCGCGCGCGCGCACCGCCGGAGGCTTCGCTCGGGACCCGGTGCGCGTGCCCGGGGGCCGCGATGTCCGCTGGGCACCAGTGATTGCCTGTGATCACGGCAGGACTGTGGACCTGTGTGTGTAAACACACAGATCCACGTCCTGTCAGAGGTGAGGAGACCGATGTGTGTTTCCAGTACAGAGGAACACAGATCGGTCTCCTCCCCTTGTGAGTCCTCTCCCCCTACAGTTAGAATCACTCCCTAGGGAACATATTTAACCCCTTGATCGCCCCCTAGTGTTAAACCCTTCCCTGCCAGTCACATTTACACAGTAATCAGTGCAGTTTTATAGCACTAATCGCTGTATAAATGTCCCAAAAATTTGTCAAAAGTGTCCGATATGTCCGTCGCAATGTCACGGTCACAATAAAAATCGCAGATCGACGCCATTACTAGTAAAAAAAAAAATGCAATAAATCTATCCCCTATTTTGGAAACGCTATAACTTTTGCGCAAACCATTCAATATACGTTTATTGCGATATATTTTTTTTTTACCAAAAATATGTAGAATACATATCGGCCTAAACTGAGGGAAAAAATAGGTTTTTTTTAAAAATTGTGAAATTTATTAAAAATCAAAAAGTAAAAAAAATATTGTATTTTTTGTCGCTCTTCTGTTTATAGTGCAAAAAAATAAAACCGCAGAGGTGATCAAATGCCACCAAACAAAATCTCTATTTGTGGGAAAAAAAGGACATCAATTTTGTTTGGGAGCCACGTCGCACGACCACGCAATTGTCATTCAAAGTGCGACAGCGCTGAAAACTAAAAATTGGTCTGGGCAGGAAGGGGGTGAAAATGCCCTGTATTGAAGTGGTTAAAAACACCTCTCCATGTTAGCCTATAGCTTCATGCCCACCATGACGTTTTTGAGCTGTAAATGGCATAGCCGTTTTTAAGCTGCAAAAAAAAACTCAGGACCAGTGCGTTCTGAAGCTTCAGCGTTAGAGCTGTAAAGACGTCAGACGCCGGCAAAGGGTGTTAAATGCGATTTAACGAGGCTTAACTCTGTGTTAAGCCTCGTTCTGCGTTTCTTTCTCTATTCAAAATCAATGGTTCTCTATGGGAGCCCATTGATTTGAATAGTGGTCGCATCAGAAGTCGGATCAAGATGATCCGACTTGCGGGGCGACTCGTGTGCAGAGAATCTTGAAGGGGAACCCCGCGAAAAAAAAATTTGCGTGAGGTTCCCCCCAGGACGATACCATATGGATCTTAAGGGGAAACCCCCCCACAGCAAAAAATAAATAAAAAATGGCGTGGGGGTTCCCCCAGGATCCATACCAGACCCTTATCCGAGCACGCAGCCCGGCAGGTCAGGAAAGGGGGAGCGAGCGAACGCCCCCCCTCCTAGACCATACCAAGCCACATGCCCTCAACATGGAGGGGTTGGTGCTTTGGGGCAGGGGGCACTGCCCCCCCACCCCAAAGCACCTTGTCCCCATGTTGATGAGGACAAGGGCCTCTTCCGGACAACCCTGGTCGTTGGTTGTCGGGGTCTGCGGGCTGGGGGCTTATCTATATTTAATAAGGGGGCCCCCAGATCCCGGCCTCCCACCCCCTGTGAATGAGTATGGGGTACATCGTACCCCTACCCATTCACCTGGGGGAAAAAAGTGTCAATAAAAAAACACACTAGACAGGTTTTTAAAGTAATTTATTAGGCAGCTCCGGAGGTCTTCTTCAGACTTCGGGGGTCTCTCCGGCCTCTTCTCCTGCTCTCCGGTGCCTTCTGCCGGGCTCCTCCGCTATCTTCTGCCAGGTCTTTTACTAGCGTTGGCCCGGTCTTCTCCGTCGTCTTCTTCCCTCTTCCGATGTTGACACGAAGCTCTCTCCCGCTGTAATGCCGTGTGCGCAACGACTTATATAGGCATGGGGCGTGGTCACCGGGTGATGTCATCCGGTGACCCCGCCCTTATGACGTCACAGTCCTGGGGCATGATGTACATAGAAACAGAAAAGGCTGGTATAGTGTAAAACCTTTTAAATTTAATAAGTACACATGACGAATGGACACTTACAGTTAGGAAGTTAAAAACAGCATTAAAAACAATCGAGCCGGCCGGCTCACAATAGCAGCCCATATACTTCCGGGTCTGGCGCGCACACGGTGACGTGGGAGGAACGACGTTCTGACGTCACCGCGTGTGCGCCAGACCCGGAAGTATACAGGCTGCTATCGTGAGCAGGCCGGCTCGATTGTTTCTACATGCTGTTTTTAACTTCATAACTGTAAGTGTCCATTCGTCATGTGTACTTATTAAAATTTAAAAGGTTTTACACTATAGCAGCCTTTACTGTTTCTATGTAGGGATACCTTGAATCGGTTGTGTTTTTATGAGAACCAATACCGCTGAAGCTGAGGTCTTAACTGCACGGCACAGAGACTCCAGGCTGGGTTATAAGCCATATGCGCCCATTGATCTCCTGTAATTAAGAGATCAAATCCATTCGGTAAGCATCAGTGTGTACTCAGGTGGAGGCACTTTTCTATCATCATCTTTCTTCGAGTGCTGTGGATTATTTGTCATCGTGGATGCTTCAATGCTAATATTTACATGGACTTTTTTTTCTTCATTTTGCTTGCAACCTTTAATCACTGATATTGACTGAGGGGTTGTTTCTGTTTCCCTCTTTATTTTTTACATTCAGATTTTGTTTACACGGATTGATAATCCATCCTCACTGAATATTTATTCCCCTTGATGATCAGTTATTGGGTTGGTGGTAGTTGATTGACATTTAGTCATATCATTATATCATTCGTTTATGTTATACTCACATTCACATTGATAGAGTTTGACAGGCTTTTCAAGTATAAAGCCTTTGTTTCACTTTTCTTGTTTAAGTATTTGTCATAGCAATACCCTTTTTTTTCATTATATTATCTGACTGTGAGTGCACTCAACATCAACACGCAACACAGATTCATCTTACAGCGCAGCTTTTTTTTTTTGCATCCCCTTCAAGATTCTCCACACACGAGTCACCCCGCAAGTCGGATCATCTTGATCCGACTTCTGGTGCGACCTCTATTGAAATCAATGGGCTCCCATAAGGAACCACTGATTTTGAATAGAAAAAGAAAAACGCGGCTGAAAGCTAGCGCGGCGAAACGTGCATTGAATTCAATGCAAAACGCGGAAAAAATTGTGTTAAAAACGCCGCTTTTTTCCTGGCGTCTGTACTAGCTTTACAGCCCGTTTTTTAAAACGTCCGTGGACATGTAGCCTTAAAATGATGCCGGGACTTTTGTTTGGTGCCGTTCCAATGAAATATATGAAGATGACTAAAGAAAACATGCAAATTTCCACAGTCATTGATGATATGGGGTTGCATGTCAGGTAAAGGTACTGACAGCCATTAAATCTTCAATAAATGCACAAGTTTATATTGGAGGTTTTGGTCACTTTTCCTATTCCATCAATTGAAAGGATGTTTGGTGATGATGACATCATTTTTCAGGATGTAATCTGATGCAGATGTTTGTTTGAGAACTGCAAAGTACATGGTGATTCCATAATATTTTCCTCAGAATTGAGAGATTCCATATTTTTTTTGTCTGCTTGATCTGCAAAAAGTTGCAACTGACTACAGTTTTCTTTCTTTAACTGTTTCTTAAAGCCAGAAGGTTGGAATGGTAAATACAATTAGTTTTGAGGCGCGGTCCCGATGCGCTCATGTTACCCGGACACGGCGCATCGCCGATCGGCAGGAGGGCTCTGTGATTGGCCCTCCTGATCACATGACGGCCGTGTCCAATCACAGCCGTCAGGTGATGTAAATAGAGAGCCGGTTGCTAGGCGATTAGCTCTCCTCTCCTCACACAGAAGTCGTCAGTGAGGAGAGGAGATCTCTGCAGACGGCTGTTTTTTTACAGCTTTTTACACACTGATCACCAGCCTAGGGTCCACACAAGCTCCCCACACAATGTCCCCAAAACACATGTCCCCACACAGTAAAAACACCTGTCCCCCACATATGTAACAGTAAAATCACATGTCCCAATGATCATCTGCGTACATCTGTCCGTGATCACACAAACCAATTATTATACACTTAACAAGATTTTTTTTACCAAAGACATGTAGCAGAATACATTTTGGCTTAAATTTATGACAAAATTAGATGTTATTGGATTTCTTTTAACATAGAAAGAAGAAAAATAGGATTTTTTTGTACTCACCGTAAAATCCTTTTCTCTGACGTCCATGGACTGACACAGCATCTTCAATCTTGACAAAGTGGGTTATGTTCCTGCTCATAGGAGAAGACTAGGCAGAATGTTAGATGTTTTAACATACATTACATTTCCAGAGCTGAACAGCCCCGCCCAGGGGGCGGTCCCTCCGGACATGACCCTCCTCCTTGCAGCCAGCTGCCTCAGTTCGTAACAAAGCAGTACAAACCTAAAAATAGGAGGGGTGGGTGCCGTGTCAGTCCATGGACGTCAGAGAAAAGGCTTTTACGGTGAGTACAAAAAAATCCTATTTTCTCTTACCGTCAATGGACTGACACAGCATCTTCAATCTTGACAAAGTGGGACGTCCCAAAGCAGTGTCAAAGAACGAGGGGTGGGAACACTATCAAGGAAAAAAAAAACTTTACCCCAAATAAGCAGAGCTCCTCAACGGAGGAGTTGCAACTTAAAACAGCTGCCTGCAAAATCTTACGGCCGAAGGAAGCATCAGAAGATGCCTCCACATCAACCTTATAAAACTTTAAAAAGGTATGTGTGGACGACCAGGTCGCCGCCTTGCACACTTGTGCAACAGATGCTTGATGTCGGAAAGCCCAGGAAGCACCAAGTGCCCTGGTTGAGTGCGCCGTAACCGGAAAGGGAGGCGCCCGCCCCTTAAGGGCATATGCCTGTATGACGGTCTGCCTGATCCACCGAGAAATGGTGGCAGACAAAACCGCTTGGCCCTGTTTTGGACTAGATACAGACACAAACAGCGAGTCAGACTTCCGAAAGAAGCCGTAGCAGACAGGTACACCCGCAAAGCACGTACCACGTCTAAAGAGTGAAGCGCAAACTCTCTGGAATGCGATGGACGAGGACATAAAGATGGAAGTACATGTCCTCATTAAGGCGGAAGGCCGAGACCTCCTTCGGGAGAAAAGAAGGCTGAGGGCGTAGCACCGCCTTATCCGTATGGAGAACCAAGTATGGCGGTGTACAAGACAAAGCCGCCAATTCGGAACCTTCCCGACAGAAGTAAAGGCTACTAAAAAAGCCACCTTCTGAGTTTTCAAAAGGAGGTTCTTGAAGAACCGAGGGCACCAAATTCAAATCCCAAGGAGGAAGAGGTGGTTTAATAGGGGGGAGCACATGGCGGAACCCCTGTATGAAGGTACTAAAATCAAGGACGGCCCGCTAGCGGCTGCAAAAAGAAAACAGCTAAAGCTGAAATCTGACCCTCAATGGTGCTTAAAGCAAGCTTTTGGTCCACACCACGCTGTAAAAACAGCAGGATCTTGGAAACGGAATACGTCCGTGGAGGCCAATCCAGCACCTCGCACATAGCGATGTAGGCCTTCCAGGTACAGTAGTGTATCTTCCTGGAGGAAGATTTCCGTGCCCTCAGCATGGTCGAGATGACCGAATCCGAGAGACCTCGGTCCCTCAGCACCTGGCTTCAATAGCCATGCTGTCAAAGCCAGCGACTTTGGGCTTGGCACACTACCTCATTCACTGCCCCTTTTTAACCGTTTTTATTGTTTGTGATCACTTTTATGTTGGTTGAATAAACCCTCATTGACCTGCACCATTGGAGCATTCCTTCCCTTCTTTTCTCCTCACATGGGTGGTTGGTCAAGTAATAGCTTCCTTTGGCCACTGGTTACTAATATTCACCGTGGTAAAGAGTCTTCTTGCTGAGTGGCGGTTCCAGTTCCATCGGAGGACCACCTGGATCGGTGTGAAACCCAGAGTCTGCTGTCAAGTCAGGGAGCCTACCGGACAGTCTACATTGGGGACCCATCTGATCCAGTTTCCAGACTAACTGATGAGGAGTGCCACTGGGATTTCGTATGCCTATTTGACCTGCCTAAACCACAGGTCTAATGTTCCGGTAAGAGAGTATTCTACCGCTCTTTTTTTACAAGAGTTATGTGATGACCCTTCAGTGCTACATGTTCTTTCTTCACAACACGAAAATTTTCTATGGACACTGTATGGACTCATTATATTGATATTATTTATCACTTTGGTTTGATTGGAGGCCCAAATTATTGGGCTTCATTTCTTCACTTAGCACTACATCTTCATTCCATGACTGTAAAACAGGATGAAGATTGGGACCTCGAGACAGAAGGTCCTCCCGCAGCGGTAGTCGCCATGGAACATCCGCCACCAGGCGCACAAGTTTGGTGTACCAAGGATGCCGAGACCAACCTGGGAGCGATGAGGATCACCGGGATCCCCTCGGCTCCACCCAGTAGTCGAGGAAGCAACTTCAGTGGAGGATAGGCATAAATCAGCCGATACCGACCCCACAGGGCCACTAACATATGTCTGATGCGTCTGTCCAGGGATCCCTGGACCTGGCCACGAATCTCGACACCTTGCGATTGAGTCGAGAGGCCAGTAGGTCCACATCCGGCGTGCCCCACCTCCGGCAAAGGAGTTGAAACACCTCCAGATGCAAGGACCATTTTCCCTGGTCCAACAGCTGGCGGCTCAGTCCGCCTGCCAGATGTCTACACCTGGAATGTAAACGGCCGACAGAGCCTGCGCGCTTTTTTTCGCCCATTACAGGATGTGAGCGGCCTCGGACGCTGAAGCCGAGCTCCGCATTCCCCCCTGATGGTTGACATAAGCCACAGCGTTGTCCGACTGGATCCTGACTGAGCGCCCCTGTAGACTCCGTGACCACGAGAACAGAAACAGTCTGATCGCCCGGAGTTCCAGGACATTGATCGGCAGACAAGATTCGTCCGGAGTCCAAAGCCCTTGGGCTGATAGAACTCCCCAGACTCCGCCCCAGCCCGTAAGACTGGCATCCGTCGTGATCACAGTCCACTGGACAGGAAGGAATGACTTCCCCAAACCAAAGGGCCGGGGATCTCAGCCACCATGACAGGGATGCCCTGACCAGGTGACTCACCTGGATCTGACGATCCAGTGATAATGGAGACCTGTCCCAGCTGGATAGGATCTCCTTTTATAAGGCTCGAGTGTGGAATTGGGCATACAGTACAGCCTCGAAGGAAGCCACCATGAGTCCCAGGACCCTCATACAAAAAGGAGTGACGACCATTTGCGGCACGTCAGCACCCTTACCGCAGATTGAAGAGTCTGACATTTTTCCAAGGGTAGAAAGACCCTTGCCTCCGGGGAGTCCAGGATCAATCCTAGGTACTCCCCGCCAAGTCGGAACCAGGACCGACTTCTGAATGTTCAGCAGTCAACCGAATTCTCGGAGGGCCTGACTGGCTATCAACACATTTTCCTCTAATTCTGAGCCAGAGTCTGCTCTCAGAAGAAGATCATCCACATAGCCCATGATAGCAATGCCTCGCTGACTCAGCAAAGCCAGAATCGGGGCAAGCACCTTGGTGAAAACCCGCTGTGCTGACGCCAAACCGAAGGGAAGAGCCACTAGTTGATAGTGGACTTCGCCTATCGCAAAGCGCAGAAACTTCTGGTGACCCGCGCAGATTAGGACATGCAAGTAGGCTGTCCCCCCACCCCAGAGTCGGGCGGGAGCAAGACTCCATGCGGTGGCGGGCTTGTTTGCCGGCTTTTTAGGCTTACGCACCCAGGGACGTTTCTGTCCTCCAGCCGCACTCTTGTCAGTCTAGGAGAATATTCTGGGCTCTGACTGACGAAAAAACCTATCCTGTGTGGGTAAAGAAGGACCCGTATTACAGCGTGGCTCCTTCCCCTTAGTAGGCTGAGGAAGAAGGGTACCCTTACCTCCCGTGACAGTGTTAAAAATGTCATCCAGGAACGTATCTCTCCATTACCAGGAGGCGACTACTTGTCACCTGCAAAGGAGTGCGGCGCGTGTTTTTTTGAACAGGGGGATAAAAATGGTAAACTCTTGGCTCTTTTGACGGCAGTTGACACGTCCCCGACGGTAGTGCCCTGCGTACTGTCCCAGTCTGGACACCTGTTGAGTGACAGGGAGGACGTAGTACATGAGTTTGTATCCTTCTATAAGTCTCTGTACTCTCCTATAGATCCCTAGGACACTGGGGACCTTAGGGACACATTGGAGACCCTGCGGTTGCTCGAGCTGCCAGAGGAATCTCGTAATTTTCTTGATGCCACGTTCGGGGAGTAGGAGGTGGCCTCCACAGTTGGGTCGTTTCCTGGTGGCAGGGCTCCGGGTCCTGATGGTCTGCCAATTGACTGGTACCGTCGTTACTCTGAGATCCTGGTGCCTAGACTACTGCAATTGTATGCTGACTGTTTTCAGAAGGAGGGCCTCCCCCTCTCCTTTTATGAGGCTCATATTGTACTGTTGGCCAAGCTGGACAAGGACCCAATGCTATGTTCTTCTTATAGGCCCATTTCTTTACTGAATATGGACTTTAAAATACTTACCAAGATGTTGGCTACTAGGCTTATGTCGGTCTTGCACCATGTTATTTCCCCTGACCAGACAGGTTTTATGCCCAAGAAGGCCACGGATATCAATCTGCGTAGGGCTTTCACTCACACGCAGTTGGGCTCAGACAGTTCCAGCGGCGGGATACTGGTCTTTTTAGATTTGGAGAAGGCCTTTGATTCTGTGGACTGGAATTACCTGAGGGTGGTGCTGGAGGTATTCGGTTTTGGGCCTCATTTCAGGAAGTGGATCGACATTCTATATCATTCCCCTACAGCGGCCATTAAGTTAAACAATATGTTATTGGAATTTTTTCCAGTACGAAGGGGCACTCGCCAAGGTTGCCCTTTATCCCCGGGTCTTTTCTCCATCATGATTGAACTCTTGGCTGCGGCCTTGCGGGCCTCTGAGGAGGTGCGGGGGATCACGGTGGGTGACTTGACCGAAAAGACTGCACTCTATGCGGACGATGTGGTTCTTTTTTTGCGAGACTCCGGAAATTCCTTGTCGGCAGCTCTAGATATCCTAAATTTCTTTGCACGTTTTTCGGGTATGAAAGTCAACTGGGGAAAATCCGAAATTCTCTCACTTAGGACGCCATCCCCCAGTTGCGAGATTCCCTCGAGTTGTCTTTTACAGCGGGTGGAGGTGCTCAAATATCTGGGGTTACGCATTTCTAATTCCGTGTCGGATTTTATTGCCTTGAATGTCGATCCACTTTTGACTAAACTGAAATCCAGGCTACAGGCATGGCAAAACTTACCTTTGACGCTCATTGGTAGGGTGAAATTTAGTGAAAATTTAATTTTTACCTTTATTTTTCTGAATATTTCGGAATTCCCCTGTCTGGATACCGAGATATGTTTTTAAAAAAAAAATAGATCGTCTCATAATGACTTTCCTATGGCAGGAAAGGCACCCCCGAATCAAATTCCGGGTGTTACAACTGCCGTGGAAACAAGGGGGACTGGCGGTCCCGGACTTCCACCCGTATTTCTTAGGTCAGCTAGTATTTGTCCACAGGTGGTTTACTCTACCTGAGGACGACACTGCTAATACGCTAGAGGCGGCTGTTGTTGGTTCTTTTGAGGCACTGACGCATCTCCCGTTTCGGGGAATCAGGGCTCCGTATAGGCTCACAATATCTATGTGTGCCTCATGTAGGGCAAGGGTGGCAGTGAACAGGGTAGGTGGAGCCTCGAGGATTTCTCCTTACACACCACTTTGGAAGAATCCTCAGTTAGCACACTTTTTTGAGTACCCCGATCCAATCACCTGGACTAAATATATAGGGGTTGTAAAGGTTTGTTTTTTATTTTCTAAATAGGTTCCTTTAAGCTAGTGCATTGTTGGTTCACTTACCTTTTCCTTTGATTTACCTTCTAAATGTTTTTTTTCTTTGTCTGAATTTCTCACTTCCTGTTTCTCCTCACTAAACTTCACACCATCATCTGAGTGGTGTGGAGTCAGCCAGAACAGCTTACTGAACAGCTTACTGAGGAGGAACAGGAAGTGAGAAATTCAGACAAAGAAAATAAAGAAAAAAAATATTTAGAAGGGAAATCTAAGGAAAAGGTAAGTGAACCAACAATGCACTAGCTTAAAGGAACCTATTTAGAAAATAAAAAACGAACCTTTACAACCCCTTTAAGACTCTGAAAGACATAGTGGGGGGTGGGAAACTCTTACAGTTTGACGCCCTTAAAGCCAAGTTTAATCTGCCCAACACTCACTTGTTTCGTTTTCTTCAGCTCAGACATGCATTTAGTGCCCAATTTGGAGATATTGGTATTACCCTGCAAACTAGTGATTTGGAGTCTCTACTGAGAGAGGACACTTTAGACAAGGCCTTGTCTAAAATATATAAACAGTTGTTCGGTGAGGGAGGTGATCTCCTCGCAAAGTGTAGGGCGGCGTGGGGTGAGGCGTTCCCCCAGATGGACAGGGATGACTGGGATGATGTATGGGACATTAATTTTACTACATTGGTCTCTGCTAGGGACCATCTCATCCAATTTAAATTCCTGCATCGCATCCATCTTATTCCGGCTAGACTGGCCAAGATATTCCCTACACAGTCTCCTTGTTGCTGGTGGTGCAGTTCCCTCACGGCCGATTTCATGCATATTTTTTGGAATTGCTCATCCATCCAGGGGTTCTGGAGGGGGGTTGCAGACTGCATAGCTGAAGTGACCACCATCCAGGTACAGCTATCAATTGAGGTATGCCTCTTGGAACTGGTAGACAATCTAGCCCCAAGGAGAGCGACTCGTACTCTGTTGACGATTCTCATATATTATGCCAGGAAACTGATAGTGTTATCATGGAAAAAGCCCAATCCGCCTGCTGTATCAGCGTGGAAGCGGGTGGTGAATAGAGCTGCACCGCTGTACAAAGCTACTTATGCTAGTAGGGGCGCACCTCAGAAATTTGATAAAGTATGGGGCAGTTGGAGGACTACTGAACTTACGGTGGTGGATTGAGTGGCACCTATTATAAATGCACCTGCAGTAGGAGTTGAATATGATTGTGAATATTTGACATTTCCAAACAACATATAGACTGTTACCGAGTAAAAGTGACCTTATAACTGTATTATTCCTGTTGCTGGGTGGGGGTCTGGAGGGAGGGAGAGGGAGCTAATGCTAAAGAATTGTAAATAGTTTGTGTTTTGTGTATGGCCCGCTGGGTCTGTTTGTTATGTCAAAAGCAATAAATAAAACTTTTCAAAAAAAAATTAAAAATGTCATCCAGGGAAGCACCAAACAGTCTTCCGCCCTTAAAAGGTAAATCCGTCAGGAGCCAGATAAAGCGACGCAATACCACCGCAGACACTGAAGCCATAGAAAGTAAGGGGGCTGCGTCCATAGTGGCATCACAAACATATACCAGGCCTGCACCATTAGGTCGGCCAGTTTGATACAATACAGAGGAAGGTTATGCTCCTACACAGTCTGGTGCAAACATTTTTGCCCATTCCGCGAGTGGCTGAGACACCAGGGTCCCTGTTACAATAGGCTGCAGCGCGGACCCCAGCATGGTGAACATGGCCCTGCTTACCACTTCGGACCTCCTATCAGGAGGATCCTTAAAAGCAGGAGTCCCCTTGACCGGGAGAGTTGTTGCCTTGTGCAACCGAGAGACTGGCGGGTCGACAACCGAAGGAGAGGCCCAACATGTCACAGGGACCTACCCGGGGCTTGAACCCAGGATCACATGCATGCAAGGCAGGCTCCCTACCACTGAGCTACACTTTTTAATTAGGCTCTCCTCAAAAGGGTACCTAATCTCCAGACGCTGATAGACCGCAAAGTTCTTATGCAGTGTTTCCCATACCTGGTCTATGAACCAGTCAAAGAAAGGCGTATAGGGAAAAACCTTCTTAGAAGGGTTAGCCCTGAAGAAACTAGGGGTGCAACGGATCAAAAAACTCACGGTTCGGATCGTTCCTTGGATCAGAGTCACGGATCGGATCATTTTTTGGATCAGTGGGGGAGATGTGGATATTAGTAATATCCACATCTCCCCCACTGTAAGATTAAATACCACCAAAAAAAGAGGTCTATCTGTCTAAAAAAAAATGATAAAAATTTTGTTTGTGTACAGCATTGCATGACCGCGCAATTGTCATTCAAGTTGCGACAGCGCTGAAAACTGAAGATTGGCCTGGGCGGGAAATGGGTGAAAGTGCCCGGTATTGAAGTGGTTAATGCATGTTGAAGTTGAAGTTTAAATGAGCCCTAAGGGTATTTTTTTTAAATAGAAAAAAATGACTCAGGGAGAAGGCGGGCAATGTAAAGTTTATTCGGCTTTAAAGTGCACCACCCATGTAATTCAAAGCTACAGGTTCATTATAATGCAAACCACCACAGACATTTACTGTATATTTGTCTTCCCCACCTACTTCCCAGATGGAGTGAAAGGACAGCCCTGGGTAAGCTCCAAGTCACTGGAGTCATAACTCACACATGGACAATGACTCCACTACTAAAACAAAGGACAGGGGATGTCCCCACATTTTACAGCTTAGCTGTGCTTTTACCTTCACAGTGAGGGAATATCCATTCCAGAATGACCATCCTCTACCTCAGAGCTATAGAACATTTTTGTGCATAATCCAGCGGGCAGGAATACTCACTGCACATGTCAGCCCCGTACTAACACATCCTGTGAGGAAGTGCCACACTGGGACTGCTTTGGAGAGTGCACACAGCCTCACCAATCCACAGGCAGGAGATGCTGGTGTTGCTGGAACTTGTTACCTGGTGACTAGAAGAAATAGTGCGCGATCTCTGTGTTATTTCAGGGGGCTCTGAATATTCTTCCCCCTAGACAGGTGAGGCGCCGCTCATCTCGGCCGCCGCCGGGTGTACCAAGATGGCCGCTGCTCCGGAGCTAGGCCGAAGCCGCGGCCTTTCCTATGGCCGAGGCAGCGGAGCTCAATCCGCGGATCGTGTGGTGTGCCGATCCGAACATGTTGACCCATTCGGATCACGGATCAATGATGATCCGTTGCACCACTAGAAGGAACCAAGAACCAAGAACCAAGAAGGAACCAAAAGGCGACTGACCCCACTACGGGCTCCTCAGCCCCAGCATACAGCAGCAATGAGTTCACTAACAAGTGTCCTGTCATTAAACTGAACCATAAGGAGAGTCTTCCTCACAAGGAATGTCCTGGTCAAAAAACAAACAAAAGCTCAGAGCTAGGATCCTGTGCCACAGCAAGGCCCATATCTGAATCAGAGCACTCCCCAGGAGATGCGGGGGAAGGGGCGCTTTTAACCCCCCTTGCGCTCGCACGCCGCTTCCATCCTGGTATCCAGGACTGCCTCCATGGAGACCGCAGGTGCAGGGGCACTGCCAGTTGCCTCAGACATGGTAGCAGAAGCAGGTGATACTGACTCCATAGAAAAACACACCCGCTCTGTGACTTAGTCAAGGAAGAAAAAGTCCACCCTCCTACTGCACTGACCGTGGGGGGGGTTTACCCAGGGGACTTACCGACCCAGCTTAGGACCGCTCAGCGCCGCTGCCTGTCTGTCTGTCTGTCCACGGAAGTGAAACAGTGAAGGAAAAACTGTGAGGAGAATTGCCTCTATAGTCAGCACTAGAGGCCGAATCCCACCGCCAGTACAGCATAGGTACAAAAGAGCGCGCGACTACAGTAAAATGGCCGCCGCTAATAATAACTGTGCCATAGCGTGGCCATGGCAAGATGGCCGCCAATGGAAATTTCAATACATAAGAAAAATACCCAAAAAAATGGCGCCTGACAGCGCGGTGTGGACAATTCTAGCACAGGCTGATAAAATAAACAGGCCACCTCACATAGTGACAAAAAAACAGGCCCCAACACCTCACGGTCCCCCGGGATAGCGCAAACCCCAGGCACCCCCCCGGTCAGCATGATTAGACAGAGCAAGGTGACAGAGAGTAGGAAAAAAAAGGGGGGGACAGGGAAACCCTCCTAGCATAGGAACACACAGCATGTACTCACCTGCTGAGGCAGGAGGAACAGTACTTACCCATCCAGCAAGGACCCACTAGTGTGTTCCTGACAGAACTATCACAGTGCAGTACTGAGTAGCTGTCGGCCCGGTCCACTGTGAAAGATACAGCAGAACTGTTCAGTCATATGTGGACCCTGGAGCAAAAGCTCACCGGCCACCCCTGGAGCCGTGGGGTATGTCGTGGACTGATCTCACGCAGAGCGAGGATCAGCACGCTCGATGGTCGGACTGGGAAGATTACGAGGATAGCAACTACCCAACCTGTTGCCCAGCTGACTGTTGATAGAAGAATCTCAAAAATAAAAGAATAAAATTAAAAAAGAATAAAAAAAAAATCTTCAGGCGACTGGCTCCGAAGAGAGCCACGTCCTCTCCTCTGCTAGGCAGAAAAAACTGAGGCAGCTGGCTGCAGGGAGGAGGGTTATGTCCGGAGGGACCGCCCCCTGGGCGGGGCTGTTCAGCTCTGGTAATGTAATGTATGTTAAAACATCTAACATTCTGCCTAGTCTTCTCTTATGAGCAGGAACATAACCCACTTTGTCAAGATTGAAGATGCTGTGTCAGTCCATGGACGGTAAGAGAAATATATATATATTTTTTTCAAAATTTTCGCTCTTTTTTCGCTTATATCGCAAAAAAAAAAAAAAAACGGAGTCGTCAATAAATACCAACAAAAGAAATCTCTATTTGTGTAAATAAAATGATAAAAATGTAATTTGGGTACAGCGTAGCATGACCGGGCAATTATCATTGAAAGTGCGAAATTTGCCTGGGAAGGAAGGGGGTGAAAGTGCCCAGTATTGAAGTGGTTAAGGTTAAACCACCTCTTGTACAACTTCATTGAGTGGCCACAACCAAAAAAGGAGTGAAAGCATTTCCTAAAACAAGCTGCTGAGCAGCAATTTTCAAACATTTACTGGTAGAATTCCAAAAGATTTGAGTATACAGACAATCATCATGGTATAGCAACAACAAAGAGTAACCTGCCCCATAACAGATACATCAGCGGACAAAAGTTTTTTTCACTGGTGTCTGTAGAAATTTGCTAAATAAATAAATCAGTATTCACTTGCAGGCTCAGAAATGTGCAAACGTAAACATGCACAGAGTAAAAATATCAGCGCTAAGTGCTAACTTAGTGTTTATGTTTATGTAGAGATGAGAGGGAATGTGATTTAGAAGTTTAACAAAAGAAAACTGGGCAGGGCTGATACCACGCAGTCCACAAAAATGCTGTGTTGTCAGCCCACAACAGGCCAAGTACATTTTTGACACATTGACAAGTGCTTGTCTGTATTTTCATAGTCTAGAGCAGTGGTTCTCAACTCCTGTCCTCATGACCCAACAGGTCAGGTTTGCAAGATAACTGAAAGACATCACAGGTGATCTATTTTGTGGCTCAGTGATTGCAGTATTCTAGTTTGCATCTCCCCAAGGTAATACTTAAAATCTGGCCTGTTGGTGGGTCCTGAGGACAGGAGTTGAGAACCATTGATCTAGAGAGATAAAACATGGGGGGACGTACATGAATTTCAGGATTTATAATAGATAGATAGATAGAGATACAATAGATAATAATACATTCAAAAATTGACATACATTTCTCCACAATATATTGATTGAGATACATACAACTACATACATTATTTTATGTGATTTGGTAAATTATTATGTGCAAATAAATTGGTAAATTAAAATATACATGGTATAAGCTTAATATATGACTTACCATCCAAATGAGAATCAAAACTGAGAAGGAAATTGATGCTGAATATTGCTTTTATGAGCTCTTTTGGGAAGTACCCAGCCAAAGCTAGAGCATAAGCTGTCAGCACCAAGAAGTGAGGAGACAAAGAGTCTGAATGCAAAGGATATAAAAAACAAAACAAAATAATAATGTTAGTTCACCATGCATTTTCTTCATATCTAAAATTATATTGCACAACTTGAAAGTTAACCATTTGTAATTAGATTTGGCCTGATTGACTATTGTAAGAAACACAGGAGTCCATTCATGAAGTCACAAGATACATGACAAAACACATAGTTGGAAGCGTGGCGACGTCACTCCTGGTATGCCGCTGGAAGCCACCATATTGGTACACCCAGCCTCTGTATTACATGTTGTTTATGGGTTCTTGGAGCCTGTTTTTTTATGTGTGTGTTATTATATTGCCTTTTATCGAGTTATTAAAGCATTCTACACTATGAAAAGCTTCTTGTCTTCTATTTTCTGAGCATTGATCTACCTGAGCCACCTTAGAGGGACATATCGTGTATTCCCATAGGAACATACTGGATATGATGGAATGATCCTGGATACTACCTGAGCACTTATTGACCTGTATATTATATAGGTCCAAAGGAGAAGGTGGGCATGCATGCCTGGTGGTGGATGAGCACTGTGGGGAATTTCTTTGAAGATTCACTATATGAATTTATATTCTGGAATTTGCACTATTGACTGAACTTTATTTTTACTTCCTTTTCTATATTATATTCGGTTAAATATTTTATATATCTTGCACATAGATGTGTGTATTTGATGGTCAGCTGGACGCTTACTGTTCACATGCTTATTTGTTATTTACAGATATTGGGATTATTGTTTTAATTTATTTTGACATCTATATATATATATATATATATATATATATATATATATATATATATATATATATATATATATCACTCATCTCACTACCTGATGATTAGAGGGGCTGGCGGGTGCTTATGTATTTTTATAATTTTATTGATTTATCTACTTATGATTTTGTGGATTTGATATAATGGGTATTTATCCTCCTAGGGTTTTTTTTTTTTTACCACCCATTTTAATTTTTTTTGCATGTTGGATAGGCTGGGGAATGTTTGTCGTTTTCGGTTTATTATCTTTAGTTATTACCAGCTCATCACGTTTTCTGTTTTTTATTATATGATGTATGCCATTGCCCTAGCATTGGCAGACTGCATCCTGCCAGGGAGACGCCAAAGGCCGACAGACCAGTGTAGGTGAATTGCCCAAAGCTCCAGGATGTTGACCAGCAACTTTTGCACCTCTGACTACTATGTTCCCTGAACTGAGAGAAGCTCATTGGAAGAATTTTCCAGTATCCAGCATCTGCATGGAACGCCACAAATCCAGAGCCAATTTGGCCTTCCTTGAGAGTCTGATGCACTGGCAGATCCAAAGACTCCTGACACTTGTCCCAATAAGAAAATAAATTTATGTTGTAGAGCTTTGGAGTGAAACTTAAAGATGGTAACCACCTTCAATGCAGTCCCATATGCTATATCACCCTCATACAGACCTAAATCGGGGGACTTTCCAATAACCTCAGGGACTCCATCTGGGATCAAAGGGACAGGCACTTATCCTGTGGAAGCAGTAGCTTTGCCTGTGCCGTGTTAAGGACTAGGCCTAAATACTCCAAACGCTGCCCTGTGTCCGGTGATGTACAATTAAGAAATACATGTTGATCCCACCATCTTGAATCTTGTCAGCTGATAACTTCCTGTATGCTCTCTGCCGCACCATTGTTTCCAGGTATCTAGAATGGCTAAAGCTCCTTTCAAATGTTTTAAAGAGGGGAAAGATCCTGTAGCCCTGTTCTATAGTGACAACACTGCTTTTTCATAAATATCATTGGGTGGGTGAGTATTGTCACCCTAGAACAGAAGTGTGTTACTGGCAGGATCAACAGGTGAAAATTAAGGGGGGAAAAAAGCCAGAAAACAGGAAAACCTATGTAGTCGTGTCATACCCCAGAAGGTAAAGGATAAGTTTACATTTTGAAAATGTAACATGTTCTGGCATCTGCATCCTCTCCCCCTCCCTGCGACAGCGGGTGGGGGATCCTCTCCCCCACTCACTGTCACAATTTGAAAACAGTGTGAACATGCAGGGCTCCGCCTCCACACAGCTGCATCATTCATTCAGTTTCCTGTAAATGAATGCCCACAAGTATGGCTGACTACTTGTAGTTCTCAATGAGTTCTGAGGGTACTGGTGAGTGCTCTCATAGTCCATTGATCTTCCTGCTCTCAGCTAACTGCCTGCATGTACAAGGTATGAGCCAACAGCTATGTCGATAGTCTGCTGGAGCCTGAGATTGCACCCACGATCTGTTGATTGTGGGTGCAATGCTCTGCAGGCTGCTTAGAAAAACAAAACCCCAATTTTTTTACCTGCCAAAAAAAATTAGAATTTATAAAAAAAAAATTTAAAGGGTGAACTCATACTGTACGCTACAATTTATCAAACTTTTGTTGCGGAGTTTGAGCCTAGGTTCACATTGGAGCGATTTGGTATTCAATTTGACATGTCAAATCGCATGCCAAAATGGAAAATGGCGGCTATTGCCAGCAAAGGCACCATCCGAATTTCCGCACTGATTCCCAAAAGTAGTTCCTGTACTACTTTTGACAACTTCGGGGGGGGGGGAGGGGGGGCGATTGGTATAAACATCTGTGCAGGAACCCCCACAGATGTCTGTCAAATCGCCCCTGAAGTCGGACTTCATTGCCGGGTTGAAATCGTGCGAGTTCAGCTGAACGATTTCTGACCCGCAGTAATGTGAACCTACACTAAACATGCTTTAAAGCAGGGGTCTCAAACTCAAATTACCTGAGGGCCACAAGACAAGTTTTCATATCCCATTGGGGGCCACATGCAAACTTTCAAACTTCAAAAACAACAGTACTGGTGTCAGCAAAACGCATTATTAATCCCTAGCACTGGTGTCAGCAAACGCATTATTAACCCCTAGCACTTAGTATACCTAGCCCAAGAATGCTTTAAAGCAGGGGTCTCAAAGTACCGGCCCGCGGGCCATTTGCGGACCGGTTATAAATGCCCCCCCTTCCGCGGCACCCCCCGCCCTGCCTGTGGGCCATTTATAACCGGTCCGCAAATGGCCCGCGGGCCGGTACTTTGAGACCCCTGCTTTAAAGCATTCTTGGGCTAGGTATACTAAGGACTGTAAACACCTACTGTACTTAGCAAAACACATATTAAAAAACACTGAACATATACATATGTTAGAAGAGTATGAGGGATGAATGTGAGGCAATTATGACCCTACAAAAGGTACCATCCCATATAAAACAATTAACGAATGAGAACGAAAATGGGGTGGGACTTTACATGTACCTTGCAGGGTCTAATAAATACACATACCAAAAAGGCTTAAAAAATAAACAAATCATCCATTTCCAAATACAAATGGTTAGATTTAAAAAAGTTGAATACAACTGGTTAAAACCACAGTTACTGTCTATCCAGGATGTGCTAGTCCTGGCTGAAGAATCAAGAAAACTGGCCTACGCGTTTCGCAGGGTGTCCCACTTCATTAGGGCCTTAGATTGGAGCACGAATTTGTACATATACAATGTAATTTTTGTCAGTCGGTCCGGTGGAGAAGCCTGGGGAGCCCGTGGGGATTAATTCTGTGACCCCCCCAAAGAGAAAACAGACTCCTTAAACAATCAAAAGGGGCCAGAACTGGGTCAAAAGACTGTCCAAAGTTACAAGAGGCAAAACTGAAGAGTGAATCGAGCCACACCTAAGCTTTTCCTCATCCTTGCAGCATAGATGAAACCGTGGAAAAATCTATATTAACGGCTTACTGGGTGTGCATACTATTTCCGTCTGTGTCTTCAAATGAATAAACATATACATATTTTCGATCTATCAGGTTAGCTTTAAAAGCATATCCTTAAAAGCGTGTGTTTAACCACTTGCTTACTGGGCACTTAAACCCCCTTTGTACCCAGACCAATTTTCAGCTTTTAGCACTGACACACTTTGAATGACAATTACGCAGTCATACAATGCTGTACCCAAATGATATTTTTAGCATTTTTTTCCCACAAATAGAGCTTTCTTTGGGTGGTATTTGATCACCTCTGCGATTTTAATTTTTTGCGCTATAAACAAAAACAGACAGAAAATTTTGAAAAAAAAAAACACATTATTTTTTTACTTTTTGTTATAATAATATCCCAATTTTTTTTTTAAAAGCTATATTTTTTCTCAGTTTAGGCCGATACGTATTCTTCTATATATTTTTGATAAAAAAAATTGCAATAAGCGTATAGTGATTGGTTTGCGCAAAAGTTATAGTGCCTACAAAAAATGGGATAGAATTATGACATTTTTATATATTTTTTTTTACTAGTAATGGCGGCGATCTGCGATTTTTGTCAGGCCTGCGATATTGCGGCGGAAATTTCGGACACTTTTGACACTATTTTGGGACCATTCACATTTATACAGCGAACAGTGCTATAAATATGCATTGATTACTGTATAAATGTGACTGGCAGGGAAGGGGTTAACACTAGGGGGCGAGGAAGGGGTTACATATGTTCCCTATTAGTGATTCTTACTGTGTGGGGGAGGGGACTGACTGGGGGAGGTGACCGATCTATCCGTGTCCCTATGTACAAGGGACACAGCATCGGTCTCCTCTCTCCCTGACAGGACGTGGATCTCTGTGTTTACACACAGAGATCCACGTCCTGCCTCTGTAACAGCCGATCGCGTGTACCTGGCAGATATTGCGGCCTCCAGGCACGCGCATCAGCATCACGTAATGCGGAGGGCACAGCTGTTCCCCGCCGCGCGCCCTCTGCGGCGCGCCGCAGGATGTAAACACAGCAGGACGTCCACCCCGCACCTGAGAGCCGTGCTGCAGACGTCTTTCGTCTATAGCGCGGGTCTCAAGTGGTTAAATTTACAAAAAAAAAAACAAGAAAGGGTTTGGGACTTTAACCACTTGCTTACTGGGCACTTAAACCCCCCTCCTGCCCAGACCAATTTTCAGCTTTCAGTGCTGTCGCACTTTGAATGACAATTGCGCGGTCATACAACACTGTACCCAAATGATTTTTTCCCACAAATAGAGCTTTCTTTTGGTGGTATTTGATCACCTCTGCGGTTTTTCCTTTTTGTTAAAAAAAAAAATATATATATATATATATATATTCTTTTATATTTTGTTATACAATTTTGCAAACAGGTAATTTTTCTCCTTCATTGATGTACGCGGATGAGGCTGCACTGATGGGCACTGATGAGCTGCACTGGTGGGCACCGATAAGGCGGCACTGGTGGGCACTGATAGGCGGCACCGGTGGGCACTGATAGGCGGCACTGAGAGGTGGCACTAATAGGTGGCATTGATAGATGGCACTGATAAGTGGCAGTGATGGGCACTGATGAGTGGCAATAATGGGCACTGATCGGTTACACTGATAGTCAGCATTACTAGGTGGCACTGATGAGGCACTGATTGGCATCACAGGTAGGCATTGATAGGTGGCACTTGTGGGCATTGATAGGTGGCACTGTGGGCACTGGCATTTGAGTGCACTGATGAGGCAAATGTGCCTACTTCCTCTTCAGGACCCTTGTCTCTTGTAAACAAAGGATTACCGATCCTTTGTTTACATCATATGATCAGCTGTCATTGGCTGACAGCTGATCACGTGGTAAGGGGCCGGGACCGGCCCCTTACACGGATCTGTGATCCACCGAGTCTCAGTGACTCAGTGATCACAGCGCATGCGCTGCGCGTGCAAAGGGGACGACGTCTATAGCGCAGCCCTCTAGTGGTTAAATGAAGCATGCAATTGGGAATGAGTGACGAACTGTAAATATGTAGAAAAATTTACAAAATAATTTTCTAGTTTGTAATTATACAAGCACATATGCAGCCATTGTTCCAATTATATATGTTGGTGCTTCCCACTGTTTTTCCTTTACTGTTCTCTCAATGCAAGTTTATTATGCTACTCACACTAATTGAAAGCAAAACATACACTTTAAAATGATACTCACCCTTATCGTTACATACATGGCGTGCACAAGCATCAAAAAAGTCTTTCCCTTGGGGAGGTTCATAATTCATATAAGAAAAAACACGTAAAATAGGGTACACAGCAGATGGATGTATCTAAAAGAGAAAGTTAGAATTTTGGCAACATACTGTTGTAAAAATCAGGGCTGGTCGCACCCTCTCACACATTCTGAGCTTTCGTATTATTTAGTAAATCCTCCAATTAAATCATTCTGATTTTAGCCTAACCAAGGTTGGTGGCTATGAATCTGTGCTAGAATGATGGGTGCTTGCAAGGTTAGTACCAGCTGGGACAGAAACCGGGGCGCCCACAGGCAGTTGGGGCATGGGAGTAACCAGGAAAGCTGGAAAAGCCCATTACCTCCTCATTTGAGCGATCTACCATGTCTGGTCTTGGGCTGGGAAGGCAGAGGGTATGCAGTGTCTGTGCCCCCCTGGAAGTGGTCACCCTAGGGGTGCTCTTAGTAACACTTGGGTGTGGGACCCCACGGTGTGAACAGAAACATGGTCACAGTCAAATTGCTTTCCTTTTGCACTGCGCCTTTTAGGGTTGGGCCTTTTGGCCATGTCCGGGGCATTTTTTGTCTTCCATGCCTAGGGGCCTGGCCAATGCACATGCACGGACACTTTTTTATTTCCTATTTATTTTTCTCCCACCGTTTGTCACTGCTTTCACTTTTGTGTGCGTTTTTCACTGGGTGAAGGGTGCAAGTCCTCAGGCTTGCCCTGATGTCTAGAGGGAGGATGTGTGGCCCTCAGGTTCCTTCCTCCCCTGCCCCTGGGGGGCGGCTCTCTTTGGGAGAGCCCCTCAATCAAGTATTCGATGGTCGGCTTTGGCTGACCTAGAGGAACAAGGTCTGCCAGGCCTTCTGGCTAGGCAGACCATTGTAAACTTTAGTCCCTGTCAGGGGTCTTGTGCCCCAGGGGGATCAGGGTAGAGGTCCTACTTCTTTGGAGGTGGACTAAAAGCACACCCTTAAGTTTTTTTTGTTCACTTACAGGTTTTTTCAGTTTCAGCTTTTTGCATCACTGCAGACTTTAAAAAAAAAGCCTGGTGAAGCAGCTAATTAAGAACAATCTTGATTAGCTGCAGTGGAAAGCAGGGTATACATTATGGGTGTAATAGACCCCTGATGTTCTCATAGAGAGGACCAGTGACCTACCCATCATTTACAGTTTACTTGTTGTGCTGTAAAGGCATTTAAAGTGGTGCATATTGATAATTTTGTGTACCATAATTTTTTGCCATTTTGCAGGCACGTGCAATTTTGCTCTATTTAGTATCTATTTCCTCTACACTACCTCATCTATTATGTAAAAATTAAAAAAAATTAACTGTGTTTGTGTGCAATAAAATTCATTTTAGTGCATATTTTCCTAAAATATAGATTTAACAAAGAGTTGCACAAATATTGTGTGACCCAAAAAAAAAATTGCAATTACTAGATTTTTATTAATCAAGGTCTCTGCTTTCAGAAAATACATGGATCTGTGGGTTTTAACCAATTTTTTATATATGATAAAAAAAAAAGAAGAAAAATCTTCATAACTAATATACATTCATATAGGTATACATACACTCTCTATTACCATCTGGGATTTCCAAGTTTTTGCCTACCATACAGTATAACTTGGGGCATTGAATGTTCTTTGTTGCGACCTACAGCTGAGGTTTCCTATTGTATTAAAGAATAATGTACCCCGTTTATTGCGACCCCTTTGTAGGGATCTTCTTCATGTTATGTTTGATGTAACCATCACACCGTCACACTAATCTGTTGAATTAACTTTTTCTACTAATAAAATTTTTTTGTAAAATAATTTTTATATATGGGCAGCACAGTCACTTAGTGGTTAGCACCTCTGTCTTGCAGCACCTCCTCCATTTGAAACCCAATTAGAGCACTACCTGCATGGCATTTGCATGTTCTCCCTGTGCTTGCATTGGTTTCCTCCAGGTTCTCTGGTTTCTGCTCACACTGCAAAGACATGTTTGTAAGTTAATTGGCCCCTGTCTAAAATGACCCCAACATGTTTGTGTATACATATGAGATAGCGACCTAAAGCCCAGTACACATGGTTCGAAAATCAGCCAGTTCAGGAGGAACCGGCCTACTTTCTGTCTGTGCGTACAGCTGTCTGTTCTTCAGAAGCCAGTCTAATGGCCAGCTGCTGTCGAATGGACATGCTGGAAAACCAGCGTTCGATCAGCCCTTGCAGCCAATGTCTGCGAGCTCTGATCAGTGTGTTCTGGGGATCCTACTGTTAGAATACAACAAAACAATCGAAGAGATCGCTGCATCAACATCACTTGTGTTGATGCGAAGATCTGTCAGGTGTGTGTACCAAGCTTTAGAATGTAAGCTCCTTGAGGGCAGGGACTGATGGGAAAGTACAATATGTAAAAATTCTGCATAAAATTGTCAGGGCTATATAAACACTAGTAATGCTTAAATACTACATGCCATCATTACCTCTTTGAGATTATCCAAAGTTACTTCTGCAATTTTGTTCATAAGTAGAGGACACTGAGTGTTTGCTCGAAGGACTAAAACAGAAAATGGGATAACGTTCTTCAGGCTAAGCTGATGTATGAAACGTTGGCAGGTATGTAATGTGGCTTCTACAAGACCCGTATTCATTTGGTTGACAACTTCTTTCTTTTTTATTTCAAGTATAATAGAGTCCAAACACTTTGCCTCACTCACTCTCTTCAGTCTATAGCTGTACAGTTCATTAAGGAGCTTCATTAGATTTATTCTATGAGGTGTATGAGCTGACTGCAACAGCCGGGTGACAACGAACGTCATGTGGCTTAAGTCATAGAAGTTGCACTGAGCAATGATATCATCAAGTTTAGAAAGAACAACTTCATCAATCTTGTTAGGGCTCAACAAAGACATGGCTTTGATGGTCTGGGCAACATCAGATGGAACAGAACTTGACAACATATGCCTGAAATAAGAAATAAAATAGGTTTCAGATGGGTCTAAAGTGAATCAATTAAAAAAAAAAGCCTATCCATATAACAGTCTCTCTCTTTGATATTCATATACAGTTGCAAGAAAAAGAATGTGAACCCCTTGGAATTAACTGGTTTTCTGCAGTAATTTGCCATTAAATGTGACCTAATCCTCATCTAAGTCACAACAATGGACAAACACAGCATGCTTAAAAGGATAAGTTCACGTTTTGAACATGTTACATGTTTCACCCATTTTTAGGGTGAAATATGTAACATGTTCCAGCCTCTGCAACCTCTCCCCCCCTCTCCCTGGGGCAGTGGGCAAGGGATCTTCTCCCGCACCCGCTGTCACAGTTTGAAAATAGCGTGGCCATGCAGGGCTCTGCCCACATGGCCGCATATTTCATTCGCAACTTCCTTTGAATTATCGCCTACAAGTACCGCCAACCATTGTGGCTGACAGCTTGTAGTTCTCAATGAAATATGAAGATATTGGCAAGGTATGGGCAGACAGCTATCCTGAGAGTCTAAAAGGAGTTTGAGATTGCACTCACGATCTGCTGATCACCGGTGCAATGCTCTGCAGGCTCCCTAGAAAACAAAAAATAGGATTTTTGTACTCACCGTAAAATCCGTTTCTCTGGCATCCATGGACTGACACAGCGTGTCTTATACACCTTTACACGTGGGTTATGTCCCTGCTTGCAGGAGAAGACCTAGGCAGAATGTGAGATGTTATACATACATTCTAAACAGCCAGAGCTGAACAGCCCCGCCCAGGGGGGGGGCGGTCCCTCCGGCATAACCCTCCCACTGCAGTCAGCAGACCTCAGTTCGTAACAAAGCAGTACAAACTCGAAAAGAAGGGTGGGTGCTGTGTCAGTCCATGGATGCCAGAGAAACGGATTTTACGGTGAGTACAAAAATCCTATTTTCTCTTGTCATCCATGGACTGACACAGCGTGTCTTATACACCTTTACACGTGGGATGTCCCAAAGCAGTGTCAAGAGGGATGGGAGCAGTATAAATGGAAAACCAAAAACTTCACTCCAAACAAGGCAGAGCTCCTCAACGGAGGAGTTGCAACATCAAACAGCGGCCTGCAACACCTTGCAGCCGAAGGAAGCATCCGAAGATGCAGCCACATCAACCTTATAAAACTTAGAAAAGGTATGAACAGACGACCAGGTCGCCGCCTTGCACACTTGTGCAACCGACGCTTGATGTCGGAAAGCCCAGGAAGCACCAATTGCCCTGGTGGAATGTGCCGTAACCGGAAAGGGAGGCGCCCGCCCCTTGAGAGCATAAGCTTGAATGACGGTTTGTCTGATCCACCTAGAAATGGTGGCAGACGAAACCGCTTGGCCCTGTTTTGGACCAGAGACAGCCACAAATAGTGAGTCAGACTTCCGAATAGAAGCAGTAGCAGACAGGTACACCCGCAAGGCTCGTACCACATCCAAAGTGTGAAGCGCAAACTCTCTGGGATGCGATGGGTGAGGACACAAGGACGGGAGGACAATGTCCTCGTTCAAGTGGAAGGCCGAGACCACCTTTGGCAGAAAAGAAGGTCGCGGACGTAACATCCGCCTTATCCTTATGGATGACCAAAAAGGGCGACTTGCAGGACAAGGCCGCCAATTCAGACACTCGTCTAATGGAAGTAATGGCCACCAAGAAGGCCACCTTCTGAGACAAAGTCAAGAGGGGAATATCTCTAATATTTTCAAAGGGAGGTTCCTGGAGGACCGAGAGCACCAAATTCAGATCCCACGGGGGGAGAGGAGGCTTGACAGGGGGGAGCACATGGCGAACCCCCTGCACAAAGGTGCTAACCAAGGGATGACCCGCCAGCGGTCGCTGAAAGAAGATGGCCAAGGCCGAAATCTGACCCTTAATGGTACTCAAAGCGAGCTTTTGGGTCACGCCACGCTGCAGAAAATGCAGGATTCTGGGAACGGAATACGTTCGTGGGCGCCAGTCCAGCTCTTCGCACATGGCGATGTAAGCTCTCCAAGTACGGTGATAGATCTTTCTGGAGGAAGACTTCCGTGCCCTTAACATGGTCGAAATGACCGAATCCGAGAGACCTCAGTCTCTCAGCACCTGGCTTTCAATAACCATGCCGTTAAAGCCAGAGACTGTAAAGCAGGATGAAATATAGGACCTTGAGACAGAAGGTCCCCCCGTATTGGTAACCGCCAGGGAACGTCTGCGACGAGACGTACCAGATCGGCGTACCAGTGACGCCGAGGCCAATCCGGAGCAATGAGGATCACCGGAATTCCCTCGGTCGCTACCCTGCGGAGCAGGTGAGGGAGCAACTGCAGCGGAGGATAAACGTATATCAGGTGATACTGACCCCATGGGGCCACAACGCATCCGAGGCATCCGCCCAGGGATCCCTGGATCTGGCCACAAACCTTGACACCTTGCGATTGAGTCGAGAGGCCATCAGGTCCACATCCGGCGTGCCCCACCGTCTGCAAAGGAGTTGAAAGACCTCCGGGCGCAAGGACCACTCTCCCTGGTCCAGCGTCTGGCGACTTAGATAGTCCGCCTGCCAATTGTCTACACCCGGAATGTAGACGGCCGACAGAGCCGGCACGCTTCTTTCGGCCCACCTCAGGATGCGGGCGACCTCGGAAGCCGCAGCTGAGCTCCGAGTCCCCCCTTGATGGTTGACATACGCCACTGCTGTGGCGTTGTCCGATTGGATCCTGATGGAGTGACCCTGTAGTTTCTCCGACCATGAGGAGAGGCACAGTCTGATTGTCCGTATCTCCAGCACATTGATCGGTAAGAGGGCTTCGTCCGGAGTCCAAAGCCCTTGGGCCGACAGGACTCCCCAGACTCCCCCCCAGCCCGTCAGGCTGGCGTCCGTCGTGATCACCGTCCATTGGATGGGGAGGAACGACTTCCCGGACCGAAGAGCCGGGGACCTCAACCACCACGTCAGGGACGCCCTGACCAGGTGACTCACCTGGATCTGAAGATCCAAGGACAACGGGGATTTGTCCCAAGTGGACAAGATCTCTTTCTGTAAAGCCCTGGTGTGCGCTTGGACATAAGGAACGGCCTCAAAGGAGGCCACCATGAGTCCCAGGACTCTCATGCAAAAGCGGATTGACGACCATTTTCGGGACGTCAGCACCCGTACTGCAGACTGAAGTGTCAGTAGTTTGTCTGGAGGTAGGAAGACTCTTGCCTCCAAGGAGTCCAGAATCAGACCTAGATACTCCAGACGCTGAGTCGGGACTAGAACCGACTTCTGAACGTTCAGGAGCCACCCAAACTCCCTGAGGGTCTGACTGACGATAGTCACACTTTCTTCCAATTCTGAGCCACTGTCTGCTCTTAGAAGAAAATCGTCCAGATAGCCCACGATAGCAATGCCTCGCTGTCTCAGCAAAGCTAGGACCGGAGCAAGCACCTTGGTGAACACCCTCGGTGCCGAGGCTAGGCCGAAGGGAAGAGCCACAAATTGATAGTGGACTTCGCCGACCGCAAAGCGCAGAAACTTCTGGTGGCTTGCGCAGATCGGAACATGCAAGTAGGCGTCCTTGATGTCCAAGGATGCCAGAAAATCCCCTTGATGGAGTGTAGCGATCACCGTGCGAATGGATTCCATGCAGAATTTTTGCACCTTCACGAAGGCATTCAGGGCCTTGAGGTCCAGGATTGGCCGAACCCCGTCCTTTTTTGGAACAACAAACAGATTCGAGTAGAACCCCTGAAACCTCTCCTGGGACGGAACCGGCACAATTACTCCGGACCCGATCAAATCCTGTACAGCCCCCAAGAGGGCTGCCCGACGGGCAGGAAGGAGAGGGAGATTTGAGGGAAAGAATCTGTCTGGGGGCCAGGAGCGGAACTCTATTCTGTATCCTGAGGTGACCACCTCGCACACCCACCGGTCGGAGATCCGGGAGGTCCACCGATCCGTGAACCTGCGAAGTCGTCCCCCCACCCCAGAGACGGGCAGGGGCAAGACTTCACGCGGAGGCGGGCTTGGGAGCCGGCTTGTTCGGCTTACGCACCCAGGGGCGCTTGTGCCCGCCAGCCGCACTGTTGTCAGTCTGGGATGGCTTACCCGTGGACTCTGATGGACGAAAAAAACTCTTTTTTGCTGGAAAGGAAGGACCCGGTTTACGTCGGGCCTCCTTACCCTTGATAGTTTGAGGAAGGAGAGTGCTTTTACCTCCCGTGACATCCTTGATGATGTCATCCAGAGCAGCACCAAAAAGTCTACCACCCTTAAAAGGTAGATCCGTCAGGAGCTTCTTAGAGGCTAGGTCAGCAGACCAGCATTTCAACCAGATGAGACGACGCAATACCACCGCCGAGACAGAGGCCCTGGATATTAAAGGGGCCGCGTCCAACGTGGCGTCGCACACATATATCAGACCCTGCACCATCTGGTGGGCCAGAGCAATAGCGTCTGGAGGAAGGTTATACTCCTGCACAGTTTGGTGCAAAATTTTTGCCCATTCCGTGAGTGTCTGAGACACAAGGGTCGCCGCTACTACGGGCCGTAGGACGGATCCCAAAAAGGCGAACATGGCTCTACTCACCACTTCTGACCTCCTGTCAGTGGGGTCCTTAAACGGAGGAGTCCCCTCCATCGGGAGAGTGGTGGCCTTGTTTAAACGGGCGACTGGAGGGTCGACCACCGGGGGAGAAGCCCACTTTTTAAGCAGGGCGTCTTCAAAGGGGTATCTAATAGACAAACGCTGCGGGACCATGAAAGTCTTCTGCGGCTTTTCCCAGACCTGGTCAATGAGCTGGTCAAAGAAAGATACATATGGAAAAACCTTTTTAGAAGGCTTGGTCTTAAAAGAACCAAAGGAGACTGTATCCGCCTGAGGTTCTGCGGTCGCAGCATTTAGCTTGAGAGTGTCCCTCACAGCATCAATGAGTTCACTAACAAGCGCCCTGTCATTTACTGACTCAGAACTGGAGTCTTCCTCACAAGGAATGTCCTGTTCAAAACCATCCAAATATTCAGAGCTAGGGTCCTGAGCAGCAATAGCTAGGCCCATATCTGAATCAGAGCACTCCCCTTGTGGAGATAAAGTGGGGAGAGGGCGCTTTTTTGCTCCCTTGTGCTCACACACAGCTTCCATCCTGGTCAGAAATGATTCCAGGACTGCCGACAACTGGTCCATAGGGACCGCAGGTGCTGGAGCACTGGCTGCTGCCTCTGGCATGTGAGGGGAAGCTGGTGACTCTGACTCCATAATGTCCCTCTCTGAGACCACCCACAGGCTGTGCTGACTGAAGTAGGGGAATGCCCAGGGAACCCACCAACCTGACCAGGACCGCTCGGTTCCGCTGCTCTGTCTCACTGCGCCGCGCTGCTCAGCGTGAGTGAGCTGAGAGGAGAGAGTGTGAGGAGATTCGCGCTGTTTCCAGCGGCGCTAGAGGCTAAACTAGTGCTAGAAAAACGTGCGGCTACAAGAAAATGGCCGCCGCAATGTGCTCCGGCGGGCCACGGCAAGATGGCCGCCAATGTAAAATCAGTACACACACTAAACATGGCGCCGAACGGCGCCCAGGCCCCTCACACCCAAAAACAAAACAGCCCCAGTGAATGCAGAGCAGCATGAGCCCCCCCCAGGACAGTATGGCCCCCAGGCACCCCACACAGTACAGCGCCAGCACTAGTGACCAGAGAGTGACATTAAAAAAACACAGGGGGAGACAGGGAAATCCCCCACACAAGAAACACACAGCATGTACTCACCTGCAGCCAGGAGAGACTACTTACCCGTCCCCTGAGGGACCCACTGGTGTGTTTCTGACAGAACTATCACAGTGCGGTACTGAGTAGCTGTCGGCCCGGTCCACCGCGAAAGATACAGCCGGACTGTTCTATCTTGAGAGGACCACGGAGCTGGAAGCCCACCGGCCACCCCTGGAGTCGTGGGGCATGTCGTGAACTGAGTCTCACGCACACAAGGCAAGGATCAGCACGCTCGATGGTCGGACAGGGAAGACTACGAGGATATCTTGTACCCAACCTGTTGCCCAGCCGACAGTTGATAGAAGATCTCAAAAGAATAAAATAGGAAAAAAATTCCAAAAGGAATAAAAATAGGTCAGGAGACTGGCTCCTGAGAGAGCCACGTCTTCTCCTTCTGCTAGGCAGAAAAAAACTGAGGTCTGCTGACTGCAGTGGGAGGGTTATGCCGGAGGGACCACCCCCCTGGGCGGGGCTGTTCAGCTCTGGCTGTTTAGAATGTATGTATAACATCTCACATTCTGCCTAGGTCTTCTCCTGCAAGCAGGGACATAACCCACGTGTAAAGGTGTATAAGACACGCTGTGTCAGTCCATGGATGACAAGAGAAAATGCACATTTTTTTCAAATGGTAAAGTTATCAAATACCGGTAAGTCTTTCCCCTTTTATAAGGCCCTATACCAGTAGAGGTGTATTTTGTAAATTTGATAAGGTTTGGAGCGGATGGCTTTCCTCCACTGTTTGTTTGAGAAAATGGTTTGAGTGAGTTACTTGGAAAATGTTGTTTAGCTTCTCTTACTTTTTCTTGTGTTCCTGTGTATCATATTGCCTCTTTAACGGTTGGGGTTTCCCATCAGTAGCCCTGACCTTCCTTTGGGGTAAATGTCCAACCTAATGAGTGAGTTACTTCCCTTGTTATATTATATTTCCATTATTTGGGTGGGGAGGATGGGGTAACCACCTATATCCTACTTTAATTGCATTGTCATTGGTAAAGAATGTACTTTGCTGGTCACAGTTTTGTTCTTTTTGTTATGTGTCTGTCTATCATAGTGCGGACACTGGTCTGTCCTTTTTTAGTCTTTCTTTTTTTTTTTGCTGATTTTGTATGGTTACCGTTTCATGTAATGTTGAGAAAAAAAAAAAAAAAAGGAAGGTGAACTTATCCGTCAAGCTGATAACAGTGTTGGAGGAAAATAAGTGAACCTTTGGAGTTAATAGTTGGTTGAACCTCCTTTGGCAGCAATAACTTCATGCAAGCGTTTTCAGTAGCTGTGGATCAGACCTGCACAACGTTGTGACTATCACTTTTGGCTCTGAGGAAGAGGGTCCGCCCTTGTAACGCAAAAGCCGTAGCTGTATTGTATGTCATCTGGACTCTCCGGCTGTCTGGTTCCAGTAGGAGGTCCTCCGGAGGCATCTATCCCATTGATGGAGTGGTGTAGACACTTGCTTTTTAACTTGTTTTGTGAGTATTTTTGATCTTTGTACAATTTTAATTAAATCTTGCCATTGGTAATGCACAAGGTCGGTGCGCCCTTCCTTTCCTTTTTACATTTTAGTCTCAAGAATACCCATTATTCTGAGGAGGGCAGCAAGATCCCTGGTCATTCCCTATTCCAACAGAAGGCTCTGGTTGTGCCACTAAGTGATCGAGCTCCCGAGTGCAGGAGACTGTCTGTATACCCATCCACGACCCATTTTCAATTCCCTGGCTGAGGGAAGGAGGTTCTCACCCAAGATTTGACGGTACATGGCCCTGTCCATCGTCCCTTTTGATACAGTGAAGTTGTCCTGTCCCCTTAGCAAAAAAACACCCCAAAAGCATAATGTTTTCACCTTCATGTTTGAGGGTGGGGATGGTGTTCTTGAGGTCATAGGCAGCATTCCTCCTCCTCCAAACATGATGAGTTGAGTTAATGCCAAAGAGCTTGATTTTGGTCTCATCTGACTACAACACTTTCACCCAGTTCTGAATCATTCAGATGTTCATTAGCAAACTTCAGATGTGCCTGTACATGTGCTTTCTTGAGCAGGGGGACCTTGCGGGCGCTGTAGGATTTCAGTCCTTCGCGGCGTAGTTTGTTACCAATTGTTTTCTTGGGGACTATGGTCCCAGCTGCCTTGAGATCATTGACAAGATTCTCCCGTATAGTTCTGGGCTGATTCCTCACCGTCCTCATGATCATTGAAACGTCACGAGGTGAGATCTTGCATGGAGCCCCAGACTGAGGGAGATTGACAGTTATTTTGTGTTTTTTCCATTTGCGAATAATCGCATGAGCTGTTGTCTGTCACCCTCTCACCAAGCTGCTTGGCGATAGTCTTGTAGCCCATTCCAGCCTTGTGTAGGTTTACAATTTTGTCCCCAACATCCTTGGACAGCTCTTTGGTCTTAGCCATGGTGGAGAGTTCGGAATCCGATTGATTGCTTCTGTGTACAGGTGTCTTTTATACAGGTAACAAACTGATATTAGGAGCACTGCTTTTAAAAGAGTGCTCCTAATCTCAGCTCATTACCTGTATAGAAGCCACCTGGGAGCCAGAAATCTTGCTGATTGATAGGGGATCAAATACTTATTTCACTCATTAAAATGCAAATCAATTCATAACTTTTTTTAAATGCATTTTTCTGGATATTTTTGTGGTTATTCTGTCGCTCACTGTTAAAATAAACCTACCATTAAAATTATAGACTAATCATTTCTTTGTCAGTGGGCAAACATACAAAATCAGCAGGGGATCAAATACTTTTTTCCCTCACTGTACAAACAAGCCGATACATTCTGACAGGGAGACTCAATGAACTACCACAGCACTCACAACACTGTGGTAGTTCATTGAAAACTATAAGCCAACAGCCGAAACGGCTGCCGGACCTTGTAGTTTTCCTTTCACAGAGGACTGTGACTGAGTGATGCGGCTGGGTGGGTGGAGCAATTTTTCAACTGTGGCACCAGACATGGGGAGAAGATTCCTGGCCTGCTGTCACAGCAGGGACCGGTAGGAGGGGGCAAACTTATCCTTCCTCTGCATTAAAATAAAAACTGAAGGGTGTCCAACGGTCTGTCACTGATACCGGCATCTTCTTCTGAGTGGCAGTCTTCAGGTCTCCTCCTCATTGGCCAGCAGGGAATGATTTCACTCCTGCGCATGAGATAGTCACCCCGGCACTAAAAGGTGAGTTGCGCATGCACAGCTCAGTTTGCAGCACCAGAGAAGACAGCGAGCAGGTAGATAGGGGCATTTTATTGCAGAAGAGAGAATGCATATCTCTTAAAAGCCTGCCTGCTCGCTGTTTCTAACAATGAAACTTTAGTTCCATTTAGGGGTAAAAAGCAATGCACTACCTGTTCTGCCCAATTGTCCTCCCCCGCCACAGTCCCTAAACACTCACCGGACTCATCTCAAGCTCCAGCACTGCCCCAGCTGCAGCACAACTCCCCTCACTTCCTGATTAACAGGAGACACTGAGGCAGTGTCAGCCATAGGCTTTTTCTGCTGTTGGTCAAATATGAAGCAGGGGCAGGGCTTACTGGTGCTATGTGTGTCTATGGACTCGGAAGCACGCGCATGCACGGGTCACTCCTAAGTACCCGGCTTGCTAAGGAGGCAATTGAAGATGGAAGAATCGAACAGTGCTGGCGGGAGACTGTAAGAAGAGGAGGTAAGGGACATTTCTGTGTAGTTACATAGCACAGAGCAGGCAAGTATTACCTCTTTTTATTTTATCAAAATAAATAAAAAACAGCCTTTAGTATCATTTTAAGTGCATTCAATCTGAAGAGAAAATATATATTTTCATTTGATTTTGTCCCATTCTTACAACAGCTGGTTAATTAGCACAGAAATAATGTTAGAAATAATGTGGGTTTTGTTGGATGAAAAGCTACGATTTGTTATTTTTATAGAAATAAACTCCCATACACTTCTGCAGTAAAAATCTATGTAAAAGTTAGGCCCCTTTCGCACTGGGGCATTTTTCAGGCGTTTTGGCGCTAAAAATAGCGCCTGAAAAAATCCTGCCCTGCAGTCTTCAATGTGAAAGCCTGAAGGCTTTCACACTGAAGCGGTGCGCTAGCAGGACCGCTCCAAAAGTCCTGCTAGCCGCATTTTTGGAGCAGTGAAGGAGCGGTGTGTTTACCGCTCCTTTACTGCTGCTGCCCATTGAAATCAGCAGCGTATTGCGGGCAGTTTTAACCATTTCTCGGCCGCTAGCGGGGGGTTAAAACCGCACCGCTAAGTGCCGAATATTGCGGAAAAACAATGGTATAGCGGCGCTAAAAATAGCACCGCTATACCGCCAGCGCATCTTCTGCGCCCAGTGTGAAAGGGGACTTAGTGTTCTAAACATGGACTAGAAAGAGCATTTATTAGCACATTTACATAAAAATAAATATTCTTGCCTTTTTAAACTCATTTGAAGTTCTCTACGTAGACCGTCATTCTTTAAGCCCAGTAATACCACAGCCTCTACGATGCTGCATAGCTGTCCCAATGAGTAAACCATCAAATGCTTCTGTACCTGTGAACAGATTCTAATACAAAAAAAATAATAATCATATTTCCTACCGTGAAACCAGTAAGACACAATGGTGTGCTGCAGTATAGTATCCAGTATATTAGTTTGTTATAGTATCCAGTATGACTGCAATATATATATATATATATATATATATATATATATATATATATATATATATATATATACACACACACACACACACACACACACACACATACATACATACATACATACACACACACACACACACACACACAGTCCTCAAAAATTCCACTCGCCTGCTCGCATTTTGCAGGGCAGGGACGGACCAGGCTGATCACTTCTGGCAGAAGCGGTGCGGCCATCAGAGTGGCCCGGAGGGGGGTTACCTGCCCCCTGGGCCACTCTGATGTCCTGTAAAAAAGACTGCACCGCTTCTGCCAGAAGCGATCAGCCAGGAAACGGTCAGCAGGAGCCTGTATCCGGAGGGCAAAAAGCGGGGATCTTCCGCTGAGACGCGGCTTGTATATGAATAGCCGGCCAATGTCAAACAAAGTCCCGCCTCCGGACTGGCATTGGGCCAGTATGCTATTAGATTCCAGGAGGCGGGACTTCGTTTGACAGCGTGGTTATTCATATACAAGCCGCGTATCAGCGGGAGATCCCGCTCTGTGTCATCCGGCCGCCCGATCCCCACGATTCCTCCCTGGTGCACGGATGACTGATGAGACTGCACTTTTGGGCAATGAGAGGCTGCTTGATACGCTGCAATGGTGGGCACTGATAGGCTGCACTAATGGGAAATAGTATGTTGCACTGATAGGCTGCACTGATGGCCAATAACATACTGCACCGATGGGAATGGATACGCTGCACTGATGGGCAATAATACGCTGCACCGATGGGGCAGCACTAATAAGGCTGCACTGATGGGCACTGATATGCTTTATGTTAAAGTTGTTGTTAATATTTATTTTTGGAACTTAATTCTGCATAAAACATTTAACAGTGTAATTTCATGAGATAATTTATGAGGGCGTGCTTAGGGGCGGACTTAGGCAATTGGTGGAGAGTAACTCTTAAGGCCTGGCTAGTGGCTCAGGACTTGAGATTTTGAGCCCTGATAGATAGAGCTTGAGATATATATTGAGATTGAAATATATATAATCTCAATCACACACACACGGTATAGGAACATATGGCCATATAGTTATGCAGGTAAACAACTTTCTCCTGTTATGGCTTTGCAATTAAAACTTAAAGAATATGTAAACCCAACATTTCATATTCCAAATATGTGCATGCTGCACCATGTACTGGTATAAACAAGTATACTGTTCTCTTTGTATTGATTCCTTTGTGTGAAATACCTGATGTTCTTACCAGTCTCTCTGCTTCCTAATAAAAACTGACCACACCAGGCATGAGAGCACAGCAAAGTCTGTGTTCTAGCTGTGCTGGGATCGTAGTCTGCTCTCCTCCAATAATCAGACTTGGGAAGATCAGTGTACTGCTGCTTCTCCTCCCCCAGCTTTCTAAGATCCTTATGCAGCTAAGAACAGAGGGTGATCACTAGGGATGAGCCGAACACCCCCCCAGTTCGGTTCGCATCAGAACATGCGAACAGGCAATAAATTTGTTCGAACATCCGAACACCGTTAAACTCTATGGGACTCGAACATGGAAAATCTAAAGTGCTAATTTTAAAGGCTTATATGCAAGTTATTGTCATAAAAAGTGTTTAGGGACCCGGGTCCTGCCCCAGGGGACATGTATCCATGCAAAAAAAAGTTTTAAAAACTGCAGTTTTTTCGGGAGCAGTGATTTTAATAATGCTTAAAGTGAAACAATAAAAGTGAAACATTCCTTTCAATTTCGTACCTAGGGGGTGTGTATAGTATGCCTGTAAAGTAGCGCTTGTTTCCCGTGCTTAGAACTGTCCCTGCACAAAGTGTCATTTCTGAAGGAAAAAAAAAGTAATTTAAAAGTACTCGCGGCTATAATGAATTGTCGGCTCCCGGCAATACAGAGAAAAGTCATTGAAAGTCATTGATAAAAAAATGCGTGGGGGTCCCCCCCAAATTCAATTACCAGGCCCTTCAGGTCTGGTATGGATATTAAGGGGAACCCTGCGTCCCCCTCTGACGCAAGGGGAAACCCGGGCTTACCCAGTGACGTGCGGGTGACCCCGCCCCCCTCTGATGCAACGGAAACCTGCGTTACATCAGAGGGGGGCAGGGTTACCCGCACGTCACTGGGAAAGCCCGGGTTTCGCCTTGCATCAGAGGGGGACGGGGTCACGTGACGGGTGGCCCCGTCCTCAGCTATATAAGACCTGTCAGTCTACGGCGACGATATTCCCGGGGTGTCTCCGGTGGAGACAGGATGCGCTACGCTGGACATCTCATCGCTGGAGCCTGGATCTGTATGGAGAGGAGATCATCCACCGCTGGACCCCGGAGAGGAGAGCATCCATTGCAGGATACCGACAGCGTTGGAGTGGAGACCGAGAGTGGATTACCACCGCTGGAATCTTGTTTTTATTTTTATTTTTAATAAAGGACTTATCCCAACGGTGTCTGTGTGTTTTTTTACCCCTTACCAATTCACATGGGGGGGGGGCGGGATATGGGGGTCCCCTTTGTTAAAGAGGTCTTCCAGATTCCGATAAGCCCCCCACCCGCAGACCCCTACAACCTCCGGGCAAGGGTTGTGGGGATGAAGCCCTTGTCCCCATCAACATGGGGACATGGTGCTTGGAGGGGTCACATACCCCCAAAGCATCCTCCCCATGTTGAGGGCATGTGACCTGGTACGGTTCAGGAGGGGGGGGCGCTCTCTCGTCCTCCCCGTCTTTTCCTGTAGCCTGCCAGGTTGCGTGCTCAGATATAGGATCTGGTATAGATTTTTGGGGGGGAACTCCACGCCATTTTTTTTTTAAATTGGTGGAGTTCCCCTTAAAATCTATACCAGACCTGAAGGGTCTGGTATGGATATTTGGGGGAACCCAACGTCATTTTTTTTTGACACAGGGTTCCCCTTAATATCCATACCAGACCTGAAGGGCCTGGTAATTGAATTTGAGGGGATCCCCACGCATTTATTTATTTTTTTATCAATGACTTTTAATGACTTTTCTCTGTATTGCCAGGAGCCGACAATTCATTATAGCCGCGAGTACTTTTAAATTACTTTTTTTCCTTCAGAAATGACACTTTGTGCAGACAGTTCTAAGCACGGGAAACAAGCGCTACTTTACAGGCATACTATACACTCCCCTTAGGTACGAAATTTAAAGGAATATTTCACTTTTATTGTTTCACTTTAAGCATTATTAAAATCACTGCTCCCGAAAAAACTTCAGTTTTTAAAACTTTTTTTTGCATTGATACATGTCCCCTGGGGCAGGACCCGGTCCCCAAACACTTTTTATGACAATAACTTGCATATAAGCCTTTAAAATTATCACTTTAGATTTCTCCCATAGACTTTTACAGGGTGTTCCGCGGCTTTTCGAATTTGCCACGAACACCCCAAACTCGAAGCTCATCCCTAGTGATCACTTATTAAAAAGCGTAAAAAAATCTACTTTTATATGTAGGTTTTTCCTTTCATTTTTATTTTAAACTGAATGGGTTGTTTTACAAGGTAAGGGTTCACACATACGTTAAAGGTAATAAACCTTCTGTGTGCAGCAGCCACCCTTGATACTTATCTGAGCCCCCTCTTGGTCCAGTGATGTCTATGAGAACCTTGGCTCTCCAGGGACTCGCACTCCTGATTGGATCTTGGCAGCTGTCAATCAAAGCCAGTGAGCCAATCAGGAGACAGAGGGGCGGAGCTAAGACACAGCTCCATGTGTGATAGGACACACAGAGCCGTGGCTCGGGAGCACACCTGCTTGGGTGTCCCCAGACTAAGCTGCTTGCTCTGGGGGCACCCGGCAGGAGAGAGGGTCCAGGAGTGCCAGTGTGGGACCCGAGAAGAGGAGGATCCGGGCTGCTCTGTGCAAAACCACTACACAGGGCAGGTAAGTATGACATGTTTGTTATTAAAAAAAGGACTTTAATATTACTTTTAGCTGGCCACAGATGGATCAAAATTCAACCGGGGGCTGGACGAATTTCTATTTCCCTGTGGCTGTTCCTGATCAATAGAAGTCGCTTTAACAACTGACTTATGTTGACATTCAATCAGCACCTGCAGCCAATCAGCTTCAGCACTGGACAGCGTATTCTGACAGCGGAGGAGTCCTCATTGTGAGAATACAATAGCACAGCAGACAGGATTCCTCCATCCACCTCATTTGTGTTGATGGGGGAAGCCATTTAAAAAAAAAAAAAAAAATCAACAAAACACAACCTATCTGTAAGCAGCGCAAGTTCTCTTTTGTCTGTGAAGCATATGTATATCATACAGACTAGTGGAAGTAGCAAAAAATAAAAAATAATTGTGTATATTTACAAATAGGTGCAATGGTGCAGTAGTGAATGGTGACATAACCCTCCTGGCTATGTACTGTGGTAGAGCCAGATAAACTACAAGAGTGAATAAATACAGTGTGCATAAAAAGTCTACACACCCCTGTAAAAAATAGGATTTTTTGTACTCACCGTAAAATCCTTTTCTCTGTCGTCCATGGACGGACACAGCTCCTTAATTCTTGACAGTTGGGTTATGTTCCTGTTCTATAGGAGAGGACTAGGCAGAACATGTTAGATATTTAACCCTTTCCGTACCGGGCCATAGTCATATGACGCCGGCAGGAACCCTCCCTCCGGGCGGGCGTCATATGACGTCCTTTTTTCCCGGCCGTCTAGGGGTCGCGCGCGCGTTTGTGACCCGGTGCGCGTGCCCAGCGGCCGCGATGTCTGCCGGGCACCCGCGATTGCCCACGATCACGGCAGGAGTGGGGATCTGTGTGTAAACACACAGATCCACCTCCTGTCAGAGGTGAGGAGACCGATGTGTGTTCCCAGTACAGAGGAACACAGATCGGTCTCCTCCCCTTGTGAGTCCCCTCCCCCTACAGTTAGAATCACTCAATAGGGAACATATTAACCCCTTCAACACCCCCTCATGTTAACCCTTTCCCTGTCAGTCACATTTACACAGTAATCAGTGCAGTTTTATAGCACTAATCCCTATATAAATGTGAATGGTCCCAAAAACGTGTCAAAAGTGTCCGATGTGTCCGCCGCAATGTCACGGTAACAATGAAAAAAAAAAAAAAAAAAAAAAAAAAAAAATCGCAGATCGTCGCCATTACTAGTAAAAAAAAAAATCCCATAAATCTATCCCATATTTTGTAGACGCTATAACTTTTGCGCAAACCAATCAATATACGCTTATTGCGATTTTTTTTTTACCAATAATATGTAGAAGAATACATAATCGGTCTAAACTGAGGAAAAAAATAGTTTTTTTAAAAAAATATTGTGATATTTATTAAATCAAAAAGTAAAAATGTTGTGTTTTTTTCAAAATTGTCGCTCTTCTTTTGTTTATAGCACAAAAAATAAATAACCGCAGAGATGGTCAAATACCACCAAACGAAAGCTCTATTTGTGGGGGAAAAGAGATTTTATTTGGGTACAGTGTTGCATGACCGTGCAATTGTCATTCAAAGTGCAACAGCGCTGAAAACTAAAAACTGGTCAGTGCAGGAAGGGGGTGAAAATTCTCTGTATGGAAGTGGTTAAATACATGTTATTTTAACAGAGTTGAACAGCCCCGCCCCTGGACATAACCCTCCACCCTGCAGTCAGCAGCTCAGTTCGTAAAAAGCAGTACAAACCAAAAAAGGAGGGGTGGGTGCTGTGTCCGTCCATGGACGACAGAGAAAAGTATTTTATGGTGAGTACAAAAAATCCTATTTTCTCTTTTCGTCCATGGACGGACACAGCTCCTTAATTCTTGACAGTTGGGACTTCCCAAAGCAGTGTCAAAAATGAGGGGTGGGCACAGCAATAAAAAAAAAACAATTTCACCCCATACAAGCAAAGCTCCTCAACGGAGAAGTTGCAACCTCAAACGGCAACCTGCAAAACTTTGTCGGCCGAAGCTAGCATCCGAAGATGCACTCACATCAACCTTGTAAAACTTTGAAAAAGTGTGAACGGACGACCAGGTCGCCGCCTTACACACTTGTGAGACAGACGCTTGATGTCGGAAAGCCCAAGAGGCACCAATAGCCCTGGTCGAATGCGCCATGACAGGAAAAGGGCATAGGCCTGGATGACGGTCTGCCTGTTCCAACTAGAACTGGTGGCCGACGAGACCGCCAGGCCCTTCTGCGGACTAGACACCTACACAAACAGTGAGTCAGATCTCCGGAACAGAGCCGTAGCCGACAGGTACACCCGCAAAGCATGTACCACGTCTAAAGAATGCAGCGCAACCTCTTTGGAATGCGATGGCTGAGGACACAAGGATGGAAGTACAATGTCCTCATTCAGGTGAAAGCTCGAAACCACCTTCGGAAGAAAGGAAGCCTGCGGGCGTAGCACCGCTTTGTCCTTATGGAGGACCAAATATGGGGACTTGCAAGACAAGGTCGCCAATTCAGAAACCCTCCTGACGGATGTGATGGCTACTAGGAAGGCAACCTTCTGAGAGAGCGTCAAAAGAGGAATTTCCCTGTTGTCCTCAAAAGGAGGTTTCTGAAGTACCGAGAGCACCAAATTCAAATCCCACGGAGGTAGTGGTGGTCGAACCGGAGGAGCCACATGTCGGACCCCTTGCACAAACGTACTCACCAATGAATGAGCCGCCAGGGGTCGCTGAAAGAAAACAGCCAAGGCTGAAATCTGCCCCTTAATGGTGCTTAAGGCAAGTTTCTGATCCACTCCACGCTGTAAAAACAGCAGGTTCCTGGAAACCGAATATGCCCGTGGACGCCATTCCATCTCCTCACACAGAGATGTAGGCTCTTCATGTGCAATGGTAGATCTTCCTAGAAGAAGATTTCCGTGCCCTCAACATGGTTGAAATGACCGAATCCGACAGGCCTCGGTCCCTTAGTACCTGGCTTTCAATAGCCATGCCGTTAAAGCCAGCGACTGTAAAGCAGGATGAAGAATGGGACCTTGCGAGAGAAGGTCCTCCCGCATTGGCAGTCGCCAAGGTGCCTCTGCCACCAGGCGCACGAGGTTGGCGTACCAGGGACGCCTGGGCCAATCCGGGGCGATGAGAATCACCGAAATCCCCTCGGTCTCTACTCTGCGGAGCAGACGAAGCAACTTCAGTGGGAGAAAGGCATAAATTAGCCGATACTGACCCCACGGGGCCACCAAAGAATCTGACGCTTCTGCCTAGGGATCTCTGGACCTCGCCACGAACCTCGACACCTTGCGATTCGAGAAGCCAGGAGATCCACGTCTGGCGCGCCCAATCTCCGGCAAAGGAGTTGAAATACCTCCGGATGTAACGACCATTCCCCTTGGTCCAGCATCTGGCGACTCAGATAGTCCGTCTGCCAGTTTTCCACGCCCGATATGTAAACTGTCGATAGAGCCGGCACGCTCCTTTCCGCCCACCGCAGGATGTGAGCAACCTCTGACGCTGCAGCCGAGCTTCTTTTTGCTTCTTGATGGTTGACGTATGCCACTGCCGTGGCGTTGTCTGACTGGATCCTGACTGGACGCCCTTGTAGCCTCTGTGACCACTTGGAGAGGCACAGCCTGATCGCCCGGAGTTCCAGGACGTTGATCGGCAGTTGGGATTCATCTGGAGTCCAGCAGCCCTGGGCCGCCTGAACCCCCCAGACTCCCCCCCAACTGGTCAGGCTGGCTTCCGTCGTGATCACAGTCCAATGAAAGGGGAGGAACGACTTCCCGGACCGAAGAGCCGAGGATCTCAGCCACCAACTCAGAGAGGCCCTGACTAGATGACTTATCTGAATCTGACGATCCAGAAACAACGGAGATTTGTTCCACTTGGAGAGAATCTCCCTTTGCAAGACCCGAGTGTGGAATTGGGCAGACGGCACTGCCTCGAAAGAGGCTACCATGAGGCCCAGGACTCGCATGCAAAAACAGAGAGAGAACCATTTGCGGGATGTCAACAACTAGGGATGAGCCGAACACCCCCCCCGGTTCGGTTCGCACCAGAACCTGCGAACGGACCGAAAGTTTGCGCGAACTTTAGAACACTATTAAATACAATGGACGCAAACGTTCTAAATCAAAAGTGCTAATTATCATGGCTAATATGCAAGTTATTGTCCTAAAAAGGGTTTGGGGACCCAGGTCCTGCCCCAGGGGACATGTATCAATGCAAAAAAAAGTTTTAAAAACTGCTGTTTTTTCGGGAGCAGTGATTTTAATGATGCTTAAAGTGAAAAAAAAAAAGTATCGTACCTGGGGGGTATCTAAAGTATGCATGTGAAGTGGCACGTGTTTCCTGTGTTTAGAACTGTCCCTGCACAAAATGACATTTCTAAAGGAAAAAAAGTCATTTAACCACTTAACAACCACCTGCCGACAAATAACGTCGACAAGGTGGTTGCTTAACTCTGGGAGGACGTTATATAACGTCCTCCCAGAATCGCGCTCCCGCGCGCCCCCTGGGGCGTGCACACGGGAAACTCCGTGGACCTGGCGGATCACGAATCGCGGTAAATCGCCGCTGATAGCGGCCGTTTACCACGTGATCGCTCCGTCAAATGACGGAGCAATCACTTGTAAACAGACCGGCGTCATTTGATGACGCCGGTTCCTCCCTCCCCTCTCTGTACCGATCGGTACAGTGTGAGAGGGGAGGGGGAGGGAGCGGATGGCAGCAGCAGCACTGTGGGCTGGATCTGTGACAATTGCAGTCACAGATCCAGCCATCCATCCATCCCTGCTCAGCCATCCCTGTGCTATACCCTGCCAATACTCTGCAATACACCCTGCCAATACTCTGCAAAATACCCTGCAATACCCTGGTGCAATACTCTGCAATACCCTGGTGCAATACTCTGCAATACCCTGGTGCAATACTCTGCAATACCCTGGTGCAATACTCTGCAATACCCTGGTGCAATACTCTGCAATACCCTGGTGCAATACCCTGCGCAATACTCTGCAATACCCTGCGCAATACTCTGCAATACCCTGCGCAATACTCTGCAATACCCTGCGCAATACTCTGCAATACCCTGCGCAATACTCTGCAATACCCTGCGCAATACTCTGCAATACCCTGCGCAATACTCTGCAATACCCTGCGCAATACTCTGCAATACCCTGCGCAATACTCTGCAATACCCTGCGCAATACCCTGCAAAATACTCTGCAATACCCTGCGCAATACCCTGCAAAATACTCTGCAATACCCTGCGCAATACCCTGCAAAATACTCTGCAATACCCTGGTGCAATACTCTGCAATACTCTGGTGCAATACTCTGCAATACTCTGGTGCAATACTCTGCAATACCCTGCGCAATACTCTGCAATACCCTGCGCAATACTCTGCAATACCCTGCGCAATATTCTGCACAATACTCTGCAATACCCTGCACAATACTCTGCAATACCCTGCACAATACTCTGCAATACCCTGCACAATACTCTGCAATACCCTGCACAATACTCTGCAATACCCTGCACAATACTCTGCAATACCCTGCACAATACTCTGCAATACCCTCCACAATACTCTGCAATACCCTCCACAATACTCTGCAATACCCTCCACAATACTCTGTGATACCCTCCACAATACCCTGTGCAATACCCTGCCATAGTCCGCAATGCCCTGCCATAGTCCGCAATGCCCGGCAATACTCCGCAATGCCCGGCAATACTCCGCAATGCCCGGCAATACTCCGCAATGCCCGGCAATACTCCGCAATGCCCGGCAATAACCACTTCCCGCCCTCCGGCCGTCATATGACGTCCTTGACTTTGTGCGGGGATATCTGAATGATGGGAGCAGCTACAGGCATCATTCAGATATTAGCTTTTTCAGCCGGCGATTCCCTACACCATAAGAACAATCATAGCGGCTGTTCCGCCGCTTGATCATTCTTACGGGAGGCGAGAGGGGATGTCCCCCCCCCCCCCGCCGCCCTCCGGTGCTTCTACCGACTCACCGCTACGATCAAAGCCAGGATTGTTGTTTTTTTTTTTTGTTTTTTTTTCAGGCTTCCCAGCCTAGAGGTGAGATGTGGGGTCTTATTGACACCCCCCCCCCCCCCCCCATATCTCACTGTAAAGAGGACCTGTCATGCCATATTCCTATTACAAGGGATGTTTACGTTCCTTGTAATAGGTATAAAAGTGATCAAAAAAATGTTTAGGGCGGAAAAACATGTCAAACTAAAATAAATAAAGTAAAATGAAGAATAAATTTTTTTTTTTTTTTTAAAGCGCCCCTGTCCCCGTGAGCTCGCATACAGAAGCGAACGCATACGTAAGTCCCGCCCACATATGAAAACGGTTTTCAAACCACACATGTGAGGTATCTCTGCGAACGTTAGAGCGCGAGCAATCATTTTGGCCCTAGACCTCCTCTAACTCAAAACATGTAACCAGTAAAAATATTTAAAGCGTCGCCTATGGGGATTTTTTAAGTAGCGAAGTTTGGCGCCATTCCACGAGTGTGTGCAATTTTTAAGGGCGACATGTTAGGTATCTATTTACTCGGCGTAACTTCATCTTTCACATTATGCAAAAACATTGGGCTAACTTTACTGTTTTTTTTTTTTTTTAAGCACAAAACATTTTTTTTCCGTAAAAAACGCGTTAAAAAAATTGCTGCGCAAATATCGTGCGAGATAAAAAGTTGCAACAACCACCATTATATTCTCTAAGGTCTTTGCTAAAAAAACATATATAATGTTTTGGGGTTCTATGTAATTTTCTAGCAAACAAATGATGATTTTTACATGTAGGAGAGAAATGTCAGAATTGGCCTGGGTGCTCCAGAACGCCTGAAGGTGCTCCCTGCATGTTGGGCCTCTCTATGTGGCCACACTGTGTAAAAGTCTCACACATGTGGTATCGCCATACTCGGGAGTAATAGCAGAATGTGTTTTGGGGTGTAATTTGTGGTATGCATATGCTGTGTGTGAGAAATAACCTGCTAATATGACAATTTTGTGAAAAAAAAAAAAGAGAAAAAAAAAATCTTGATTTTGCAAAGAATTGTGGGAAAAAATGACAACTTCAAAAAACTCACAATGCCTCTTTCTGAATACCTTGGAATGTCTTCTTTCCAAAAAGGGGTCATTTGGGGGGTATTTGTACTTTTCTGGCATGTTAGGGTCTCAAGAATTGAGATAGGCCGTCAGTACTTCAGGTGTGATCAATTTTCAGATATTGGCACCATAGCTTGTGGACTCTATAACTTTCACAAAGACCAAATAATATACACCAATTTGTACTTATTTTTACCAAAGATATGTAGCAGTATAAATTTTGGCCAAAATTTATGAAGAAAAAATAGTAATTTGCAAAATTTTATAACAGAAACGAAAAAAAAATCATTTTTTTACAAAATTTTCAGTCTTTTTTCTCTTACAGCGCAAAAAATAAAAAACCCAACAGTGATTAAATACCACCAAAAGAAAGCTCTATTTGTGTGAAAAAAAGGACAAAAATTTCATATGGGTACAGTGTTGTATGACTGAGTAATTGTCATTCAAAATGTGAGAGCACCGAAAGCTGAAAATTGGTCTGGTTATTAAGGGGGTTTAAGTGCCCAGTGGTCAAGTGGTTAAAACTGCTTGCGGCTTTAATGTAATGTCTGGTCCCGGCAATATGGATGAAAATCATTGAGAAAAATGGCATGGGTACCCCCAGCCCATTACCAGCCCCTTTGGGTCTTGTATGGATATTAAGGGGAACGAACCCTGCACCCAAATTAAAAAAAGGCCCTATATACTCTGAACAGCACTATACAGGCTGTTCTCATGTAGAATCTGTTTGTAATTTGGAACAGGTAAATTTTTTAAGTGTAGCTCCAGCCCAAAAATCTATTTTTAAGCTTTTGGAAAAGATAGGGAAGGGTTATCACCCCTGTAACAACATTTGTTTTGCTGTCTTTGCAGTGTGCACCTGCTCAGAACATTTCACCTCACTTTCCGTCCCAATGACAAATGTTTTTTGAAAATTTGGGGTTTTTATTGAAACAAGGATTGGTGATAAAGCATCAGTGAAGAGGAGACACTTTTTCCCCACATTAACTCTTACAGGAGAGATTTTCCCTTGCTAGGGGTAGATTTCTTCTGACTTCCTGTTGTCTCCTTCCGTTTGCAAGTAGGAGTCGCTTGTACCCCGAAGTTACCACCTGGCAGACCCACTGGTCATAGAGCAGGGAGGTCCACCGAGCTGCAAACCCGCGAAGCCGTCCCCCCACCCAGGAGTCGGGCGGGGGCAAAACTTCATGCGGTAGCAGGCTTGTTTGCTGGCTTGTTGGGCTTGCGCACCCAGGGACGCTTCTGTCCCCCAGCTGGACCTTTTTCCGTTTGGGAGGGTCTGCCAGCAGTTCCTGACTGACGAAAATACTGCTTCTGTGTGTTAAAGGAGGGCCCCGGCTTACGGCGCGGCTCTTTCCCTTTAGGTCAGGGGTCTTAAACTGGTGGCCCTCCAGCTGTTGCAAAACTACAATTCCCATGAGGCATTGCAAGGCTGACAGTTACAAGCAAGACTCACATAGACAAAGGCATGATGGGATTTGTAGTTCCGCAACAGCTGGAGGGCCACCAGTTTGAGACCCCTGCTTTAGGTGGACTGAGGGAGAAGTGTGCCTCCAGTGACATCCTTAATGATGTCGTCTAGTGAGGCACCAAAAAGCCTCCCAAACTTGAAAGGCAAATCTGCCAGAGTTTTCTTGGAAGCTTGGTCAGCGGACCAGCATTTTAGCCATATCAAGCGGTGCAGCACCACCGCAGATGGAGAGGCCCTGGAGATTAAAGGGGCCACATCCAGGGTTGCATCACAGACGTACACAAGTCCCTGTACCAACTGTTCGGCCAGTGACACGCATTCTGGAGGGAGCTGATGCTCTTCCACAGTCTGGTGCAAGATTTTTGCCCACTCAGTGAGTGTCTGAGACACCAGGGTTGCAGCCAAGATAGGCCGCAACGCCGACCCCAGCATGGTGAACATGGAGCGGCTCACCGCTTCGGACATCCTATCAGTAGCGTCCTTAAAGGCAGGGGTCCCATCTACCGGGATAGTGGTTAATTTATTTAACCGAGAGACCGGGGAAACAATGACCAGAGGAGAAGCCCACTTTTTCAAAAGGCTTTCCTCAAATGTGTAACGGACCGCCATGCACTGAGGGCCGCAAAGGACCTCTGCGGCCGTTCCCATTCCTTATCAAAGAAATCAACATAAGGAAAAACCTTAACAGAGCGGGTCGGTTTGTGCGACACAAAAAGGGACAGACTCTGCAGTGGAAGTCCCAGCTGTATCTTCCAACTTGAGAGTGTCCCTCACAGCATGGATAAGCGCACTCACAAGTGCCCTATCTTGAGCTGACCCTGACGAGGGGTCCTCCTCACTGGGAAGGTCCTGGTCCGCATCTTCTGACACACCAGCACCGGGGTCCTGAGCCGCAGCCAGGCCCGAGTCAGAACATTCCCCAGAAGATGGCGGGGGGACGGGGCGCTTAGTACCCCCTTTGCGCCTGCACGCCGCTTCCACCCTGGCAACAAATGACTCCAGGACTGCCGACAAAGCGTCCATGGGAACCGCAGGTGCAGGGGCACCAGTTGCTGCCTCTGGAATGTTTGGGGAAAAAACGCCAGCTTCTGACTCCATATTGCCCACTGACAGCTCTTAGGGACTTAGTCAAGACACCTGACAAAATTGTCCAACCTCCTTGCTGCACTGACCGGGGGAGTTACCCAGGAAACTCGCCGCTGCCAGCTCTCCATCCACACACAGCGTGTGTCTGAGGAACTCTGTGAGGTGAATAGCGCAGTTCGCTCTGTTCAGTAAGCCATCCAGCACTAGAGGCCAAAACCCATTCCAAAATGGCCACCGGGCACCTCAGAGAAAAGAGCGCAGACCACAAGAAAATGGCCGCCCGCAATGCAGACCTGCGTCACAGCGCGGCCACGGCAAAATGGCCGCCAATGGGATTTTACAATAGTAATCACAGGCACCTGAAAAATGGCGTCGGCGCTTCCAAAATGGCGGCCAAACAACGAGGTGGACGAGAAGGCCCAGCGGAGGCTTCTTTAAGAAAACAACTACCCCCCCACAGAGAGCGGGCCAGGACAACCCCACAGCCCCCAGCCGGGACCTGGAGCCCCCCTTCAGGTTTACCCTCGGTCGCAGTGAGCCCCGCAAGGGGAGGAGGAAAAAAAAGAGGTGACAGAGGGAGAGAGGGGAGGGCAGGAGAACCCCCTAACGAACCACTTAGGAATGCCCAGCTGTTCCATCCTACCGAGGCAGGAGGAACTGTACTTACCCGTCCTTGCAAGGACCTGCTGGTGCGTTCCTGACAGACCTTCAACCGAGCAGTACGGAGTAGCTGTCGGGCCGGTCCACTGGTACTGAGACAGCAAGCAGCCCGGTCATATGTGAACCCTGGAGCAAAGCTCACCGGCCACCCCAGGACCCATGGGGTATGTCGTGGCCGACCCAGCGCGTAGCTAAGGCCTGCTCACGCTCGATGGCCGGACTGGGGGGACTACAAGGATCTATAATATCCAGCCTGTCACCCAGCCGGCAGTTGATAGAAGATTTCCTAAAAGAAAATCAAAATAATTAATAAAAAAATAAAATTTATTCCGGACCCTGGGCCCAAAGGGAGCCAGGTCCTTCTCCTCTACTAGGCAGAAAAAAATTGAGCTGCTGACTGCAGGGCGGAAGGTTATGTCCGGAGGGACCGCCCCCTGGACGGGGCTGTTCAACTCTGTTAAAGTAACATGTATTTAAATATCTAACATGTTCTGCCTAGTCCACTTCCATAGAACAGGAACATAACCCAACTGTCACAAATTAAGGAGCTGTGTCCGTCCATGGACGAAAAAAGAGAAATTACAGGTTTTTGAGAGGTTTTTATCTCTTTCCCCTTTTGTTTTCTTTTCTAGTTTAGTCTACGAAAAGAGAAAAAAGAATGGTGTTACTTCCCTGAGCCCCGGCCTTTGGGGATACCTGATGTACACCCACCAGGAAGGTTTACTACACTCCATTGTACTCTGGGTATAGTTTATCTGTTGGACTGCAATGTTTTAGGGTCCTTTCACACGGGGCGGATCCGTGAAGATCCGCCCCGTGAAGCTCCGCTTGCTCAGCGGGGATCGCTCCGTTGATCCCCGCTGAGCCGACGGATGACTGGGCGGTCCCCGCACACTGTGCAGGGACCGCCCTGTCAGAGCGCCGCTCTCCCCTATGGGGAATCGGATGACGATGGACCGTAGAGTCCGTTGTCCTCCGATCCGCTCCGCCGACGGAAGGAAAAATAGGGTTTTCCTCCGTCACACTTTGGCGGAGCGGATGTCAGCGGACATGTCTCCGCTGACATCCGTGCTTCCATAGGGGTACATGGAGGATCCGTTTCAGGTCCGCCTAAAAAACTGACTGGCGGACCTGAACGGACCTCCGTGTGAAAGAGCCCTTACTTTGTTAGAAACTGCTGTTTTATAAATAATGAATTTGAAAACAAAAAACAAAAAAACAAACAAAAAGAAAACAAACAAACAAAACATACAACAATAAGGCCCCTTTCACACCAGCGGACCGTATGTCCGCTTTATCATCCATCTGTTTGAGGATGAAAAAAAAGGGACATACATTGGTCCCTAGATCGCGGGTGTCGGCAGATGAACATCCGCCGACACCCGATCTCATCAGGGCCGGCAATCCTCCGATTCTGCAGACGGAGGAAAATCCTATTTTTTTATCCGTCTGCAGAGCGGATCGGGTGAACACGGACAGGCGGCCCGTGTTCATCCGATCCCCCCATAGGGGAGAGCGGAGATCTGACAGGGCGGTCCCTGCACAGTGTGCGGGGACCACCCTGTCATCCGCCGGCTCAGCGGGGATCAACGGAGCGATCCCCGCTGAGCAAGCGGAGGTTCATGGGGCAGATCTTCACGGATCCGTCCCATGTGAAAGGGGCCTAAGGATAGCCGATGAGCAAATTATTGATAATGTACCTTCTATCTAAGGATTTTTCTTGTAATTTTTTCTATAAAAGTTAAAATTATATTAAAAAGTGTCATACTTGAACTGGCATACTCAGAGTTGGAATCTACTATCCGGGTGAAAGACCTGGAGAAACCCGCGTCTCAGATTTATGGATCCCTGCTGGTTGCTGCTATCCCCGAGCTGTCTTCCCTCCGCAGGAAATGGGTGGAGGACATACCGGGGCTGGACGCGGATGACTGGAGGGAGGTTTGGGATTATCCCTTCTCCCCTCTGATCTCAGCAAAGGACAAATTAGTCCAATATAAAATTGTCCACAGGGCTCACTACACGCCTCACAGGCTGCACCAGATGTCACCGGAGCATTCTCCGGAGTGCTGGCGCTGCTCCTACCGGCCAGGGGGTCTCTTCCATATTTTCTGGGCTTGCCCAGCAATTGTACAGTATTGGAGTGAAGTGATACGGGTGATCAATAAGGCCACCGGGACTTGCGTCCCATGCGAGCCCATACACTGTTTGCTAGGACTGGTTGACCAACTGCCAATACTCAGAGCCAGAAAAACACTCATATCCCTGTTGTTGTATTATGCGCGCAAAGCCATTACAATGAATTGGAAACAATCGTCTCCCCCCTCTGTTAAATTTTGGAAAAACTTAATTAATGCCAGTTTGCCCCTATATAGAGCCACGTACTTGTCTAGAGGTTGTCTGCACAAATTTGAAAAGGTATGGAACTGTTGGTTAGATGACAGAAGCACGGCAAGTGATACAGTGACCACTGTCTAGACTTCTATTGTATCATTGAAATAACGATCTATTAACCCAAATAATGTTTCCAGGCTACCTTCCTCTATCAATACCACTTTGAAGATTGACGTACATTGAATGAACCCTCTCCCCAAGCTTGGGGTTGTAGTATAGACTAAGTTAAGTTCTTTGTTATTTGTCGCCCTGTGACGGGCTGATGCCGAAACAGGGTAATGGCCCCTGCGTGGGCAGCTGTTGTGCCTAGGTGTGGGCAAAATGTGTGTATGTTTTATAAAAATTCAATAAAAAGATTAAAAAAAAATAAAAGAAGTGTCATACTTTCCTGCTCTGTGCAATGCCTTTGCACAGAACAGCCCAAATCCTCCTCTTCTCGGGTTCCACACTGGCACTCCTGGCCCCTCCCTCCTGCCGGGTGCCCCTAGGGCAAGCAGCTTGTTCTGGGGGCACCCAAGCAGGTGAGCGCCCGAGCCACGGCTCTGTGTCCCAGCCCCGCCCCGCCCCCTCCATCTCCTGATTGGCTCACTGGCTGTGACTGACAGCAGCAGGTGCCAATGGCTCCCACTGCTGCCAAAAGCAAATCAGGAGTGCAAGTCCCCAAAGAGCCAAGGCTCTCGTGTACAACGCTGGGTCAAAAAGAGGCTCAGGTACATAAATATTAGGGGGGGCTGCTGAACACAGGTTTTTTACCTTCATGCATAAAGGTAAAAAACCTTGTGTCTTTACAACCATTTTAACCACTTACCGCAAACTGCCGTCATTGTACATTGGTACTTTGACATTGAATACTGGGCTTATGGCAGCAGATAGCAAGATCACTTTTAATCGGCGACGGGAAAGGTGTCCACCCCCCCTCCCACTGGTAGCAGCGGAGACGATTTGATCCTTTCCCCCCTCAGAGGCTGTGAGTCGAGTGAGGGAATGATGGCCCCCACTCGACTCAAAGACATTGGATGACGGAAGCGACCTCAAACGTCACTTCCACCCAATGGTCTTAAAGGGAAAAAAAAAATATTACTATTTTTACAATAAAAGAAGGCTTTTTTTAATTTTTTAATTGCATTTAAGTGTAAATGTGAGATCTGAGGTCTTTTTGACCCCAGATCTCACACTAAAGAGCTTCTGTTCATGCTTTTTTTCTATTACAAGGGATGTTTACATTCCTTGTAATAGGAATAAAAGTGATCCAAAAACATTTGGACAGTGTAAAAAAAAAAAAAAAAAAAAGTTAAATAATAAAAATGGAAAAAAATAATTTAAAAGCGCCCCGTCCTGCCATGATCGTGCGCAGAAGTAAACACATATGTAAGTCGCGCCCACATATGTAAACTGGGTTTAAACCACACATGTGAGGTATCGCCGCGATCGTCAGAGTGAGAGCAATAATTCTAGCAAAAGAACTCAAAACTGGTAACCTGTAAAAATTGTTAAACGTCACCTATGGGGATTTTTAAGGGTCAAAGTTTGTCACCATTCCACGAGCGGGTGGGCCGAATGGGCCAACTTTACTGTTTTCTTTTTATTCAAAAAAGTGTATTTTTTCCAAAACAATTGCGTTTGTAAGACTGCTGCGAAAACACGGTGTGACAAAGTATTGCAACGACCGCCATTTTATTCTCTGGGGTGTCTGAATTTATATATAATGTTTGAGGGTTTTAAGTAATCTTCTAGCAAAAAAAAAAAAAAAATGATTTTAACTTGTAATCAACAAGTTTGAAAAATAAGTATGAAAAGGTGCTAGAGAAAACTGGGCCCTACCTAAGTAAGCACCGCTCAGCGCTTGTGGAGATGTAGCAATTATTGGTGTGAGTTGTGAGCAGGGAAATAATACTAATACATGAATGAGTAAATACAATATAGAAATGGGTCTATTATGTACTGAGCAGCTGCTGAAAAATGAGAAACAGATGTGGAAAAATACAATATTTGTATGGACCAATCAGAGGTCTGGATCATACATATAAATAATAAAACCGTCTAATAACAATAATACTAAAAATAAAATAAAATCCGTCCCAGATTGTCCAAGAAATAGTGTAGCAGCGCTCTTGTCATAAATGACAAGCTTCTTTAAGTGTCTCTATACACATAAAGGTATGAATAATAGCAGATGAAGAACTGCAGACAGCCTGATCCTTATTAGTGCAGCGATACAGGGAAACTTCATCCGTGAGATGTTGTAGAAAAAATCCCCTTTTGGGGATGCACTCACCACAAAATAGATAAAGATGTGCCTTGTCAGCAAACACTAAAGGGTCGTGGTCTCGTTTGGCCGTACCGGAAGTGACGCTTGCGCTCCACCGAATCCAGGATCCAGGAAGTGGTAACCAATACACGCTGTCAGCGATAGCGTGTATCTCCATCTACTGGGGTCTTAGGTGTACTGTGCTGCCAAGCTGTTAGCACCATATGTGCCTCATTTGTATAACCATTGTGTACGTATTAACTTGTAAGGGAATTTTTTGGGGAATAAATTGTGCATACAATATTACACTATTGGCCACCTTTGTTTCCTTTCTACATCTGTACCCTTGAGCGTACCAACACTGTGACCCGGTGGAATAGCTGAGAGAAGGAGAGAGTGATCCTGTGTTTGCTGACAAGGCACATCTTTATCTATTTTGTGGTGAGTGCATCCCCTAAAGGGGATTTTTTCTACAACATCTCACGGATGAAGTTTCCCTGTATCGCTGCACTAATAAGGATCAGGCTGTCTGCAGTTCTTTATCTGCTATTATTCATACCTTTATGTGTATAGAGACACTTAAAGAAGCTTGTCATTTATGCTTGTCATTTATGCTACTTATTCCCCGACTTATTCATTCCCCGACTTAGTTGGGGTAGGCGGTACACTTTGGTGGGGGTCGGCCAATCCCAGTGACCTTTGACCTCTGGGGACCCGCCCTCTGACCTTTGACCTCTGGGGGAGGTCCCTGTTCAAGAGCCTGGGTCCTAGCCTTGTTCTTAAAGGGAAAACCCTAACCCTAACGTCCCTGTTCAAGAGCCTGGGTCCTAGCCTTGTTCTTAAAGGGAAAACCCTAACCCCTAACCCTAACCCTTACCCTAACCCTAACCCCTAACCCTATCCCAGGATCCAGGAAGTGGTAACCAATACACGCTGTCAGCGATAGCGTGTATCTCCATCTACTGGGGTCTTAGGTGTACTGTGCTGCCAAGCTGTTAGCACCATATGTGCCTCATTTGTATAACCATTGTGTACGTATTAACTTGTAAGGGAATTTTTTTGGGAATAAATTGTGCATACAATATTACACTATTGGCCACCTTTGTTTCCTTTCTACATCTGTACCCTTGAGCGTACCAACACTGTGACCCGGTGGAATAGCTGAGAGAAGGAGAGAGTGATCCTGTGTTTGCTGACAAGGCACATCTTTATCTATTTTGTGGTGAGTGCATCCCCAAAAGGGGATTTTTTCTACAACATCTCACGGATGAAGTTTCCCTGTATCGCTGCACTAATAAGGATCAGGCTGTCTGCAGTTCTTCATCTGCTATTATTCATACCTTTATGTGTATAGAGACACTTAAAGAAGCTTGTCATTTATGACAAGAGCGCTGCTACACTATTTCTTGGACAATCTGGGACGGATTTTATTTTATTTTTAGTATTATTGTTATTAGACGGTTTTATTATTTATATGTATGATCCAAAGTTTGAAAAATAGGCATGAGAGGCATTAAGTGGTTAAAGAGCAACATAAAACTAGTGTGATATTTGACACAGTTTTTGATGCACTAACCCATTAATATCTGGTTCGATGATGTAGTAGCAATTCTCAATTAATTCTCAAGTCGCTCATCAGATGCTTTGGTTCTAATTTTGCCCTTCATGTGCTTTATCCTTGAAAATAGTTGCTCACAAAGAGGTGCTGCTGAAAACTGAGGACATAAGGCATAAATGTGAAGAATGGGACAAAGACACTGTCCAAATTTTCTTTGGCAGCATGTGTGCTAAATTTTAAAGCCTTTTTACAAAAAAAAAAAAAAAAAACAACCCACACACACACAAAAAAACCTCCAAAAAAACAACCAAAGATCGTTTTCAAGTAAGTTTACGATATTGTGTTGGGCGGCATTCACAGCCGTTTTGGGCTGCAGGTTCGACATCCCTGAATTCTATCCAATTCCAATATAAAAGTTTACATTATTGAAGTTTACAGATGTGAAACTGTAAGAGAAACGTAAACATTAAACAAAAAAGAGAAAAATGGTTTGAATACAGAAAAAATTACTTTTGGATGAGCTCAGTGTTTGTACACTCCGTGTCTGCCATTGTCTTCAGAACATCGTGCAGATTATTGGGAGACATCTTATCTGCAAATTTTGAGAGCTTCTTTTTAAGCCTGTGAAGGATAAATAATGGTAAAAATTAGGGCTGTTACTGATTAAAATTTTCGTGTTCGATTAATCGATTTTTTAATTAATCGATTAAATCGACTAATTTCGATTAATTATAAACGCACATAGATCCAACTACCTTTAGCTGATCTCCTTGCAGGCCGATTCCCAGTGCAGCTACCAACCACTGGAAAAATGGATAGCAGGATACAAAAAACACACAAAGGCAGTGCTCGATGGGAATAGCATTAAAAAACTTTTATAGTCTTCAAGTAGGTAACAAAATAAATATTGCACTGGAGATAAAATCAATGTAGCTACATAAACTGTAAAAATGGTGCGAGTAATACCAAACGGTAGCAAAAGCAGTCATAAAAACATGTAGCTAAGTATGATACTGGTATAAAAATGTGTACAACGATACCACTACTGAATCGAGATGAGAAGGGGCTAACATCAGTCCATCACGTTGTAGATGTCCCGTGAAGGGAACTATCACAATTCCCAGTGGATGGCTGTAGAATCCCAGGTTGATAGAGGGAAGTGATAGAGGGAAGTGTAACAGCCATTGCGTGTGGCAGATAGTAAGGTCCCGCCGGCATGCAGATATGAAGGCACAGCAAAGGAGCCCTTCAGATGGACACGGCAAGCCCCGCCGGTGTCCGTGACGTCACCGGATCTCCCTGAAGACCCGGAAGCCGGCGGAGAGGTGAGTACTGATCAAAAGAATTTTGATCGATCAAAACAATTAATCGATTAATCGAGGAATTAATAGTTAATTTCCACAGCCCTAGTAAAAATAAATAATGGAAGAATTTTTTTTTCTTTTAACCTGAATTTTTAACTTGTAAAAGCTTTTTCTTGGAGTACATCACAGGACACAGAGTATCTTCATCTCCATTACAATAGGGTTATGCTGCCACCTTCAAATGGTTGGACACTGGCATAAAAAAGACGACGACAGGAAGTACTGTTAGGGAAATTTGGCTGTACGCTGAGCACACACCATATCTCCTGTGCGAATAAGCACACATTCCGTCTCTTGTATAATGCATCTTACCTATCACTCTATTTCCCGTATATCCCCAAGTAAACAGACATCACCACAGCTTAGGTTCTCAGCAACATGCTCTTCTGCCTCTCTCTCCAGCATGGCCCCTTTTTTTTTTTTTTTTTTAATAATGGGATTTTTGTACTCACCGTAAAATCCTTGTCTCTGAGTTCATGGACGGACACAGCATCTTATTCTTGACATTAGGTATTAGCCTTCTATCAGGAGAGGACGAGGCAGAAAAGCATGTTAAGTGTTAAACATACATCAAAACTGTACAGTACCGCCCTGGGGGTGGTCCCACTAGGTACAACCCCTCTCCCTGCATCATGCAGCTCAGTTCGTCAAAAAGCAGTACAAACATATAAAAGGAGGGTAGGGTGCTGTGTCCGTCCATGAACTCAGAGAAAAGGATTTTACGGCGAGTACAAAAATCCCATTTTCTCTTTCGTTCACGGACGGACACAGCATCTTATTCTTGACATTAGGCACGTCCCCAAGCAGTGTCAAAAACGAGGGGTGGGAAGAGCAATCAAACCAACTTCACCCCAAACAAACAGAGCTCCTCAACGGAGGAGTTGCAACCTTAAATACCCGGCTGCAAAACTTTGCGGCCGAAGCAGGCATCCGCAAACGCACGCTGGTCAACCTAGTAAAACGTGGTGAAAGTGTGAACGGACGACCAGGTCGCCGCCTTACACACCTGTGAGACCGACGCTTGATGTCGGAAAAACCAGGAGGCACCTATTGCCCTGGTCGAATGCGCCGTGACCGGAAAGGGAAGCGCCCGCCCTTTAAGGGCATAGCCTGAATTACAATCTGTCTAATCCACCGAGACACGGAGGCCGACAAGACCGCCAGGCCTTACTATGGGCCAGTCACAGACACAAACAGTGAGTCTGACCTCCGAAAATGGAGTCGTAGCAGACAGGTACACCCGCAGAGCTTGTACCAAGCCCAAGGAAAGCAAGCAACCTCTTGGAATGCGACGACCGAGGACACAAGGATAAAGCACAATGTCCACATATTGATAAAAAGGCCGAAAAAAAACTCAGGTAGAGACAAGGCTGCAGACGCAGCACCGCCTTATCCCTTAGGATGAGTAAGTAGGGAGACTTGCAAGACAAGGCCGCCAACTCAAAAACCCCTTGGTAGAGGTAACGTCCACCCGAAAACTTCTTACGAAAAGAGTGCCAACAGGGGAATCTCTCTATGTACTTTAAAAAGGGTGGTTTCTGAAAACACCCAGGGTACCAGATTCAATCCCACAAGGCAGCAGTGATTGAACTGGAGGGGCCACACGTGGAACCCCTTGGTCAAACGTAGCCACCAGTGAATGAGCCGCCACGGGTCGCGGAAGAAAACAGCCAAGGCTGATATCCGCCCCTCAATAGAGCGAAAAGCAAGTCTTTTAACCATTCCACACTGTCAAAAACAAAACAAAAAAAAAACAGCAGGATCCTGGAAGCCGAATATGTACGTGAACGCCACTCCATCTCCACACCTAGCGATGTATGCGATGGTAATTCATCCAAAAAGATGACTTCCGTGCCCTCAGCATGGTGGAAGCACGGAACCGACGGGCTACGGTCACTTAGTATCTGACTGTCAACGGTCATGTCACGACTGCAAGCAGGATGAAATGTATGACCTTGCGATAAAAGGTCCTATCGCATTGGCAGCTCCCAAGGAACATCTGCCACCAGTCGTACTAAAGCGGCGTACCAGGGACACCGGAAACAATCTGGGGCAAGTAGACTACTCGGATCCCCTCGGCCACTACTCTGTGAGCGGATGAGGAAGAGTATTTTCAGGAGGAAGGCATACATAGCCGAGACTGTCCCCCACAGGACCACAAATGCGTCTGACGCGTCCTCCCAGGAATCTTTGATCCTGGCCACAACCTCAAAACCTTCCAATTGGGTCGAGAAGCCAGGAGACCCCCATCAGGTGATCCCCATCTCCGGTAGAGGAGTCAAAACACCTCCGGATGTAGAGACTATAGTCCACGGCCCAGTAACTGCCGACTCAGGGAGTCCGCCTGCTAGAGTTCTACGCCCAGACTGTATGCGGGCGACAGAGCCAGCACATCTTTGCCCCGCTCCCGCAGGACATGAGCGACAGCATGCAGCAGCCGAGCGACTTGTTCCCCCTCGATGGGTGACATATGTCACTGCCGTGGCGTTGTCCAACTGGATCCTGACTGGACGTTCCCGCAGCCTCCGTGACCAAGTGGAGGGGCACCGCCTGAACGTCCGAAGGAGCACCCTGATTGGCATGCAGGGTTCTTCCTGCGTCCAGCGACCCTGTGTCGTCCAACAAAAAGGAAACGACTTCCCAGACTGAAAGGCCGGAGACCTCAGCCACCGGATCAGGGAATCCCTGACTAGCCGGCTCACCCGGATTTGACAATCCAGGGACAATGGAGATGTGTCCCATGTCGACAGGATCTCCATTTTGCAAGACTCGAGTGTGGAATTAAACACACGGGACCGCCTCGAATGTGGCTACCATGAAAAAACAGAACACGCATGTAAAAGCGCAGTGACCACCACCAGCGTGACGCCCACCGCTGTACCACAGCCTGAAGAGTCTGCAACTTGCAAAGGGAGGAGTCCAGATCGAACCCAGGTATTCCAAGCGTGAAGTCGGCACCAACACAGACTTCTGGGGGTTCAGTACCCAACCAAAACTCCCGAAGAGTCAGACTGGCGATCGCCACATCCACCCCGAATTCTGAGGCGGAATCTGCTCTCAGATGGAGATCGACCAAACAGCCCATGATTGCAATCCCTCGTTGCCTCAGCAAGGCTAGGATCGGGGCGAGCACCCTGAAGAAACTCTGGTGCTGACACCAGGCCAAAAAGGGAGAGCCACCATTTAGCAGTGCTCATCCCAGACTGCAAACCGCAGAAACCTCTGATGCCTGACGCATATGGGGGCTGCAATAAAATGCGTCACAAAGCTGTTGAGATCCAGGACCGGACCAACCCCTCCCTTCTCTGGGACTACCAACAGATTGTAGATTCCTTGAAAAAAAACTTTCCGGCACAGGTACTATCCCCTGCGCATGAGCAGGTCCTGCACTGCCCCAAACAAGGCAGCCCGGCAAGCCAGAAGGGGATAAGGGTTGGAGGAAAAAAAAAATCTGTTTTTTGGTAGATAAGAGAAGAAAAACTCCATCTTGTACCCAGATGAAACCACTTTACAGACCCACTGGTCGGAAGTAGTGAGGCCCACCGAGCTGCAAGCTCACGAGGGCGACCCCCCACCCCATAGTCGGGCGGGGGCAAAAACCTCCATGTCGCCGCAGATTTGCTCGCCGGCATGTTTTGCTTGCGAGAAACAGGGATATCTTTTTTAGTCCCTCAGCGGGCGCCCTGTCGGCCTGGGGCCGCTTACCTGCGGGCCCGGCAGAAGGAAAAAAACGCTTGTGAGTGGAAAAAAAAAAGGAGGGCCCTGGCCTACGGCGTGGCTCCTTACCTTTTCTGAGTTTGTGAGAGCACAGTGCTCTCCCCCAAAACAACATTTTAATAATGTCATCCAGCGAGGTTCCAAAAACCTCTAACCCGGCAGAGCAAATCCACCAGAGCCTTCCTGGACGTCTGGTCCGCAGACCAGCATCCCAGTCAAATCATGCGGCGTAGCCCCACCGCAGATACTGACGGTACTTGACAGCCAGGAAGCTTTATCTAAGGCCGCATTGCAGACATACTTAATGCCATGCACCACCTGGTCCGCTATCATGAAGACCGGGGAGCCATTTGCTATCCAAATCACGGTGCAGCAAATCTTGTCCATTAAGGATGTATCAGTGACCCCAGGGTCCTGGCCAACAGTGGCCGCAATGCTGACCCCCATACCCTAAACAAGGGCCGGGCCCTGGATACCAGGGGGCCCCATCGGGGGAGATGTCCCCCATCAGGAAACATTCCACAAAAGGGACAACGGACAGCCATGCGATTTTTTTGAAAAGCTGCGGCTGTTCCCATTTTTTGCATGTAAACGTATCCAATAAGCTTGTAGGGAAAACCTCCCAATGGTGCGGGCCAGCTTCTAGGACCCAGAAGGGACCGACACCATAATAGATGCACTCGCCGTAACCTCCATTTTATTGGGGAGCCTGCACGCGGTGATAAGTGCTCCAACAAGTGCCTTCTAGCGCTGACCCAGACACGGAAGCAAGCGAGAACGCAGTTCCGCACAGTCCGAAGGTCCTGGGTTGCATCCTCTGACAGGTCAGAGCAGGGGACATCTGCCACAGCAAGGCCCAAGTCTGAATCAGAATTCTACCCCGAAGATGGTGGGGGGAGGGGGCGTTTTTACCCCCCTTGCGCCCGCACACCACTTCTACTCTGGTAATAAGGGACTCCAGGACCACCAACAAGGCGTCCATACGCACCCCAGGTGCAGGGCACCGGTTGCCACCACAGGGATGTCAAGGAAAGACAACGCCAGCTTCTGACGCCATGCAACCCGCACTTGCCTGACACCCATAGAGACCAAGGCAAGGCAGCAAAAAACAAAATCCACCCCCCTAGCTGATCAGAGTGAGGGACCCCAGGGGACTCACCGCTCTGGTCCAGGTGCTGCCAGCGCCGCCGTCCGCTCTCCCCATATGCCCCCTAACAGGCATGGCTGCGGTGTATTCTTGTGCCTGAGGTGTACTGCGCCGTTCGCGCCATTCAGAAGGGACGTTTTCACCGCAAGAGGCAAAAACCGAGCCGAGACTACAAGAAAATGGCCGCCAGCCGCCCCTGTATAAAGCGCGCGGACTGCAAGAAAATGGCGCCGGATGCCGCCAAAATGGCCACCAAGCGCTTCTGAGATAAAAGAGAACACGCTAGGCCATTGCACCAAACAACAACCCCCACGGAGAGCGGACCCTGGGCACCCCGCACAGCCCCCGGCCAGGACACGGAGCGCCCCCGGTCAGTACAGCAGGCCCAGCCCCACAGAGCATGGGAAGGGGGGAAAGGACAGGGAGAGGGTGGGAACCCCCTAAATCGACCTCCCCGGGAATGCCCAGCTGTGCCACCCTGCCGGAGCAGGGGGACTGCTACGTACCTGTCCTGCGTGGACTAGCTGAAGGCATTCCTGACAGACCCAACGCCTGCGCAGTAACGGCATGGCTGTCAGCCCGGCACACTGTGACACGGACATATAGCCCGGTCATGTGTGTGCCCCAGAGCATATAGCTCACCGGCCACCCCTGGAGCAACAGGGCATGTTGTGGACGACCCAGCGCGTAGCTAAAGGTCGGCACATGCTCGGGGACTACTGGGGGGACTACAAGGATCGAGGATACAGCCTGTCACCCAGTCGGCAGTTGATAGTAGATCTTAGGATCAAAAAGTAGAAAAAAAAATAGAAAAAATCCACAGGACCAAGGGGCCCACAGGGAGCCAGGTCCTTCTCCTATGCTAGGCAGAAAAAAAACTGAGCTGCATGATGCAGGGAGAGTGGTTGTACCTAGTGGGACCACCCCCAGGGCGGTACTGTACAGTTTTGATGTATGTTTAACACTTAACATGCTTTTCTGCCTAGTCCTCTCCTGATAGAAGGCTAATACCTAATGTCAAGAATAAGATGCTGTGTCCGTCCATGAACGAAAGAGAAATCATTTTTATTAACGCCCAACATGGGCTAAGACAAGTCGGTACAAACATATACAAAGGGACATTCAAGAAACAAATAACAGAGAGAAGAAATAGGGAGGGGGGGAGATCATCAACAACATCACAAGGATGAGGAACAAGGCAGGGGTCCTGCACATTCTCAAAAAACGGTATTGTATATCATCATTGACTAGTACCCCTTTAAGCAACACCGTAGGACCGTGGGCCCCTGCTAACAGTAAGGCCTCTATGCAACAACAAAGGCCCAAAAACCCTGGTCACTCTATGTCCCCGCCCCCCCCAGCCTACCCAGACGGAGCTCATCCCCGAATGCGTGGGGGGGGGGCCCAGAGCAGGGAAGGGGAGAGGGAAATCAGGGAGGGGGAGAAGCCCTAATGTCCTCCACCCTCCGGATCCAGCCAGCTACCGTAGGTGGTGTTTGACTTTTCCATTGGAGTGGGATACAAGATTTTGCGGCATTCAATAAATGGCGTAAAAGAGATTTTTTGTATCTCTTAGGTGATATTGTGTTGACGTGCAGTAAGAAGAAAGCCGTGTCATCTGGTATAGTGTAGACCGTAAACTTCTGAATGGCAAGCCTGACTGTAGACCAGAAATGTGACAGCTTTGGGCATGACCAGAATATATGCAACAACGTACCCCTGTCCCCCAGGCATCTCCAGCATAGTGCTGAGGAGTTCGGGTAGTAGGTTTGTAGGACATGCGGGGTCAGATACCACCTTGTCATGAGCTTATAATTAGTTTCCTGTACCTTCGTGCATATGGAAGATTTCAGAGCAAACGTTATGATACACTGGGTCTGGTGCGGGGTGAATGTACAATTTAGATCTCTTTCCCACTTAATTAGATAGGCCGGGTGTGTGCTTTCCGTCAGGGAAATCAGGAGGTTGTACACGGTGGACAGTGTCCTCGGGAGTGCATCCTCCTCCGAGCAGAGGATCTCAAAGGTGGTAAGTGGTTTGGTGAACTCTTGCGGGTTAGGTATGGGCGTGAGGAAGTGTCTTAGTTGGACCGCCATCCAAAACGGCAGTTGGAAGGCGCCCCTTTCGTCCCTTAGCGTTTCTAAAGAGGGCCAATAGTCATTCACCAGGAAGTGTCTTGCTTGTGTACAGTTTATATTCTTCTATTACGATTGTCCAAATCTTCAACGTGTGATTGTAATTGTGTGAAGGCAGTGGACAGACTTTCATGTTCTCTGGATATTTTATATTCTTAAAAACATTCCCGACCTGGGGGTCTAGTCCTGGTGGAAATTTTGGGTTCCCTATAATGGGGTATAGGGGGGAGTTAGGTGTGGATAGAGACTGTGTGAAGAGTGTCTGTGCCCCTACTCGGAGTGTCGTCCCTAACAGTGGGTGTTTTTTTACATCAGCCGGGAGATGTTCATAGCACCAAACAGCTCCCTGCAAGGGTATGTGTGTTTGAAACTGTTAGGGATAGCAGGGGTCGGGGCAGCCTCGGTTTCTGGTTTACCCATATAAATTTGGTAAACTGACTGTGTACTCGTTTAAAGAATCCTGCTGGGATAGGAAGTGCCTGTAATAAGTAGAGGAATTTGGTCAGAATGCACATCTTTATAAGGTTGCATCGGCCAAACCATGAATAGAGGTTCTTGTGCCAGGATTCTAATAAGGTCCGAGTTTTGAGTAGTAAAGGAGGGAAATTCAGGGTAAAGATATGTTTAAGGTCAGCTGGAACCAAGGTGCCCAGGTATTTCAGGGCAGTCTCCGTCCACTTGAAGTTAAAGTTGGATCTCATTGTTTGCATGGCAGTTTGTGATATCCCTACCCCCATGGCCTCCGACTTATTATAATTGATTTTGAGGTTGGATATGTTTCCATAGGTGTCAAATTCACGGATGAGGTTGGGGAGGGAAATTGACGGGTTTGTAAGGGAGAAAAGCAAGTCGTCCGCATAGGCAGAGACTTTGTATTGGGAGTCCCTCACCTTAAGGCCCTGGATGTCCGGTTGTTTCTGATTTTACATAGGAATGGCTCTAGTGATAAGGCGAAAAGGAGGGGTGACAACGGACAGCCTTGCCTAGTCCCGTTCTTGATCGGGAGGGGGTCAGATAAGATTCCATTCACTTTAACCTGTGCGGTAGGGGCGGAGTAAATTTGAGCAATCCATCTAGTCATGGTTTCCCCAAGTCCAATATGTCTAAGGACCGAGAACATGTAATCCCAGTTAACCCGATCAAAGGCTTTCTCAGCGCCGGTGTTTATGAAAACAAAAGGTGTGTGGGACTGGTTGGCTACATGTATGAGGTTTAGTACTTTAATTGTACTATCCCTAGCTTCTCTAGTGGGGATGAAGCCCACTTGATCCAAGTGGACTAACTGTTGTAGGCGACTGGCTAATCAGGTCGCTAAAATCTTGGTAAACAGCTTGAGGTCCGTGTTTAGAAGGGAAATCGGCCTGTAGCTGCTGCATACTGAGGGGTCTTTGTCATCCTTAGGGATGACCGTGATATGTGCCCACAGGGTACACTGGAGAAGGCCGCTGTGTTTCCCAACTTGTTGTAGAAGGACACCATATGGGGACTCAGGGAAGGGAGGAACGTCCTATAGTACTGTAAGGTGAGGCCGTCCGGCCCTGGAGCCTTACCCGGTTTAGTGGAGGTCAGAGCTAGGTCTAATTCCTCAGACGTGATCAGGGTGTCTAATTCGGCTATAATTTCCGGTGTCAGTGAGGGAATTTGGGCGTGGGAGAGAGAAAGGATGTCCTCCCGGTGGGGTTATGCGGCCAACTCCCTATGAGGAGGAGCCCAACTCATGTCAAACTAGGTACCTAGAAGAGGGAGAGGGGGTGAGGAATAAAAGAACAGGGCACAGAACGGGGGGGGGGGGGATAACAACTAATAACAAGCCTTATGCGTGCTTTAGCACAGCTCAGCCGGGATGGCCAAGGAATGTGCCATCCTATGTGGGGGTGTAGCGGGAATGGGCCACAAAAAGATGCTCCCGACCCATCCCGCCCAGCTGAGACCAGGGGAGCCATGCAATTTTGGTCCAAAACACCCAGTCCCCCAAATCCCCCCACAGCCCCATCAAAAAGAAGGGGGGGGAGGAGGAGGAGAAGATGAGGGGGACACCGGCCACCCACCATCACCCAGCCCCCCCGCACGTCCCCATCACCCTGGCGGGGGGGGGGCCCGCACCCACAGACCACCGCCCCCAGTCTTGGGGGAGCGCCTCCCAAATCAGACGCGCCAACAGTTGGCATCGGGATGTCTCGCACCCAGGGTCAACCTGTGTACCCCCCCCTCTTGGGCTGGCACCCAACAGGCACAAGATAACCATGCAGTAACAGTAAGCACACACACACATTTTTTTAAAACACTGGAATACATCATAGGCTGGCATATAAAGTCACAGTACAGTCTCTGTAGCGTACAAGAGAATCTGCAACCTGGCCAACCGCGTTGGAAGGCCAGGCAAGTGAGACCACCCAGGGTGCAGCAGAAGTGGAGGGGGAAGGGAGAACCCCCCCAGCCATCCCTCCCGTCCCTGGAGCAAGAGGTGGATGCAGTGTCAAAGGCAGAACCGGCGAGGGCCCTCACCTCTGCCCCCTACAAGTCCACATATAGACCCCCATGTCTCTCAGCAAGGGCATCCATTGTGCACGTCCATATGCACGCGGCTCCGGGGTCTAAGAGGTTCTGAGATCCAGTGCATCTGAGCAGTGATGGCCATTTAAAGGCAGGCAGGGAAGCACAGTGTGACTTCTGCCTGGAGGGCTGTCTAGGCAAACAATGCAGGGTCCGTTGCATCTGCATGGTCACCCAGGGGAACCCCCAGGCCAAGGGAGAGGGCCGGATAGCAGCCCACCCCCCCCCCCCGAGTGCACAGTCTCAATGATGCCCGCCAAGGGGGAGGGGGGGGGTCAGTTCCTGTAAAGTCTCAGTGATGGGACATTTGATAATGGTGGGAGTGTGTGGCAAGGGGGGATATGCCGCAGGGAGGTCGGTGGAGCACAGGAGTTCATGCAGCCCCAGAATACAGCAGCCTTGGGAGCTATGCGGAACTCCTGCGGCGGCAAGTCACGGGCAGCATTGGGGCACAAGATGTATTAAGAGATGTGAAGCTGCGGGTCACACTCGGCAGCGGGTCGCAGACAGCGGCTGGGACCAATACGGCAGCGAGAGGTGCAGAGCAGCACGGACCAGGTGTGAGATTTTCAAAGCAGGCCCCTCTGGGCTAAAGTGGAGGTGTAGGGTCTGAGAAGGGGGTAAAACTATAAGTCAAAAGGGTAACCGTGGAAGTCAAAGTAGCTGGTGGAGAAGACGGGGGAAACAGGTTATGACTCACTAATTAAATGTGTAATATTGAAGCGCTATTATATCAACCTTATTTGAAATACAGTGAACCACTACACAATATAACATATGTACAAAACTACAAACAATGTGCAACCTGCAAATACCAGTGCAGGTATTACTGAAATTACTCAAAAACTAGGTTCAAAATATAAGGTGCTCTAGTGCCAAACACTGATCAACCTCACTAACATGGACTAGTGGCTACTTCTAAAAAGCCCAGGTTGAGAACACACATATGCACTTTCCAGTCCTAATGTTGCCCAGCTAGATACTTCTCACTATGTTCCTCTCCTTCAGCTGTTCAACAAATCAGGGCGGCTGCCAGTTTTCAGACTTCAGCAGTATGATCGGTAGCTTCAACAGACAAATGAATCATAGAGGAAAAGAAAGGAAAAAATCATTGCGCAGCGCTGCATGACCTGCAGGCAATGATATTTCAATCAATGCTCTCACTCACGTGACCGTAGATAAGGTTGTGCACATATCGCCACAATTCAGCTCAGTTGGAGCGATCTCCTTCACAGCTCCTGCTTCCAGTTCCTTAGAACACCGCTGGTAGCGTGACTAGGCTCCTCCCCACTCACGTGACCCCTCCGCTGTGGGCGCTCGCGATCTCCGGCGTTGCCTCTGTGACCAGGGTTGGAGGTGTCTCTGCGAGGGCTGTGGGCCGGAGAGGTTGGCGGTCTGCGGGATGAACATCAGCCAGTTCAGAAGCCTGATTGGGTCAGCATCCAGAAACGTGAACAGGCCCGGTAGGTCTCGTGGAGAGCGGAGAGTGAAGGAGAGCTGGTCCCTCTGGAACATCACCGACAGCGGATATCCTAAGTGATAGGTGGCTCCGTGCCGGCGGGCTAATTCCAATACGGGGCGAAGCATGGCCCTCTGTTGCAGCATGGCGAGGGAGACATCAGGTAGGATCCTCACCGCCGCGCCATTAAAGTCAATGTCCCCCGCTTACCAGGCTTTGTGGGTAATTGATTCCTTGTGGGAGTAGTGGTGGAGGCGGCAGATCACATCCCGCGGTCTGTTAGGGTCTGGAGATCTCGGCCCCAATGCCCGGTGTATACGGTCAAATTCCAGCCTCGGAGGGAGCGGGTCACCCGGGAGCCTGCGAAAGATAGCTGTGGCGGTATCTGCCAGGTCTTCTGGGCCCGTCGCTTCTGGTAAGCCCCGCAGGCGGAGATTGTTTCTCCTGCTCCTGTCTTCCATGAGTAGTTGCAGCATTGTCGCAGCGTCTATGTGTGCATCTTGGAGGTGTTCCAGGGCGGTCACTCTCTTCTCCAGGTTCGTCACTGAGGTCTCCCCCGTAGCCAGCCTCGTGCTCAAGGAGCCCAGCTCCCCCTCAACACTTGTATATCCTTGCGGTGCTGGGTCTCTAGCCGGCTGATAATGGACTCTGTCGGCCTTGGTTTGGAGGGCCCTAAGGATTGCCCACATCTCAGCTTCTCCTCCGGTTCTCGTGGATGTTGTCAGTGGGGTTACAGAGCCGACCTCTAAAGCGGCAGGAACATCAGAATAGGAGTCAGACTCCATTGATGCGGCCGGGGATGCCGGCCGGCTCCCCTGAGCCTGTGTCTCACTTGCCTTTCCACGTGGGTCCGCCATCTTGGAGCCAGAGGGGGTGAGCCATGGCCGAGTCAGAAATTGATCAATGGCCCCTCCGGAGTCTCTCGGTTTCACTCTTTTAGTCTTCCCTTTTGTTTTCCTTCTCTTTGAGTATATCCCGCAGGTGTTTAGATGGATATTAGAGTATAGTAGGCCCAGCAGGCCGGGAGAAGGTCGGGAGCTCAAGGCAAAAGCGTCCTCACACGGCCATGTCTCGGCCATGCCCCTCTGCCCTTGGTTTTTATTCCAACATCACAAAGGCAATGACAAACAGGAAGTGATGACTCCAACAGCCAATCGCTTCCTCAATGGGAAGTGACATCACAGGAAATTACATAACAGGAAATCCTTCCAACAGGATGAGTTAATACAAACAACCAATGAATAATGGCTAAAGGAGTCTTATGGGTGTGTCTGGGCAGGGACAGCGTGTATGTATGTTTTTCCTTGCCCCCTGTACCTGGAAGCTAGACAAAGGAAGCCGCATGGCTTTCAAACATGGACATTCTCCCTGACCATGACAATTCATAAGCTCCCGTATTACCGCTGATATGAATCTTTAGTCTGCGTTTTTCCAGAGAACAACGCATACCCGGATTATACTACCGTTCCTGTGGATGGGAGGTTATCTGCAGGTGCATGCTACGAGTCCTGACATGTGCTGATCAGACACACAGCAGAGACAAGAACGCCCATCTCCCCATAACCGATAATGTCCTTGCAGAGTGAACATATCCCCTCCAGACAAACATCTGTGCATCGCTCTCCAACCTCAGGAAGTTTTCCCACTATCAGACGGGACTCAACCAGCGTCAGTCTGCCCCAGTCAGCTCTTTAGAGCGGGCTGCGGGTGTACCAACACTGGGCGACACTATGACAATACATATTAAATACATCTTCATAAAATTTCCACAACAGTACCCTTGTTCGCCTGCATGGCATAACCCCTACCTGTTAGGCAGGGTTTCTGTTTTTGTAGCAACCGATAAACCACAAGGCAGATGGATGCGTTCCTTGTGTCCTGTGATGTGTTTTAAAGACAAGGATTTTACAGGTAAAATTTTAAATCCTGTTTTCTTTATCATACATCTCAGGAAACAGGGCATCTTCATCTCCATTACAGTAGAGATGTCCCAAAGCACTGAATACGAGGGGGGGGGGGGGGGGGGGCAACATGACAATAAGCCAACAGACTCCAAAAACAATTAAAACCAGAACAGGTTAGAAAACTCATGCTGCAGCCTGCAAAACTCGCCCACCAAAAGGTGGAGCCCTCAGCACCTGGAACATCCAAGTGGTAAAACTTTGCAAAAGTATGTACCAAAGACCATCGAGAAACAGACTGACAAATTGCAGTGATAGACATCTGGTAAGACCTGATAGCACATACCACATCTTAAGCAATTAGGAGTCTCCCCCTCCCCCAGAGTCTGACACATAGGACAAAAAGGAAGGCAACACAATGTCTTGGTTGAGATGGAACAAACGAACTTCAGTAAAAAAAAGGCAGCAGAGTCCAAAAAAAACAAAACACTTGGTCACAATGAAACACCATAAACTGCTGCTTACAGGAAGAGCAGCCAATTCTGAAACTCTGCAACTCAAAGCAATAGCAACCAAAAAAATCCACCTTCTAATGCAGAAGGACTAAATGCAATATCCCAGCTGGGATCACAGAATTCTGCAATACAGAAAGCACAAAGTTCCAATGGAGGCATAACCTGTAGGACGATGCCCGTGACACCTTGCACAAAGACCAGTCCCAGATTAAATCCAAACTGGAAAAAAGACAGGATGCAACAAAATCCTCTAGCCTCACACCAAGCAAAAATTCAAGTTACGTGTACCAGCGACATCTTTTCCATGCGAGACTTTCAGGACAGCCATTTGGGAGACATCAGCTCCCCTTTCTCCCTGGAAACACTGCACCCGCTTCTTAAAAGAATATATCCTCCAAGCCTCCCCCTAAGGCCTCATGCCCACTGGCGTTTTTACAGCTGCGTTTTTTGCAGCTTAAAAATGCCTGTCCATGTTATTGTAAATATTTAAAAAAAAAAAAAAAAAAAAAAAAAAAAAAAAAAAAAACGTCGGAGCTAAAAACGCGACCGTGCGTTAGTGCGCGTTTTTTGCGCGTTAGTGCGCGTTTTGACGCTCGCGTTTTTTCCTGCCAAATTCTGACGCTGAGGAACGCACTGGCCCTGGGTTTTTTTTACAGCTTACAAACGCCTATGCTCTTTACAGCTCAAAAACGCCTAGGTGGGCATGAAGCTATAGACTAACATGGACAGGCGTTTTTAAGCTGTAAAAAACGCTCAAAAACGCGGCTGAAAAAACGCCCGTGGGCATGAGGCCTTAGAATAAACAATACAAAAAGGTCAAAGTACCAAGTTCCACAGTGCGCACACAGAGACAGTATCCACAGAGCAAGACTTCCTGTCTTTTTTGCCAGTATCCAATCACCTGAAGGTGGCAGCATAACCTTACCGTAATGGGGATGAAGATATCCTCTGTCCTAGGATGTACAATAAAAAAATGACAGCACTTTTGTTAATGCCGATAGTAGAATTCTACTTAAAGGGGTTGTAAAGGTTCGTTTTTTATTTTCTTAATAGGTTCCTTTAAGCTAGTGCATTGTTGGTTCACTTACCTTTTCCTTATAATTCCCTTCTAAATGTATTTTTTTTCTTTGTTTTCTTTGTCTGAATTTCTCACTTCCTGTTTATCCTCAGTAAGCTGTTCAGTAAGCTGTTCTGGATGACTCCACACCACTCGGATGATGTTGTGGAGTTCAGTGAGGAGAAACAGGAAGTGAGAAATTCAGACAAAGAAAACAAACATTTAGAAGGTAAATCAAAGGAAAAGGTAAGTGAAGCAACAATGCACTAGCTTAAAGGAACCTATTTAGAAAATAAAAAACAAACCTTTACAACCCCTTTAAACCTAGTGTAAAACCATAAGTACGGTAAGTATATGTAGAACCCAAACTTTTTTGTTTTCATTTTGGATAGAGTAGGGGATGATATGAAACCTCAGCCAGGTTATTTTTTGCAGAAAAGTACAATTAGTGAAATTTTCTCTTTATTTCCATTCCCAGAGACCCAACAGAAAATAAAACATTTCCAAGGTGAGTAGAAGTCCATTCTGCAGAGGTGTCTTCATTAGATTTCCCCTTACCTCTGCTCTGGAGAAATCTCTATTCTGGATTTCCTCTTACTTTCTGTCCCGTGACAAAGGCTGCCAGTACAAATAGAGAGGATGGGGACACAGACAGCAATAAAAACACGACCGAAGGTCTTCTCTATTCTATTCAAAACTGAAAAAAATAAAAATTTGCCCAGAGCTACACTTTGATGCATACCTAAACCCAAAAACAATAATGTAATATATTGCAGCTTACAATTCATTTAGATGTGGATAGCTTTCCTTTAACCCGTTGGCGCCAACATAACACAAACTGGGCTTTTTTCTGTGGGGCCACATATTTGCGTATCTCCCTTTGTGCTGGGAGTGCTCCGCACGGGGTCTCACCAAGAGCTCTGTGCCCTGTTTTAACAATCGTGACTCAGAACTTCCAATTCTGGTCACCTAATCGCTGTGATAACCTCTGATTGGCTATCAATTTTTTTTATCTCTCTGTGAATGGAAGAGAGAGATGCATTGCATCTTTCCCTGTCCTTGCAGAGAGAGAAATAAAAAATAATTAAACAAAAAAATAAATAAATACGTAGCTCAAGGTCAGTGCCAGGGTTAGTGTTTGGGTCAAGGTCAGAGTCAAAGGTCAAGGGAAGGGTCAGGATTATTTGGACAGGATTTTCTTTTTGTACATTCAGCCTGCCCATACAAAGTTAGAATTTTGGCCAGTTAAACAGGAACCGGCCAAGCTTTGAACCATCGAAGGCCAGCTTAAAAGGAATAAATAAGAGAAGTTCATTATCAGGGTTTACATACACTTCAAACCTGAAGTGACAAAGCTAAGACCGGCCATAAACAGAGTGAAATTCTTTCCTGTAACCACAGGTTGCAGGAAAGATATATTTGCTCAATTCCCCCATCAACACAGTCAATGTTGACAGGGAAATCCCCCTCCTGCCTTCCCCACATAATTCGAATCTTGGCCGGTTCAGCAGGGACAGCCTATGGTCGGTTTAAGAACAGCTGTAGCGTAAGCTCTCAGACACCTACTGTTGCATAAACTTTCATCTCAGACTTCCCAATTTATATAAACGATAGGCTCACCCCTGCCACCAACTGTGACTCTCCCCAGGACTCCTAATCAGCAACTTAAACTGGTCATACACTAATTGAAGCAGCTAAAGCTGGGTACACAGGGATCAAAAGTCGGTCCCACAGTGGCCGTCCAAATATAAATCTGTGTGTAGTCCTCACAGTTTGACATAACCTAAAGTTATGCCTAGTACACATGGGCTGAATGTCGGGAGATATCGGCCCGTTGAATAAAAAATGGCCGACGTTTGGCCTGTCTTCATGTCAGCTTATCCGACAGAAGCCGGCCATTTGGCCAGCTTCTGTTGATTGAGCATGCTGGAAAACCAGCAGCCGACCGCCTCCCGGTCAGTGTTTTGAGCCAATGGCTGACAGCGCTGATCGGAGTGTTCTGGTGGTGGTGAGGGGGGGGGGGGGGGAGCATCCCCCTGTCAGAACAAAACAGCTCAGCCCGCTGGGTTGAATGAAAACTATTAGTGTGTACCAGGCTTTAGATATTCTCTGTCAAATGGCCCTCAATCGATCAGTGGCCTGCAGCCAATGGCTGCAGTGCTGATCAGTGTATTCTGACAGAGGAGTTCCCACTGTCAGAATACAATAGCACAGCTGCAGTGCTGATGAGTGTATTCTGACAGAGGAGTTCCCACTGTCAGAATACAATAGCACAGCGGGGGAGATTCCTGCACCCACATAAGCGAGATTTTGTTTTTCACATTCAAATCGCTGGTGTAACCAGGGTAACAGTTTATGGTCAGCTTTAGGCATTGCCTGTTATTGTTAGGTCACCTACCTTTCTCTTATCGTCAAAGAAACAATGGGTCCTAGGGCAACAAAGAGATCAGCAAAATTTCCTGGATGATCACAGCGCTTTACCTCTTCCATCAGTCTAGCCTTCGCTGTAACAATGAACTCACAGTTGGTGAATTTCAGGGATTGATACACTCTCATAATGTTGCATATGGTCTGTGAGTCTATGGCACTAGCATTCTTCTGGAAAATTTTGTCACATTTCTTCATCAAGGATAAATTAGATTTGTCCTTACTGAGAACTTCCATAAGTTGGATAGGATTCTCTAAATGAGAAGCATCCAGTTTCTCCAAGCTGGACCCTGCCTTTCTAAGCAGCCGTTTTTGAAGACGGGGTGAGCTTACATCATACAAGTTGCAAACAAAACTGGAGAGCGTCCTATGGAATAAAGAAAAAAAAAAGAAGAGGATATAGCAGTATTGATGCAACTGCATTGTAACATAAAAGGATGCACACTTTATATAGAATCTGTCACAGCCAACTGCATTAATAGAAGCTTACAACTACATACTTTATACCAAGGTTCTGGGGTCTAATTGTTTAAAGTAAACCTGTCACAAATGGGGGCAATTAAAAGTGCCTGACAAAAAACAAAACAACACTATAACCTAAAGCTATCTTTAATAAAAACCACATGGCAAAAAAAAAAAACAGTACATGCAGATATACAGGCAGCTGCAAATTTTTGTTTTGCCTAAAAAAGGTTAAGTGTAGCACTGCCCCCTTCTCAAACGTTTCTTCTAGTTTTCAAATGACTGCTGCAGGACACAGAGATTATATATATATATATATATATATATATATATATATATATATATATATTACACACACACACACACACGTATGTATATGAAGCAGGGTGGCCTATGTGCTGTACTTTACAGGTAAGTCAAAAGGCCCGTGTCCTGTTCATAATCCTGTACGATTAAGTACAGTATAGGGAATGGGCTGGATATTATTAGACCCTGTGATGCCCCAAGCAAAGAATTAGAAGTGTAGGCAGCAACAATGCAACAAACAGAACCGTGCCAATGGGCCAACCACCCAACTCAGAATGCCACTAAATGAACCATGTGGCTGAAAGTTGCATCCGCAGAAACCTGGACATCCACCTGGTACAACTTGGAGAAGGTATGAACTTAAGACTAGGTGACAGCCTTACAAAGCCAATAAACAGATGCTTGATATTGGAAAGCCCATTAAACCCCCACCGATCTGGTGAAGTGGGCATGTAATGGTACTGGAGGTGCCATGTGCACAGAGCAGCTCTTATCCTCCTCTTCTCGGGTGCCCCGACAGCACTTATGGCTTCTCTGCTACGCTGAGTGCTCCCATACAAGAAGCTTGCTATGGGGGCATTCAGGCAGGCTCGATCCCAAGCTACACTCGGTGTGTCCAATGACACACACAACGTGGCTCAGCTGCCCCCCCCACTCTCTCCTCACAGGCTGTGATTGACAGAAGCAGGAGCCAATGGCTTCCACTGCTGCCTCCATGGCCAGCGACGGAGAGAGAGTTGCTGCTCTCAGGCATATCAGGCACAGTTTGAGATCGGGCTCAGGTAAGTATAAGGGAGGCTGGAGGAGGAGCTGCATACAGAAGATTTTTTACCTTAATGCAGAGAATGCATTAAGGTAAGGAAAAACCTTCTGCCTTTAGAACCACTTTAAAGTGATACTAAACACACACTGTTTAATTTACATTATCCCTTCTTTTTCTGTATATGGATGATGGCACTGTAATTATTTTAACAAAATAAAAAAGATCTAAGTACCTTTTTCCTAACTGATATACAGCTGTCACATGACTCAGATCTTTCCCAGCCTACCTGGGAATATAAGCAGGAGGAGCTTCTAGTCCTCGATGCTGGTCACATGATAAAAAAAAAAAAAAACAACAGCCTTCGTGATACAGCATAAAAATATGAATAACCTGTTATAAAATGGTCATACAAATATACTGTATATTTGAAATCAAATCTTTATTATTCTTTGGCAATAACATTTCTTCCAGTCACAGGCTGTGTCACTCCCCTCCAGATTGTGTCTTAGAATAATAATTTAGTTGGTTAGCGGGCATGGAGGAGGAGGGAGGGAGGGGGTGGTGTAGCTGGCCAGCTAAGACCTGTCCTAGGTTGCTAATGTGGCTTACATGCATATACAGCTAGACCTGCTAATAACGTTAAAACAGTGCATATGCTCATTTGTGAGAGATAAAAGCAGAGTTATTTACTGTGACTTTATATATGGATGTCATATAACAGTTGTATATTGTGTTCACAGAAGCAAAAGAAAAAATATGCCTTTGAGATTATTATATACTATGCAGAAAAGTAAGCTTAATAACACAGCAGAATTGTAACCAGAAAGCATAGAGTTAAGCTTTTGTGACTCATCAGGAGTTTTAGCCAATCACAACCAATCTCACTGAGCAAATATCTCTGGCCAATCATAGCCAGCATTTCACTCATGTTTAGAGGTCGACCGATATATCGGCCGGCCGATATATTGGCCGATATTTAGCCTTTTTAAAGAAATCGGCATCGGCCGATTATTATGTAAAGAGGCCGATTGTTTGGGATCTGAGGCAGGGGCGTGCTGGGTGGAAATCTCCCCCTCCCCCCCCGGCCGCCAACCGTCTATTCTAAACGGCTGCTATCACGGCCGCTGCCCGCTGACTTTTTTTAAAAAATTTTCCCCAATGGAGGAAGTCGGCAGCGGCGGCCACCGTCGATTGGCTGTTCCCGGCCGCGCTGCATTCTGGGGTTTGTAGTCTGGAGGCTGGGCGCGCAGCACGTCAGGGGACGAATGGAACAGTCTTTGGCCATGCAAGGGTACAGAAGGGAGTCGGGAGCGCTCCGCTGGTGGGCACTGATGAGGTGGCAGTGAATGACAGCTTGGCACTGGTGAGCTGGGCACTGGTGGGCACTGATGAACTGGGCACTGCTGAGCTTGGCACTGCTGAGCTTGGCACTGGGCACTGCTGAGCTTGGCACTGGGCACTGCTGAGCTTGGCACTGGGCACTGCTGAGCTGGGCACTTGTGAGGTGGGCACTGGTGGGCACTTGTGAGCTGGGCACTGGTGGGCACTTGTGAGCTGGGCACTGGTGGGCACTTGTGAGCTGGGCACTGGTGGGCACTGGTGAGCTTGGCAATGGTGGGCACTGATGAGCTGGGCACTGGTGGGCACTGATGAGCACTGCTGAGCTTGGCTTTGGGCACTGCTGAGCTTGGCACTGGGCACTGCTGGGCACCGATGAGGTGGCACTGATGGACATTGATAGGCTGCACCCCACCTCGCCACCCTAAACAATAACCTCCTCCCCACCTCTCCACCCTAGATTTTTATGAGATGAAGGAAAAAGAAAAAAAAAATCGGCCTAAAATATCGGCCGCAAAAATCGGCAACATGTATCGGCCATCGGCCGCCCCGATTTCTAAATATCGGCATCGGCATCGGCCAGAGAAAAACCCATATCGGTCGACCTCTACTCATGTTCTGTCTAGGAAATCTCATATCACATGTCTAGAATTGCATTTTACATCAGAGTGTGGAGCTGAACAGTTCAGATCCATCCAGAGTCCAGCTTTATGGAAGCAAGTGGCCAAAATAGTTCCACCAAACCAGGTTTGCAAACAATCAAACCAGCAATCAAACCAGATTCAAACCAAGTTTCAGAGCAAACATAAGAGCAAACTGCACTATAGAGCAAGTCCCAGATAGATCATAAAGTGTCTAAAGTATTTTAAAGTGAAAGTACAGATACTGAAGAGAGAAATATATCTACCATTTTATGTAGAATTACAAGATTGAACAGTTGAACCGACATTTGTTATACTTTATTCAACACGTGTTTGTACATGGACTTCCTGCTGTGAAATTGTCAGTGTTATATATGAAGAAAAGCTGAAGTGAATAAAGAAGTTATCTTAAAGGTTTGGTGTGCTCTTTAAACCTACTGCTTCCATAGAACGGCGCTAGAGGAATTATAGAGTAACAGATAGTCTTGTGTGGACTAAAAGAGCAGAGAAATCAAATTCTTCTAATGCACAGCGCATAAAGGCACTTCATAGTGCTGCGCCTGCCACAGGTGGGCTGTCATTAACCACTGTGTATACTAGAGGTCGACCGATATGGGTTTTTCTCTGGCCGATGCTGATATTTAGAAATCGGGGCGGCCGGTGGCCGATATATGATGCAGATTTTTGCGGCCGATATTTTAGGCCTTTTTTTTGGGCAGGTGGCACTGGTTTGCACTGGCAGATGCCACTGATTGGCACTGGCACGTGGCACTGGTTGGCACTGATTGCCAGGTGGCACTAATTGGCACTGGCAGGTGGCACTGGATGGTACTAATTGGCACTGGCAGGTGGCACTGGTTGGCACTGGAAGATGGCACTGATTGGCAGGTGGCACTGGTAGGTGGCACTGGCAGGCACTAACAGGTGGCACTGGCAGGCACTAACAAGTGGCACTGGCAAGTGGCACTAGTTGGCACCGATTGGCAGGTGTAACTAATTGGCACTGGAAGATGGCACTGGCAGATGGCACTGGCAGGCACTAACAGGTGGCACTGGTTGGCACTGATTGGCAGGTGGCACTGATAGGCACTGGCAGGTGGCACTAGTTGGCACTGGCAGGTGGCACTGGCAGATGGCATTGATTGGCACGTGGCACTGGATGGCGGCACTGGCAGGTGGCACTGGTTGGCATTGGCAGGTGGCACTGGTTGGCACGTGGCACTGGAGGGCACTAGATGGCAATAGTTAACACTGGCAGGTGGCACTGGCAGATGGCATTGATTGGCACGTGGCACTGGGTGGCACTGGATGGCGGCACTGGCAGGTGGCACTGGTTGGCATTGGCAGGTGGCACTGGTTGGCATGTGGCACTGGAGGGCACTAGATGGCAATAGTTAACACTGGCAGGTGGCACTGGCAGATGGCATTGATTGGCACGTGGCACTGGGTGGCACTGGATGGCGGCACTGGCAGGTGGCACTGGTTGGCATTGGCAGGTGGCACTGGTTGGCATGTGGCACTGGAGGGCACTAGATGGCAATAGTTAACACTGGCAGGTGGCACTGGTTGGCATTAGCAGATGGCACTGGCAGGCAATGGCAGGTTTCACAGCCGATAGTGTAACTGTGTGAAACTGCTCTCTGCAGTGCCGCGGTGTGTGAAACTGTATGGAGAGAGGAGCTGACAAATTCAGCGTGACGTCGGAGGTGGGTGGGACCCGGGGTGTGCGGGACCAGCAGCTATCCAGCCAATGATTGGGCTGTTTAAGAAAGGGGCGGGGCCACATACACATAGCGGATCAGATCCCATCCCATTGGCTGGTGTTGGATAGCTGGGTCCCGCCCACCCAGACATCCAACCTCAATTGTGACAGCTCCTCTCTCTCTCCCTACAGTTTCACACACCGCGGCGCTGCTCTGCCGACAGAGTGTGGAGAAGGGAGGAGGAACCCCAAGTTCCTCTTCCCTTCTCCACACTCTTCTGGCAGAGGTGCGGCCAGTGTTAAATATTGGGCCAATTTGGATAATAATCGGCCGATGCCGATTTCTCCAAAATGGACAAATATCGGCCGATATATTGGTCGACCTCTAGTGTATACTCCCACATGTGTGACTCTATAGTCCCATAGACTGCTCAGATGTGATGGGGAGGAAATGCTCAGCATGGGAACCCAGTGAAAACTGAGCTTGTGAAGAGCTGCCAACACTGCTCTGCAAAATCTCCAACTGCCTTGGGGACATTAAAACATTAACAGCGCTTGTATAGAAACAACACATTTGCTTCTCATGATAAAATAAATTATCTGACAGTAAATAATTGCATGTAGTAAGGCAACCCAAGAAAGTTACTTAAAAGGGTGAAAGAGAGTGACCTGCACTCAGAATCCAAGAGTCTTTTAAAAGGTCAAACAATCTGAGTCCAAACTTTCACTACCACAGTGATGTGGTCAGATTCCTTCCAAAGGAAAAGAAAGGGGTGAAATAATATGGTTGACACTTCCTTGGCTCGGTACTACTGATTCGATATCCAATGATTCGATATCCAATGATTGGTGATGCATCAAACTAGCCCACTTCACACTAGACAGCTGTAACTATAAATCATACCTTCATCCCTGTCATGGTGAAATACATTCCCCCTAGGTATTGTACTCACCAGACAGCGGATGGTATTGTGCCTGTCAGCTACTCCTCAGAGATTACTTCTGCTTCACTTCATGCAGTTCAGTCAGCAAATGGTGTTGTACTCATCAGCTCCTCTCCAGGGGCACTGTCAGCTCACCTCATGAGATCCTATGGTCCCAGGTAGCATGTATGTGCATGTAGCAGTGCGGGCATGAAAGGTAAAAGAAGCTTGATAGTGTAAAACCCTTTTATTAAATATAAAAGCCCCCACATATACAAGTCTGCTTACAAGGATTAAGTATAAAACAAAGCAGATCACCGCGGTCGGTCCGTCTATTCACTCTGGTTATGAAGTGCTGCACATTCAAATCCGTTGCGAGTCCCGGGTAGACGAACGTAGCCGTCCCGTGATTGGTCGCGTGGTCACGCCCTGACGCGTTTCGTGATTGGCTGCACGTCTTCAGAGGGCGTGGCCACACATCGCGACTGCTCACTTATATAGTACAGCGGGCCGTGACGTGTGCATATCCGTACTTGGCACATCGCTGTTGGGAGACGTCACCACCCTGCTGGGAGTGTCCTCACACTGCTGGCGTGGTGATTGGTCTCCTCTACGGCAGTGTTAAGCCTGCAATCACGGACGCCGCTATCCATCACAGCTAAGCTGTAAAAGATGCGCCGTGCATTGGAGCTTCTGCCGCTATGTGGAAAAAGATTTTAACCCATGCCGCTCTTAGGATGACTCAAAATTAAGTTGTACTTCAGTCTCCAAGAGTGGACGTGGGGCTACAAGGTGTCAAAAAACTTGTAAAATCAATCGCCTCAGTATATATCCGGGCATACATTTCAACATCAAGTTCTTAATCATTAAAGCAATTACACCTTCATTATAGATACCTGGTAGGTATACTCCCAGCAAATTCATGGGGAATGCATATATGCTTTTTCACACAAAGAGCCTGCATCCTCCTACCCATGAATCTGTCCAGGAACACTCACACACCAGCTTCCACAATGTAAAAAAACACACATACATAGTGCATTATAAAATAGGTGATGCTGCACCATACCCACCAATTATCAAATTAATTGGTAATTAGACATTCATTAAAGAATATTAAAAGTATTCCAAAAGTTATAGCAATTAAAAGATAATGTATGAAGTGTATATAAAAAAACAGTTAATACAAAATACATATAATTCAGCATGTAGTCGGAAGACCTTATAAGCCTATACCCTGCATAATCGATGGTAAAACTAAAAATTAAAGCTCTCTCACTACCATGGAATAACTAAAGGCATACAAGATGGTTCCTAAACTAATTGCTGATAAAGCAGTTAAGATCTAGGTCTATATTTAAACCATTTGGACTAAGTGTATTGGTTAAATAAAGCCACTGAGTTTCTAATTTGGAGATTTCTCGCACCATATTAGCCCCTCTCCAACTCTGTTGGGGTTTATCAACTCCCCAGAATTTTAATCCTATAGGGTCCCTATGGTGCTTCTCTCTAAAGTGTAGAGACACGCTATGCTCTTTGTATCCTATGGTGATGTTGTATATGTGTTCGGACACCCTCTTGGATAAAATTCTTTTGGTGCGGCCTATATACATTAGGCCGCACGGACATTCTAGAGCATAGACGACGTGTGTAGATGCGCAGGTGATACATTCTTTGATTGGAAATTCTTTTCCATTGGCAGTGGATGTAAAACTAGTAAGGTCTCGTAGGTGGGTAGATACCTGTTGGCAGGCTTTACAACGTCTACACGCATAAAAACCTGTCCTATCCCAAAACATTTTGACTGGTTTTGGGGGGTCAAGGACCTTTTTAACTACTTGATCTCCGAAGGAGGATGTTTTTCTATAAATAAAAGGAGGCATTGGGGGTAAAGATGACTTCAAAATCTTATCCATTGTGAGGATACTCCAATGTTTTTTAAAAATTCCTTCTATTTCACGATATTGCTCATGAAATTCCGATATAAAACCCCATTCATGTTTTTGATCCAATGATCTGGTTTTAGGAAGCAACATTAATTCTTGGGATTGGGTACCTACTTGTTCCAGTAAGTTGGTCAGGTGTAATTCATTGTAGACCTTCTCCACAAAACGCTGTTTAATTAACATTGCTTGGGTCTGATAGTCCATATCGTTGGTACAATTGCGCCTTATACGTGTGAACTGTCCTTTCGGAATGTTGCGGAGCCATTGTGGGTGATGTCCACTCTGTATAGGGATATAACTATTCCTATCTGTATCTTTAAAGAATGCTTTAGTGTACAGATGTTTCTCACCCTTCATTATCATAACATCCAGAAAATGGATTTGTTGTCTACTCCAGTTAAAGTCCAACTTGATGTGATTGTTGTTACTATTTACTGTAAATAGTTCGCAAAATCCTGTAGGGATACTTCTGTACCCTGCCAGATCATGAACAGATCGTCTATATATCATTGGTAAAATATTAGTTCCTTTTTCTTATTATTATAGACCCACTTGTCCTCCCATTCGCTCATAAATAAATTAGCGAGGCTGGGTGCAAACTTTGCACCCATTGCTACCCCCGTTTTCTGACTATAAAACTGCCCCGCAAACCAGAAATAGTTGTGGGTTAGACAAAATTCCAACGCCATTCTGATAAACCTTTTCTGGATAAATGGGAGATCATCCCTTTTACTAAACGCCCAATTAAGGGCTAGTAGTGCATCCTCATGCTGGATATTCGTATATAACGATGCCACATCTGCTGTTACCAGAAAAACATTGGTTTCCTGTGAGATGGTGACCTTCCTCAGTTTCTGCAGGAAGCTGGTTGTATCCTTGAGGTAGGCTTTAGTTTCTAAGACACTACTTTGCATAAAATGGTCCAGGTACTGACCAATTCTGGAGGTAACAGTCTATACCATTTACTATTGGCCTTCCTGGCGGTCTGATCGGGTCCTTATGTATCTTAGGAACAGTGTATATCGTCGGAATTCTATTAAAGCTTGGACATAGGAAGGTTTTTTCTTTCTTGGTGATGGCTCTCATGTAGTAGCCATAATCCACCAAATTAAAGAGGTCCTCTCTATATTTTCTTGTAGGGTCTCCTTTGAGATGCAGATATGTGGTTTCATCATCTAACATATTTTGTAATTGCGAGTGATAATATGTTTTGTCCATGACAACCACTCCTCCTCCTTTATCCGCTGGACGGACAATAATCTCCTTCTTATTTTCCAGGGCTTTGATACCCTCTTTAATATGTATAGGGTTAAGACTCTTCTTCTGTGTAACTGCTTCTAGATCTTTCAACACTAATTGTTTGAAAACTTCCACCTGATGGTTAGCTGGTAGAGGTGGGTTAAACAAAATAGGATTTTTATAACAGCTTACCTGTAAAATCCTTTTCTTGGAGTACATCACGGGACACAGAGCGACATAGTCATTACTAATGGGTTATATAGATACCTTCAGGTGCTGGCACTGGCAACTTCCAAAACCGTAAGTACCCTCCCCTATATAAGCCCCTCCCATCCGGGAGCACCTCAGTTTTGTAGCAAAGCAATAAGTGTCCCTAAAGAGGGGTGGGAGCTCTGTGTCCCGTGATGTACTCCAAGAAAAGGATTTTACAGGTAAGCTGTTATAAAAATCCTATTTTCTTTCTCGTACATCACGGGACACAGAGCGACATAGTCATTACTAATGGGATGTCCTAAAGCAATGCCCAACGAGGGGGGGGATACACCATACAAAAGCTGAGCGCTATCAGACATGAGGATCTTTTGCGGCCTGCAACACACTGCGCCCAAAGGCGACATCCTCCTGACTTCTAACGTCCACCTGGTAGAACCTAGTAAACGTGTGTACTGAAGACCATGTTGCGGCCTTACAGATTTGAGCCAGGGAGGCCTGGTGATGCGCTGCCCATGAAGTTCCAACTGCTCTCGTGGAGTGCGCTCTAACTTTGAATGGAGGCGGTCTCCTTCTCAAGCCATAGGCTTGCATAATGACCTGTTGAATCCACTTGGCTAAAGTAGATTTTGACGCTGCCTGACCCTTTCTGGGGCCTTCCGGCAGAATAAACAAAGTATCTGTTCTGCGAATCTGAGCAGTGGCTTTTAGATAAGCTTTAACTGCTCTTACTACATCCAAAGAATGCAATAACTTTTCCTCTACCGAACTAGGTTTGGGGAAAAAAGAAGGAAGAACCACATCTTGGTTCAAATGAAAACCTTGATACCACCTTAGGAAGAAAGGCTGGATGAGGACGTAACACTACTCTGTCCTTATGGATAACCAGATATGGCTCTTTACAGGACATAGCTGCTAATTCCGACACTGTTTTAGCCGAACAAATGGCTACTAGAAAAAACAATTTCCTGGTGAGAAGAACCAAGGAACTATGCTGTAATGGTTCAAATGGTTGTTTCTGTAGAACCGACAGAACCAGGTTTAGATCCCATGGACATATGGGAATATTAACCGGAGGACTAATACGCATCACTCCTTATCTAAAGGCTTTGACTAGTGAATGCGAAGCCAAGGGCCTTTGAAAAAATATTGACAAGGCCGAAAACTGACCTTTGATAGTACTCAAGGCAAGCTTCCTATCTACAGCCCACTGTAGGAAGTCCAGACTCCTACCTATTACGTACTTATGTGGATGCCATTTCTTGGCCTCACACCACGCGATGTACGCCTTCCAGATTCTATAGTAGATCTGCCTGGATACCGGCTTCCTGGCATTGATCATGGTAGATACCACAGGATTAGAGAGCCCTCTCTTTTTTAGAATGTGGGCTTCAATAGCCAGGCCGTCAAACCTAGGGCTGGTAAGGAAGGGTGGTATATCGGTCCTTGCGAAAGCAGGTCCGGACGACGTGGGAGAGTCCAAGGACTCCCCACTGACATTTTAAAATCTCCGCGTACCACGCTCTTCGGGGCCACGCTGGAGCCACCAGAATCACTGGTTTATTTTCTACCCTGATTCTGCGGAGTAATCGAGGTAACCATTGTGGCGGTGTGAATGCATATATCAGCTTGAACTGATCCCAAGGGAACACTAGGGCATCCGAGCCGCAAGCTAGGGGATCCCTTGTCCGAGAGACAAACCTGTCCACCTTTGCGTTGAATCTGGATGCTAGAAGATCTACATCCGATGTTCCCCACCGCTGACATATTGTCCAGAAAACCTCGGGGTGAAGGGACCATTCCTCTGGGCATAATTGCTGGCGACTTAGAAAGTCCGCCTTCCAATTCTCCACTCCTGGAATGAATACCGCAGATATGGCTGGGACATATCTTTCTGCCCATTTCAGGATGTAATTTACTTCCCTCTGGGCTGCACGACTCCTGGTGCCCCCCTGATGATTGATATATGCCACTGCTGTGGCATTGTCTGATTGAATTTTGACAGGGGACCCTTGGAGTTTGGATGTCCATGCTACTAGGGCATACCGGGCTGCTCGTATCTCTAAGAGATTGATGGGCAGGGCCTTTTCTGCATCCGACCATCTGCCCTGGAGAGACCATTGCTCCAGTACTGCTCCCCAGCCTATAAGGCTGGCATCTGTAGTGACCACCTTCCAAGAAATCGGACTGAAGGATTTCCCTTTTTCCAGATTCTGGGGAACCAACCACCAACGGAGGCTCTTGCGAACGGAAGGGGACAAGGACATTGTAAGTCTAGGGCCTGAACTTTTTTGTTCCAGGCTGACAGTATGGCCCCTTGCAAATTCCTTGAAAGGAATTGACCGTAGGGTACTGCTTCGAATGATGCCACCATTTTTCCCAGCAGCCTCATGCACAGGCGTATGGACGGCTGTCTTTTTTGTACCCACTAAGTGGATCAAATCTTTCAAAGACAACACCTTTCCTCGAGGCAAGAATATTTTTCTCTGGCCTGAATCCAACCTTAGCCCCAAGTATTCTTGACTTTTGACTGGTTTTTAGGGCTGACTTGTCTCGGTTGATAATCCGACCGTGAGATTCCAGATACTTGATTGTCTTGTGAACGACCACGTCTAGTTTTTTCACTGAGTGGTCTATCAGCAACAAGTCATCTAGATATGCCATTATCATTACACCTTGTGTTCTTAGATTGGCCAATAAAGGGCCAGAATTTTTGTAAACACTCGTGGTGCTGTGGCCAAACCGAAGGGTAAGGCTCTGAACTGAAAATGGCGCCCTTCTACTGCAAAGCGTAGAAATTTTTGGTGGACTGGAAAGATGGGAATGTGCAAATAAGCCTCTTTGATGTCGATCGCGGCTAACCAATCCTCCCCTTGCAGGGCAGTGGCCACCGATCGGATCGACTCCATCGGAAAGTCCTGATATACAGGAATTTGTATAGCCCTTTTAGAATTAATATGGGCCTCCCGTCCGCGTTTGCTTCGGGACTGTAAAGAGGTTTGAGTAAAACCCGAACCCTCATTCTTCCAGGGGAACCTCCATAATTACTCCTTGGAGCAATAGTTGTTCTAGTGCCAACAGGAGGGACTCTCTCTTCCGGGGATCCCTTGGCACGTTTGACCTCAAAAATGGGAAGGAGGAGAGTCTTTTTAACTCCAAACTGTATCCCAAACATACTGCGGAGAGCACCTATCTGTTTTGATCGTGTCCCTCCAGGTCTCTTGCGAACAACTGGAGTCCTCCCCCCACCCGACTGAGTGGGGGCAACCCTTCAATGAATTTAACTTTGGGGGAGGTTTTGTACCTCCCCTGACCCAGGGTTTCTCATTACCCTGCTATTGTCCCTGTTTTTTACCCCCGGGAATTGACCGAGGAGGCCGTCGGAACTGTTACACAGCCGATGCCCCAGGGACTAGAGAAGCAGGCCTCTTAAAGAGGGACCTCTAACTCTGTTTTTAACCGGCAAGAGCGTATTTTTACCGCTGGAAATTTTCTGGATATATTTGTCCAGGTTTTCCCTGAATAAGCGTTCACCATGAAATGGGACGCTAACCAGCCATTCTTTACAGGGAGCTTCAGCAGACCAGTTTTTGAGCCATAGAAGCCTACGCATATGTACTATAGACAGCGTAAGGCGAGAGGCCTGATGGACTGAATCCTTTATGGCGTCAACCGCAAAGCCTAAGGCTCTAGGTAGATCAGCTAAGGCAAGGCCTGCTGATCTGTCAAGTCCCTCAAGACCTGTTTCAACTGATCCTTCACTGCTTAGCAGACCTCACTGCTGGTTGTGTCACCAAGCTTGCTGTAGAAAGAAGCAGACTTTCATAAGGACTCCAATCTTTTATCTATTGGGTTCTTGAACATTTGGACATTATCCACTGGACATGTCAGTGATTTATACATACAAGAGATGGCTGCGTCCACTGTAGGGACCTTCCATTTTTTTGATGAACTTATCCTCCATGGGATAGACCACCGGAAATCTCTTGGGGGAATAAATATTTTCTCAGGACGTTCCCAATCCTGGTAAATGAGCCCTTTCAGTAAAGGGTGAAGTGGAAAAGAACAGACAGTCTGGGGGCTTCTAGCGACCCCAACGAGGATACAGTAGTGGTTGATGGTTCCGCAAGGTGCATTTTTAAATGCTGATCGGACCAGGTTAGTCAGAGACTGAACCCATAATCTTTCAGCTTGAGATGCTGAGAAAAGGTTCCCCCACTGTTGATTCCTCTATGACAGAATCAACCTCATCCTGATCCCCTTCAGGCAGGTCGATCCCTGTATGGGACTGTTGCTCTGCTAACAGGCACTCTGAAGGAGGAGACGGAGATCGGGCGTGCTTTCCCTGACAGGGATGCAGCGATCAATGTTGACAATCTCTCTCTAATCCTCCCAGGGCTGAGGAAAAAACCTCCTCTGTTACATACACAGGAGCAGGTGAACTGAGGACAGCCACAGTACCAAGTACCCCTGCGGGGTCTCTACGGTCACTTACCTCTGAACTTCAGGGGAGACTGGTGCAGCAGAAGCATGCCCAAGATTCTCAGAGCCCGATGAGACCCCCTTCGCTTCCTGGAAGATTCAGTTCCGGAGCTTCTGGACGGCATATTCCTAAGCCTAAAGCTGAGGTATTCCAGCCGTAATACACCACTTTTACTGAGAATAGTCTAGCACAATTGCTGCTATATCACAGTTGGTGTCTACTAAAGTGCCTTTCTAGGGGATGCCTGCATCAACCGCCTCTGTGTGCCTTTATACTGTTGCTAGCTCTGTCTGTGCACTTCAATAGCCAGCTACAATGTGCTTTAAAACACGCTGGACGCCCGCACATGCGCAGTAGCGCCGCGGTGCACACCTGAGCGTCATCCACCCGCTCCGCCCCTTTTTCCAGATCGCCTCTATAGAGGCGCGTGCACGCACACGGGCACGTGCGCCTTCGGCGCCTTTTTTGAAAACAATAAGGAGCTAGATGGGAGCCAGGGTCCCTTTGCCGCAGGGCCCGGGGATGGATGAGCGCAGCAACAGGGCAGAGGAGACAGCTTCCCAGCAGAGAACATACCAACTGCCTGGATTTGATTCTGGAAGAAAAAAATCCACATTACAAGAAAAAGAACCATAGCGGCCTCTAGTGTCTAACACAGGTACCGCGGTCTTACATTTTTTTTTTTTTTTTTTTTCTTGCCTACTATTAAAATTTTTACATTTTCTCAGTAGTAACAGGCATACACAGAATATTAGCGGGAATACCTTAGGTAACAGGCAGAAAGACAAAATAGGCTTGGGGGTCCCTCAATAGAACCAAGTTCCCGAGGGCCCCCACCTACCTTTTCCTCGCCGCAGGACTCTGTTTGGTCCACAGAAGCCCAAACTTCACCTATCACGGCAGGCATTGTAATCAAACCTTCAGGGACCGGGTTCCCAAGGATTCCACTCCCCTGGACCTGTATAGCACCCTGCACAGAAAACATCTTGGTCGTGGGTATGACCAGAGCTCTGGATCCCAGGGTCCAGCCCTCCTAAGAGAGGCATTACAGGCAAAACCTTGCTCTTCTCTTGCAAGGCCCGGGTACCGACCGTTTAGCTATGAAGCTTTTTTGGTCGGATCCGGAATAGCTTACTGAGGCCCAAAAGAACCTGTACGCAAGCTCAGTGAAAAACATATGTTACTTCTTGGCCAACACCTTAGACACTGGCAAAAAACTGAGGTGCTCCCGGATGGGAGGGGCTTATATAGGGGAGGGTACTTCCGGTTTTGGAAGTTGCCAGTGCCAGCCCCTGAAGGTATCTATATAACCCATTAGTAATGACTATGTCGCTCTGTGTCCCGTGATGTACGAGAAAGAAAGATCTGTTTTTCAAGCCACTATCTATCCCAATCACATCATTACTTCTGTTGTTTCGAACTATGTAATTATTGGACAGGAAGTGTTTTTTAATATTGATCTTCCTTATATATTTATGTATATCAATATACACACTGAATTTATTCAGCGGTTTAGTAGATGTACATTTAAGCCCTGCATTTAGTATATTACTCTCCTTCTGTGTGAGAGTCACAGAAGAGAGGTTATATATTCCACTTAGTCCGCTTGCCTTGGTCTTTTTTTGTTGGACTCGTTGCCCTGCTCGGCATCCTCTGTGTGTGATGGTCTGGTATTTCTGAATGGACTGTATGGTCCTTCCCATTGTGGGGGGTTCCACCATTCCTGTGTCCTGTTCTGACTGTAATTTTGTTGCTGGCGCCCCCTCCAAGGACGCCCCCTCCCTCTATACAAACGCTGTTAATGTTTTAATGTCTTAAATTTTTTAATTTATTGGAACATATTTTTCATATTTGTCTACTATTTTATAACAGCAGCTAAGAGACAGGTTACACGTTCATATAGGTCTGTTGAGCGCTTGGATCAGATACACTTAGGTGGTTCATCTGATATTTTTTTACATATTAGTTTTGATTTATTTACCTATAGCGATCATGGACTCGATTAATTACCTCAATAATCGCCAATTAAATCTGGATACGGTATTTTCCAGTGATGGTGAGTGGGAAACCAATGAGGACTTCAATGCCATCTTGGGCTCTTTGGGTAATGCTCTTGAGAAACAGATACGAACTTGGTGGAATATCACCACTTTTGAGCATTATTTGAAAGAAAGAATTATTATGCGGAGCCTAAGATGGGAAGTCAGCCTTCAGGATGGACTTGACGATATAGAGTCAACCTCAGAGTGGCTAGACTTCTTCAATGGGGTAGGTTATAAGCTGCAGCAATTGGTGCTCAAAAGGAAAAAGAAAAAAATGGCACTACTTGAGAAGAAGATTGCTGAACTTCTTACCAAAGTGGACCCCATTAAGAGTACACAACTACTCACCAATTTTGATAACGATATCAAAAAAAAGTTGGAAAAAATTGATAAAGAAACTCAAAAGAAAAAAATGAAGAAGTATAGAAGGGACATGAATGATTTCAAGAAGGGCTCAGTATATTTGTGGCAGAATGTGGAAAATCTAGGCCCCACAGTACAGCAACCTTCCCTTCTACCAACAGCGACACAAGAGAGAGGGAATGTAATGAGCAACCTATACAAACCCCGTCTCATGGAATGGACCCCAGAAAGACTTCCAGACCAGCCCTAACCCCCAAAAATCAGCGTGGAAAAGGGAATAAACAACCCATGAGGGGTAACAATAATGGTCAGCAGTTACCTGGATACCAGCAATATAATTCAGGGTATAATGACCAGTATCCAGTCAATACCCAAAATAGATATGATCCACTATCTTTACAGGGGGAAGTGACAGATCAGTACTATGCACCATACCCACGACCAGCGCCTTTTTTAGGGAGAGGTATGAGAGGCAACCCACGAGGCCGAGGAAGAGGGAACCGTCCTTGGAGGGGGCGCCAGCAACAAAATTACAGTTAGAACAGGACACAGGAATGGTGGAACCCCCCACAATGGGAAGGACCATACAGTCCAATCAGAAATACCAGACCATCACACAAAGAGGATGCCGAGCAGGGCAACGAGTCCAACAAAAAAAGACCAAGGCAAGCGGACTAAGTAGAATATATAACCTCTCTTCTGTGACTCTCACACAGAAGGAGAGTAATATACTAAATGCAGGGCTTAAATGTACATCTACTAAACCGCTGAATAAATTCAGTGTGTATATTGATATACATAAATATATAAGGAAGATCAATAATAAAAAACACTTCCTGTCCAATAATTACATAGTTCGAAACAACAGAAGTAATGATGTGATTGGGAAAGATAGTGGCTTGAAAAACAGATCTTTGTTTAACCCACCTCTACCAGCTAACCATCAGGTGGAAGTTTTCAAACAATTAGTGTTGAAAGATCTAGAAGCAGTTACACAGAAGAAGAGTCTTAACCCTATACATATTAAAGAGGGTATCAAAGCCCTGGAAAATAGGAAGGAGATTATTGTCCGTCCAGCGGATAAAGGAGGAGGAGTGGTTTAGGGCTGCAACTAACGATTATTTTCATAATCGATTAGTTGGCCGATTATTTTTTCGATTAATCGGATAAAATCATTTTTAAAAAAAAATTCAATTTTTTCGTTTATTTAAAATAATAATGAAAAAACAGTGTTACACTCAAACTGCATCACAACATAACTATTAGTAAATTCCTCATTCATTACTGACAATGCAGTGAGGGGGCTGGTCATGAATGGGAGAGGGGACTGTACTAGAGGGTGGGAGAGAGTTGGCTAGTTTGGAGACCAGGCATTAGAGGGAGTAGGTTGGGAGGGAGGGAGTTTGGAAGAGGCATGTGGGAGAGGAACCGGACCAGAGGGGGTTGTGATAGAAAGTGAGTTTGGTTGGACAAAGAACCAGACCCAAAAGGGGGGGGAGTGAGCTGGGGCAAGGGACCGGACCAAAGTTGGCTGGAGGAACCGGAAGAGAGTGTGGGAAGGAGAGGTGGCAGCTCCGGACGGGAGTGTGGGTGGGAGAGGTCTGTATGCCTCAAACTGACACCAATGATGGGGCACTATCCCCCCCAGTAACACCAATGATGGGGCACTATCCCCCCCAGTAACACCAATGATGGGGCACTATCCCCCCAGTAACACCAATGATGGGGCACTATCCCCCCCAGTAACACCAATGATGGGGCACTATTCCCCCCCCCAGGAACACCAATGATGGGACACTATTCCCCCCCCAGGAACACCAATGATGGGGCACTATTCCCCCCCCAGGAACACCAATGATGGGGCACTATTCCCCCCCCCCCCAGGAACACCAATGATGGGGCACTATTCCCCCCCCCCCAGGAACACCAATGATGGGGCACTATTCCCCCCCCCCCAGGAACACCAATGATGGGGCACTATTCCCCCCCCCCAGGAACACCAATGATGGGGCACTATTCTCCCCCCCCAGGAACACCAATGATGGGGCACTATTCTCCCCCCCCCAGGAACACCAATGATGGGGCACTATTCTCCCCCCCCAGGAACACCAATGATGGGGCACTATCCCCCCCCCCAGGAACACCAATGATGGGGCACTATCCCCCCCCCAGGAACACCAATGATGGGGCACTATTCCCCCCCCCAGGAACACCAATGATGGGGCACTATTCTCCCCCCCCCCAGGAACACCAATGATGGGGCACTATTCTCCCCCCCCCAGGAACACCAATGATGGGGCACTATTCCCCCCCAGGAACACCAATGATGGGGCACTATTCCCCCCCCAGGAACACCAATGATGGGGCACTATCCCCCCCAGGAACACCAATGATGGGGCACTATTCCCCCCTCCCCCCCAGGAACACCAATGATGGGGCACTATTCTCCCCTCCCCCCCAGGAACACCAATGATGGGGCACTATTCCCCCCTCCCCGCCCAGGAACACCAATGATAGGGCACTATTCCCCCCTCCCCCCCCAGGAACACCAATGATGGAGCACTATTCCCCCCCCCCAGGAACACCAATGATGGGGCACTATTCCCCCCCCCCAGGAACACCAATGATGGGGCACTATTCCCCCCTCCCCGCCCAGGAACACCAATGATGGGGCACTATTCCCCCCCCCCTCCCCGACCCAGGAACACCAATGATGGAGCACTATTCCCCCCCCCCCCAGGAACACCAATGATAGGGCACTTGTCCTCCCATAAATATCAAGATGAATGCTTTGCCAAGTTCACTATATTTTAAAAGAAAGCTGCTACCTTTATCGCAGCTCGGCACTCACATGACAGGCTGCTTCTCTCTCGCGCGCATCTCTCTCTCTCGCGCGCATCTCTCTCTCTCTCTCTCTCTCTCGCGCGCATCTCTCTCTCTCTCTCTCTCTCTCTCTCTCTCTCTCGCGCATCTCTCTCGCGCATCTCTCTCGCGCATCTCTCTCTCTCGGCAGCAAAGCGAGCGGGGCTGAGAATACCGTGCTGATGTACGTCAGCAGAGAGGGGAGGAGGAGAGAGGCCGACGTGCCTGGTCACATGAGCACCACTGTATTCTTGTGAGAATACGGCGCCGCCGCCGGCTTGTACACAGGATTCACTTACACTAAGACGGTCAGAGGCGGGACTGGCAGGGAAGAAGGTGTGTTATACCAACTAATCGATAATCAAAATCGTTGACAACGATTTTGATTATCGATTATTATCGATTTTATCGAATAATCGTTTCAGCCCTAGAGTGGTTGTCATGGACAAAACATTATCACTCGCAATTACAAAATATGTTAGATGATGAAACCACATATCTGCATCTCAAAAGGAGACCCTACAAGAAAATATAGAGAGGACCTCTTTAATTTGGTGGATTATGGCTACTACATGAGAGCCATCACCAAGAAAGAAAAAACCTTCCTATGTCCAAGCTTTAATAGAATTCCGACGATATACACTGTTCCTAAGATACATAAGGACCCGATCAGACCGCCAGGAAGGCCAATAGTAAATGGTATAGACTCAGTTACCTCCAGAATTGGTCAGTACCTGGACCATTTTATCCAAAGTAGTGTCTTAGAAACTAAAGCCTACCTCAAGGATACAACCAGCTTCCTGCAGAAACTGAGGAAGGTCACCATCTCACAGGAAACCAATGTTTTTCTGGTAACAGCAGATGTGGCATCGTTATATACGAATATCCAGCATGAGGATGCACTACTAGCCCTTAATTGGGCGTTTAGTAAAAGGGATGATCTCCCATTTATCCAGAAAAGGTTTATCAGAATGGCGTTGGAATTTTGTCTAACCCACAACTATTTCTGGTTTGCGGGGCAGTTTTATAGTCAGAAAACGGGGGTAGCAATGGGTGCAAAGTTTGCACCCAGCCTCGCTAATTTATTTATGAGCGAATGGGAGGACAAGTGGGTCTATAATAATAAGAAAAAGGAACTAATATTTTACCAACGATATATAGACGATCTGTTCATGATCTGGCAGGGTACAGAAGTATCCCTACAGGATTTTGCGAACTATTTAAATAGTAACAACAATCACATCAAGTTGGACTTTAACTGGAGTAGACAACAAATCCATTTTCTGGATGTTATGATAATGAAGGGTGAGAAACATCTGTACACTAAAGCATTCTTTAAAGATACAGATAGGAATAGTTATATCCCTATACAGAGTGGACATCACCCACAATGGCTCCGCAACATTCCGAAAGGACAGTTCACACGTATAAGGCGCAATTGTACCAACGATATGGACTATCAGACCCAAGCAATGTTAATTAAACAGCGTTTTGTGGAGAAGGGCTACAATGAATTACACCTGACCAACTTACTGGAACAAGTAGGTACCCAATCCCAAGAAGTAATGTTGCTTCCTAAAACCAGATCATTGGATCAAAAACATGAATGGGGTTTTATATCGGAATTTCATGAGCAATATCGTGAAATAGAAGGAATTTTTAAAAAACATTGGAGTATCCTCACAATGGATAAGATTTTGAAGTCATCTTTACCCCCAATGCCTCCTTTTATTTATAGAAAAACATCCTCCTTCGGAGATCAAGTAGTTAAAAAGGTCCTTGACCCCCCAAAACCAGTCAAAATGTTTTGGGATAGGACAGGTTTTTATGCGTGTAGACGTTGTAAAGCCTGCCAACAGGTATCTACCCACCTACGAGACCTTACTAGTTTTACATCCACTGCCAATGGAAAAGAATTTCCAATCAAAGAATGTATCACCTGCGCATCTACACACGTCGTCTATGCTCTAGAATGTCCGTGCGGCCTAATGTATATAGGCCGCACCAAAAGAACTTTATCCAAGAGGGTGTCCGAACACATATACAACATCACCATAGGATACAAAGAGCATAGCGTGTCTCTACACTTTAGAGAGAAGCACCATAGGGACCCTATAGGATTAAAATTCTGGGGAGTTGATAAAGCCCACCAGAGTTGGAGAGGGGCTAATATGGTGCGAGAAATCTCCAAATTAGAAACTCAGTGGCTTTATTTAACCAATACACTTAGTCCGAATGGTTTAAACATAGACCTAGATCTTAACTGCTTTATCAGCAATTAGTTTAGGAACCATCTTGTATGCCTTTAGTTATTCCATGGTAGTGAGAGAGCTTTAATTTTTAGTTTTACCATCGATTATGCAGGGTATAGGCTTATAAGGTCTTCCGACTACATGCTGAATTATATGTATTTTGTATTAACTGTTTTTTTATATACACTTCATACATTATCTTTTAATTGCTATAACTTTTAGAATACTTTTAATATTCTTTAATGAATGTCTAATTACCAATTAATTTGATAATTGGTGGGTATGGTGCAGCATCACCTATTTTATAATGCACTATGTGTGTTTTTTTACATTGTGGAAGCTGGTGTGTGAGTGTTCCTGGACAGATTCATGGGTAGGAGGATGCAGGCTCTTTGTGTGAAAAAGCATATATGCATTCCCCATGAATTTGCTGGGAGTATACCTACCAGGTATCTATAATGAAGGTGTAATTGCTTTAATGATTAAGAACTCGATGTTGAAATGTATGCCCAGATATATACTGAGGCGATGATTTTACAAGTTTTATGACACCTTGTAGCCCCACGTCCACTCTTGGAGACTGAAGTACAACTTAATTTTGAGTCATCCTAAGAGCGGCATGGGTTAAAATCTTTTTCCACATAGCGGCAGAAGCTCCAATGCACGGCGCATCTTTTACAGCTTAGCTGTGATGGATAGCGGCGTCCGTGATTGCAGGCTTAACACTGCCGTAGAGGAGACCAATCACCACGCCAGCAGTGTGAGGACACTCCCAGCAGGGTGGTGACGTCTCCCAACAGCGATGTGCCAAGTACGGATATGCACACGTCACGGCCCGCTGTACTATATAAGTGAGCAGTCGCGATGTGTGGCCACGCCCTCTGAAGACGTGCAGCCAATCACGAAACGCGTCAGGGCGTGACCACTCGACCAATCACGGGACGGCTACGTTCGTCTACCCGGGACTCACAACGGATTTGAATGTGCAGCACTTCATAACCAGAGTGAATAGACGGACCGACCGCGGTGATATGCTTTGTTTTATACTTAATCCTTGTAAGCAGACTTGTATATGTGGGGGCTTTTATATTTAATAAAAGGGTTTTACACTATCAAGCTTCTTTTACCTTTCAGGCCCCCACTGCTACATGCACATACATGCTACCTGGGACCATAGGATCTCATGAGGTGAGATGACAGTGCCCCTGGAGAGGAGCTGATGAGTACAACACCATTCGCTGACTGAACTGCATGAAGTGAAGCAGAAGTAATCTCTGAGGAGTAGCTGACAGGCACAATACCATCCGCTGTCTGGTGAGTACAATACCTAGGGGGAATGTATTTCACCATGACAGGGATGAAGGTATGATTTATAGTTACAGCTGTCTAGTGTGCAGTGGGCTAGTTTGATGCATCACCAATCATTGGATATCGAATCATTGGATATCGAATCAGTAGTACCGAGCCAAGGAAGTGTCAACCATATTATTTCACCCCTTTCTTTTCCTTTGGAAGGAATCTGACCACATCACTGTGGTAGTGAAAGTTTGGACTCAGATTGTTTGACCTTTTAAAAGACTCTTGGATTCTCAGTGCAGGTCACTCTCTTTCACCCTTTAAGTAACTTTCTTGGGTTGCCTTACTACATGCAATTATTTACTGTCAGATAATTTATTTTATCATGAGAAGCAAATGTGTTGTTTCTATACAAGCGCTGTTAATGTTTTAATGTCTTAAATTTTTTAATTTATTGGAACATATTTTTCATATTTGTCTACTATTTTATAACAGCAGCTAAGAGACAGGTTACACGTTCATATAGGTCTGTTGAGCGCTTGGATCAGATACACTTAGGTGGTTCATCTGATATTTTTTTACATATTTGCCTTGGGGACATGACCAAAAGGAGGAGACAGAACAGCAGGATCAACCAGGTTTTTTGCAGAATATATTCCCATTGTGAATGAGTATGAACAGCATGTAATACAGCTTCTATTGATATTTTTTTATGATGTGGGTTTAATGACACTATTAAGAGTACCTAGACCAGGGGTCTCAAACTCAAATTACCTGAGGGCCACAAGACAAGTTTTCATATCCCATGGGGGGGCCGCATGCAAACTTCAAAAACAACTGGTGTCAGCGGACGCATTATTAACTCCAAGCACTGGTGTCAGCAAACGCATTATTAACCCCTAGCACTGGTGTCACAAACGCATTATTAACCCTGACCACTACACTACACACTGACCACTACACTGCACACTGACTACTACACTGTACACTGACCACTCACCATCAAGGCACAGCACATCAGGGCACAGAGCCCAGCACATCAGGGCACAACACATCAGGGAACAGGGCACAGCACTGTACAGGGCACAGCACATCAGGGTACAGGGCCCAGCACATCAGAGTACATCAGAGCACAGCACAATAGGGTACAGCACAACAGGCCACATCAGGGTACAGGGCACGGCACATCAGGACAGGGCATATCAGGAAAAGGCACATGGCACATCAGGGTACAGGACATGGCACATCAGGACATCCTGGAAAAAGCTCTGAATGTATTAGGTGCTGTAGTGACAGCCAGCTGGATACTGGAACCAATGCGATATGTAGATATTTGCCAGCACACCAAGGATCCTCAATTTCGTCCAAGCGGTTTTTAGTCAAAGAATGATCACATCACAAAAACATTTCAGAGCCACGCAGGGCCCCTTTGTCAGGCATGTGATCATCATGTCCGAATTTAGCCAAAGATTCGGCCTGAAATCAGACCTGAAGTGGTGAACAGGGACGCACCAGACCTCTGCTGTGAGACGCTCAGTGCTACGGTGTGAACACAGCCTAAAAGTTTAGCAGCCAATTGGTAAAGCAATTTAAAGTGGATGTAAAACCAAAATTTGTATTTATTTTTTTGATGTCACAATGTAGAGTATAAGATTTCCTGTCATTTGAGCCCAGTCTTGCAACAGAGTTAATCCAGCTCTGAGCAATCCTCTTTTATTGTTCAGTGAGATAAATCTTGACAAACAGATAAAAACTTTGTCAAATCCTCCCCCTTGCTTTGAGTGACAGGTTATTTACATATCTTGTGCACTAGCCTGAGGACAGGCACATCCTGTGTATAAAGTTCACTATTCACATCCCCTTCCCCTCCCCTCCCCTCCAGCTCTCCCAGGATTGGCTGCCTTTACTGTGTTTGTCCATTCATAAACTGAAGCAGAGTAACACACAGGTTACTCTGCTCAGTTATCACAGGACACAGAGCAATCGGTAACGAACGCTCTGTGTCCCATTCAGAAAAGACAGGGTCTGGTAATTGACATACCAGCCCCTGTCTTCGCTCTCCATCATGACAGATTCCCCCATTATCTCCTGTTTCTTGTGCACATGTGCAGGAGTAACTGGAGCACGCTCTGCTTCTTCACAAAATGCGTTCTGTCACTCTTGCACATGCACTTCAGTCTCCCCTGGCACAAGGCTCGTGCTCGCAACGCGGGCTGGCCAGGGGAGTGTAGCGGTGGGTGGAGGAGTCCTCTGTCATCACGACTCCGCCCACCGAGCGCCGGGAATCAGAAACGCCCACCAATTCAGCGATATTGCGGGGCTCCTTACAGCTGAGGGGGTGAGTAATAATAAAAAAAAAACAATACATGCATGCATGTATATCATTATAGATATTAACTATGTTAATATCTTGTAAATGATGGTAGTGGGTTTACATCCACTTTAACGGAGGCCAAGGGAGGTAGATATAACCCCATCAGAAAAACCTCTAGGCTATCTAGAATAACGGAAGAAAACAAAAACAGCCTTCAGAGTCCCAACTCCAGAGCCAACAAGCAAAAGGGTAGAGATTTGTGGATCAATATAATGACCCCTCAATAGTAATTATAAAAGGTAGAATGATAGTGGTGACCCACCCATGGCTTCCTTCTTCAAATCAAGGAGCTTACTCCCAATCAGATGGGTCTCCTGAAAAATTATAATATGGAGACAATAGGTTTATAGGTTTTCAAAAACTGGAAGACCAACGATTTCTTACTCCTCGAATTGAGACCCCTGGTAATCCAAGACATATCCTACAATTAGTCATGACCAACTGGACAAAAACATAAGGGCAGGAGGGAAATAGGGAGAAAACCTGGATTTGGAATCAGACCCCCATAAGCATCTAATACAGACAGAAATCACCAAAATCCCCCCCCCCCCCCAAAAAAAAAAGCCCAGCTCACACATAAGTAGAACCTCAGCCACTCTAGTTTTATTTGTTTAGGAATAAGTGGGGAAAGGTTAAAACCTCTGTCAGATTTTAATGCGGTCACCATCAGAGATATCTTTCTTTATTTTCTGTTCCAGAAACATAAGCGGAATGAAGTAAAAATATCCGCACAATTGGTGGAAATTCCTCTTCTGACAATTGTCACCAAAACGGATTTGCCCAGAGGAATTTTTCACAAACTATTTACCCTCCATGACAAATGTAAAATGTTGGATTTCACTTCTTGCCCTGTTGACAATAGCAACAAGTAAGGCCGGGCCAACCTAGAGGCAGACAGAGCGAGCAGCATGGGTGCTGCAAGCTGCTATCCCTACCACCCCAATTTTAGCAGCTCTGCTACCACTACACACACTGAATCCAGGCTGTGATGGGTAAATATTACAGTGGGGCCAAAGTCTGCAGCTGCACTTCTTGTTGCTAATACAAAAAAATGACAGCTGAAGTTTATGAACAAGCAGCAGCCCTACCGTTTAGTGAATGTATTCGGTCATTGTAATTCTGATGCTTTCCCACTCTATCTAGAACAAGAAAATAGGTTTTGGCTGGAGTTCTATATTATTATGATGGATGGCTTCATTTTCACAGGAAGGTGTTAACATTTCCTTTAATCCTTAGCATAGTACTGTGGAAGTTTCAGTGTGTCTCTGGTTTTGTAAAAGTCAGCACTCTCATCTTGACAAGTTGACATCATTCTAATTACCACTTACAATAGAGCCTTGTAATGGTTATCAGGAGAATAATTAACAATTTTCTATATATATTGTAGAGATGCGACCCCATGTCATAGGTGCACATGAGCAGTGTATGTCTGATTTTGGTAGGCTTGCTAATTGCGCACCTGTGCGCTGGCTTCATAGTCCTCCCAGGAATAGAGGTCAGTGCTCATCCTTAGAGACAGCTCCGCCCGGCAGACAGGAGTTCTGCTCTAGGAGTCAGGAGGGAGCCAGTGCAGCACGAAGCTGCAAGCACAGAGGTGCTGAGCGTCAGGTCTGGGGAAGACAGATCTTATTATCAGCCCGTAAACATGCCTACAGAGGAAGGGAGGACAGAGTGATTGGCCTTCAAATGTATAAGCCCGAATTAACTCACAAAACAAGGTATATACCAATGTGGACGCAGTAGGGACTCACAGCACCTAACTGGAGGATTTCTGGCAAATAACTAATGAATTGGTTAAGCCAATAATTTAGTTATTGGAGTCCTGTGAGTGCCATATTTAGATTTTACATAATATGTGGATTTGATGCAGACAGACAATGTCTGGGCTTTTGATGTGTTGTACCTTTGAGGAGGAAGGGGCTGCCTCCAGGTAAGCCTGCTTTCTGTTTGAGCATTGATATATTATGTTCCTATAGTTGGGAAAAATCTGAAAGTTTAGAGTTAGGGACCACTTTTATCAGAGGTGCCTTGATGCAGCAGTGTGGCTCCCACATATATTTGCATAAACACACACACGATTTTATATTTCAACTCTGTATTTAGCTTTCCGCCTTGAAGTCAAACATATATCTGCATTTTCACCATGACTTAATACTCACACAGGATCTTCTACATCATCCAGACACAGGTCTACAATGCTGGCTATCTGACCCATGAGTGGGCTTCTGGTCATATTTTGCCTTCTCAAGCAAGCAGCAAATGTTGACAATGAGACAGGGTCAAGCCTGAGTTACAAGAATGAAAAATATATTAGAAAACTCTTGTAGATACTTGCCGGCCTCTGTTCTTTTACAAACACTTCCTATCGAATGCTGAAAAATGTTCATCTACACAGGAGTCCAATGGAATTTCCTGTAGGGGTGATAAGATCAGCAGTGCAGTAGGTCTATATTAAAAATGAAACTACGTATTCAATGATCATTCAGTGCTGTCATTATTTATTATAAATGAGAAAGGTCTTTACATGTCTTTATGTGCCACTCCTATCCAACTCTGCTCTCACATCTGGTACTGCAGTGCTCATCAATCAGGGTAGCAAACCATCTTGTTCTGTATCCTACACCAGTGTATCCTCAACCTTTTTTCAGTCAAAGCACCCTTTAACCCCTTCTGCTGCCAGGCCCTGTGCTCCATTTTTCCATCGCTTTTTTTTTTTTTTCCTTACAGCTTTCAGAGTTTGTTAAAGACACCCCCCCCCCCCAAACCACCATTTATTTTCTGGAAGCACATGGCCAGTAGAATACAAATAAGGTGCTGCTGATTTTTAGGGCACAATGATATTTGCGTAAATGTTTATCAAAACAATATTTTTGTTAAAAATACACTAAAATCATTATTAGCAGATAAAAACACAGCACATTTTCCAAAATTCCTACTAAATACAACAGCTTAACCTGTATTAAGTTAAAAGGAAAAAAAAAACAATATTTTTCATTTTTAAATTACGCCTTTTTGCAAAATTCTGAAAACTGAAAGTACTCAAAAATTAAAATAACCAAATTTCTCTAAATGCTGGCTGGCAATGATACCTCTCCTGCACTCAAACCCCACCAGTGTCGTTAGCCCTGCTCGAGTTCTCCTCTGCTGAACTACAGAACACGCGTGCCTTTCCTTATCTCCATCACATAAGAAAGGGGTCCAAAATGGGAGAACTCAGACGATGCTGACAACACTGCTCAGCATTTCAGAGGCAGCAATGTCAACCAACAATATCTAAACATTGCTTCCCCCCCCCCCCCCATGTTCGCTCACCAGCAACACAACAACCTCTGGATCTTCAAAGTAAGACATACAGTGGGGTTGATTTACTAAAGGCAAATCCACTCTGCACTACAAGTGTACAGCAAGTGCACTTGGAAGTGCAGTCGCTGTAAATCTGAGGGGAAGATCTGAAATCAGGGGAAGCTCTGCTGATTTTATCATCCAATCATATACAATCAAAAATGCTGTTTTTTATTTTCCTTGCATGTCCTCTACGGATCTACACTAACTGCACTTTCAAATGCACTTGTAGTACAAAGTGGATTAGCCTTTAATAAATCAACCCCAGTATTTTTGTGCAGGAGCTTTGAGTACTTTTATTTTACCCCTTTCAGCTTGATCATGGGGCTATCTGCCATATTTAGGAGATTTTAGAGATCCAATACTACATTTTTCTTATTTACACTTTATTATTACTTTGTTTTAGTTTTGTAACCCCTGCCCTTTAAGAGCCGGTTCACACTGGGGCGGCACGACTTTGGGGGCGACTCGGCAAGGCGATCTCAAGACGACTTGAGAGGCTACTTGCAAAATTACTTCTGTATTGAAGTCAATGCAAGTCGCCCTGAGTCGCCTCCAAAGTCATACAAGAACCTTTTTCTAAGTCGGAGCGACTTGCGTCGCTCCTATTAGAACGATTCTATTGAATAGAGCGCAGAGCGACTTGTCAGGCGGCTGAGTCACCTGACGAGTCGCCCTTGTGTGAACCGAGTCTCAAGCTGAATTTCAAGAATTCAGACACTTTGTAAAAAATGCAGGCACACTATGTGTTAGGTGCAATGAGGTGCATACCGCCTCCTGAACTTATCTCTATTATTTACATCCGACAGGTGTATGGCTCTGGAGAAAAGAAGGAGGAGCAGCACCATCTAAGTGCAGCAATGATAGAACATTTTAATCAAAAGGTAAAAACCCACAAGATGATTGTGATAACGGCGCATAGGTAACGTACTGGGATCGTGCACTCCTGGGGAGGACGGCTGCTGGTAAAAAGGATGAGGTGACCACTTGTTCCGGCTGCGCTGGTGGCTCCAAACCCATCCAAGGACTCGGGTACTCTTGGACCGAGCTGCAGACGTCACTCCCGGGTTGAGGATCTCACCCCGGAAGTGACGTCTGCAGCTCGGTCCGAGAGTACCCGAGTCCCTGGAAGGGTTGGGGGCCACCAGCGCAGCCGTAACAAGTGGTCACCTCATCCTTTTTTCCAGCAGCCCGTCCTCCCCAGGAGTAGATGATCCCAGTACATTATCTATGCGCCGTTATCACAATCATCTTGTGACTTTTACCTTTTTCCTTTGGAATAAAATGCTTTAACAATGCTGCACTTGGCGCTGCTCTCCTTCTTTTCTCCATTTCCACAGAGCCCCTTCTAGCTCTTACCAGAGCCTGCAGATGTCTAATAATCAGCACTCCACCCCCAGAGACCATCAACTTTTATGAATTTTCATTTCATCTTATGAACTTTCTTTCCATGAATTCCCCATGCTATTGACACAGTCAGCCCATGCTCTTTCCATCCAGCTATCAGTGCGCACATGAGTGTGTTTTTTTCAGGTTTCTGGCTCTGCAGAGGATACACTCCTGTGAGAAGAGAGAAGCACACAAAGCAGTTAAGCCTGCCCCTCCCCTCTGTTGCCTATTCACAGAAGCCTTTGTATTTTGTGAAAGAGCTCACATAATACAAAAGCTTCTGTGATTGGGCAGGAGAAGGGGAGGGGTGGGCATAGCAGCTGCAGTGACCAAAAGATCCGGCTTTGGTTTTCGGGAACTACAGCAATAGTGGTCTTCCAGGAGTTCCAAAACTAGAACTATAAGCTCTAAGAGTCATGCACCTAGTTTGACTTAACCCATAGTATGCCTTCACTTTTTACAAAGGAACTGGATTCCTGGAGTTCAGCTTTAAAACATAGGTAAAGCCACACTTTGAAACTCTTCTTTTAGTTTCAGATTGAGGTGGGAATGGTGAAAGCCTTTGTCAAGTATTTTTTCTTCTTTTGCGGTCTATGTTTTTGATTGGAGACAGCAGGAAGTGAGAGAAAAGATCTAAAAAAAAATTATTAAAATAACCTTCTAAACAGGTGACCCCAATGGACAATTTGAACTTAATTCCTGTTTTGGTGACACATAGAAAATGTAGCATTCTCTATAACTTCCTGCCCCATGACCCCACTTGACTTTCTACCCCCATTTCGGCCTCCCTCAATCCAAAGCAAAAACGGTTTTGAACTTAGGTACACTTTGCCATGTGTTTTATTGTTAGGCAATCATATCATATTCATGGTCTCCTGTGATTGGAATACCAATGTCCATGACAGGTTCAACCTATGAGCATCCTCCTACAACACCAAATTGGTTGGCCTTTATAGCGCAGCTACAGCAGAAACTTTAAATGTTAAATAGACTTGGAAAAGATCTGTGTTTTTATTGCTGTTCAAAACTAAAAAACAAAAAGTTTTGGTTGGAGTTGAGCTTTTAATGTAGTCTGCATGTTCCGAGATAAAGACAGAGGGAAAGGGAGATAGACACTCACCTTTCTAATCTTCTCCAGCCTTCGGTTACCAGCCGCTGCACTAAAGAACTGTGAGCATCCACTTGTAAACTTCAAAAACATAACGAAAAGCAATATTAAAAATCAGAATAAGTAACAAAATAATGTGTGAAGGAATACTAGTTTTACTTACCTGTCAACAGTATTTAAAAAAGCCACAATTTCACTATCCTCCATGAGATCAATATTATTTTCTACTACAGTACAAAGTGATATAAATTCTGGGTGTTTTCGGATGTGGTCAACACTGCTCAACTCATCGGACTTCACTTTATGAAATTGCCAGAGTAAATTCATTGCACAGGTCACATGCTCCAAGGTAAGTACGGGTCGATGTATCCCAACCAGCTGAAAGATGTGGTACTTGTTGGTAGATCTTTTTAACTGATCCAGCAAGGTGTCAGTCCTTACACTGCGGGTGCAAAGCAACCGCAATGTGTGATGGAGGGCGGAACTCCAGCGCAACATATCTGGGCTTAAATGGAGCCTCTTAAAAAACACTCTTGTTTTACTGCAGGTTCCAATTCCAATGATCGTTATCATGCCAATTTATTCCAAACTGTAAAAAAAAAAAAAAGAAGAAAGGCTTATTTAGAAAATAGTTTTAAGCTGAACTCGAGATATGATCTTTACTGCATATTTACATGCAGCTTAGATCAATGTAATTATGCATATTTCATACCTGAGGGGCCACTGGGGAAATCGGACAATCACTGTAGTGGTCAGCGATACTTCAGCGATAGCCGATATCTTCCGCGTCCTTTTGAATAAATAATACAAGGAATTCTTTGATTGGATAAGGCGGAGATCATAACATCACCACCCCTCCTCTCCACCTCTTCTAATCAGAGAACTCATTATAGTCGATGAAAAAATTCAAGGCGTTCTATGAAGGGTTGGTTGGATTATTACCTCCTTTTTTTAATAAAGGCATTAATTTTGAGTGCGGCTGTCCAGAATTTTCTCCTCATCCAATTGCCTATGCTTAGCCTGCACCTGCTGTTCCTACTCTGAGGAGAGCTACATTTCCAGACACCCTTCCTAGAGCAGCATTCCTCTTCCCCGTTCTATGAAGGTTGGCAGTACCAAGCAAACGACCACTTGTGATCAGTGTGCATAGGGGAAGCTGCTCGGCACAGACACGGAAGATCGTAGCAATCATTGTAATAACGCCTGCTAGTACAGTGATTGTCAGCTTCCACAGCGACCATTAGGTATGAAATATGTATAATTACCATTGGTCCAAGATCATACCTTGAGTCCAGCTTTAAAGTATAAATTCAGCTTTTTACAAAAAAATTAAAAGGTGACTTAACACCCTACAGTAGCGGTTGCCACCTTTCGGACGCAACGGACCACTAAACTCACAATTTTGAATCCCACGGACCACTAACTTGAATTTTACATGCCATATACACACATTGCTCCAGCTCTCTGCCTCCTCCCTTCACCCCCACACTCTGCATCACTCTGCTGCCTTACACAGACTCATCATTGGATCTCACCCCCTTATCCAGCCACTTGCTCAAGCTCTGTGCTCCCTCCCACAGTCTGTGCTCAGCGCTGTCTTTGGAAGTCCCCTCCTTCTTCAACTACCGCCCTCTGCACTACTCCCGGCACCTCCCTCTGAGTTCACAGGAGTCAGAACTACAGACGAGGCATCGGGTATCAATGCATGCAGACAGTGTTGACTGTCAGCGCGCATTGAGAGTAACACTGCAAACAACATTGGGCGGTATACATCCGCTACAATGTAAATTTGCGGCAGAACCCCTGGGGACCACCAAAATTTTCTCGTGGACCATCAGTGGTCCACGGACCACTGGATGGCGACCACTGTCCTACAATATCCCTACCCCACCGTGTTCCCACTTCACTCACCACTGTGGGTAATTAGCTATTACTGCCCATGCAGCTGGTGCATCGGTCAAGGGATTTGAAAATCCCGCTCTTCTTCGAGCTTCCGGGACAGATCTAGATTGGTAATAGTGGTCACATGCTAACATGTAACCAATCAGAATTGTTCCGATCTGTCCCCTAAGGAGAGAAGGATAAGAGGAGCAGGGCTTTCAAATCCTTGGAACACTGCAGTGGCTGCATGGGGAGTGACAGCTAATCACCCATGGTAGTAAGTGCAGTGGGAAAGCATTGTAGGGTGTTAGTTCAATTTTCATATTTTGTGAAAAGCTGAAGTTACACTTTAGATGCTTGACTTCAGTGGTTACTTTTATTTCTTCTAGATATTCTAAAGACAGCACATGACTTGATTGTGTAGAAAGGTAGAAATGGTAGCAATTTAATAAAAGGTATATGTCTGTCCAACTCTCTCTTTCCCTCCTTGAGTGTTGAGAGATATGACAGTGCTCAGGAAAGGGAGTGAATAGTGGGGGACAAAATTATCAGAGACCCCCATGTGTATCTACACCCAAAACTTTTTTTTTAAGTTTTGGATTGAATAAGAAAAGGCAAGAACTCATTACATTGTACTTTCTTCTTGGGCTTCATTAGGTTCCAACTCCTCTTGCTGGAAAAATTCCCTAACTTCTTTTTCAGACAGATTTAGATGGTTTTGTCCTGATATAGGCTTCAATGGGAGTGCATTGCGCACAATTTTCACGTGCTTCCACAATAACATTTTTTATAGGGCCAAAATGTGCTTTCCTGCCTAAAAGAAGCTTCTTATGGAACACGAAAAAACGTGCAAAAAAAAACCCCACAAAAAATGCAGAGGAAAAAAATGACAGAAAAACCAGGCTCTCAGGTGTAAATGAAGCTTAGACATGAACGGGCACAATAGAATAAGTCCACATTCTTAAAGCGGTTGTACACCGCTGGATGTTTTTTTTTTTTCCTGCAAGGTAAAGTCATAATGTGCTAGTATGCAAAGCATACTAGCACATTATGTGAAACTTACCTCAAAACAAAGCTGTTCCAGCACCACCATGTCAGCGCTGCAGCCGCTTCTATCTTCACTCGTCTTGCTTCCGGGCCCGCTGGCTCCGGCTCTGTGACTGGCCGGAGCCACGATGATGTCACTCCCACGTGCGGGAGCCGCTATTTACAGCACAGGTGGCTGTTCCTTTAGAGCGCACGTGCCATTAATGTCACTGGCTGCATATAATGTAAATATCTCCTAAACGGTGCACATTTAGGAGCTATTTACACTAGCTATAGGTAAGCCTTATTATAGGCTTACCTATAGGTAAAAGACAGTAAAGGAAGTTTACTTCCCCCTTAAAGCCTCGTACACACGATCAGATTTTTCGACAGGAATTGTGTGTTGACAAGCTGTACGCTCCATCAGACAAATGTTTTCGGATTTTCCGTGGACAAATGTTGGATGGCAGGCTTTAAAATTTTCCGTGCTCAATGGTCTGTTGTCGGATTTTCCGATTGTGTGTACACAAGTCCGTCGTACAAAAGTAAAAAAAACACGCATGCTCGGAAGCAATGCCCACCAAACACGACATTAGCAGAAGGTGCCCAAAGGGTGGCGCTAAAGAGCTGAAAAACGACGTAGTATGTAACTATGTTCGTGTTTGTTGGCCGACAATTGTGTGCCGTTTGTATGCAAGACACGTTTTTGGCCAACGCCCTTCGGACAAAAGTCCTACGCTTTGTCTGTGGATAATCCGATTGTGTGTACGAGGCTTTAGGGTTCTTTCACACGGCAGTTGCCTGGCGGACTTTGTTTTGCTCAGCAATCCGCTGATCCCCGCTGAGCAGGCGGATGACAGGTCCGTCTCTGCTCACTGTGCAGAGATGGACCTATCAGAGTCCCGCTCTCCTCTATACGAAGATCGGATGAAAACGTACCACCTGTCCGTCTTTATCCGATCCGCCAGATGGAAAATAGGACCACCCTTCGTCTGGTTTTGACAGGGAGGATCAGATAGCAACAGGTGTCTGCGGACATGTCACCGCTGACATCTACTGCCCCATAGAGGTGAATGGAGTGTCCGATCAGGCCGGCCTAAAAAACTGATAGGCTGACCTGATCGGAAAGCCCATGTGAATTGGATTTGCACAAAAAAAGTGCAGGGACTTTTTTTTTCCCCGCACTAGAATCGGATTGCATGGGTGTCCTCAACCAATGCGATCTGATTCATGTGTGATTTCACAGCTCGCACTGCAGTCTGTGAACCGATCTGGGGGTGTCATTAACAATGTATTGACACCCGGAGCGGTTTGCAGAGGGCAGTGTGAACTGCCTGCGGGAGAGATGCGATGCAGAAACCCGCACTGGAATCGCGCTGGTTCCTGCATCGCACATATGTGAACCTAGACTCAATCTTCGACAATAAAATCTGGAAGCTGATTGGTTTCTGTGGAGAGCTGCACCAGATTTTGCACTCTCTGTTTTAGTAATTTAGTAATTTAACTCCACTGTGTGTGAACAGTAGTGATGAGCTTGGGAATGTTTGTATCCTAGTCTACACACACCTGAGGGATCTTGGCAGGAAGCGGTCACTGTATTTGGCTAATCATCCTTGTATATGTGCAGCTGCGAGGCGGGATATGCCTCAGCGGCTTCTAATTGGTACAATACAGATGACAGCTTCCTAGGGGAATAGGTGGGTTTTGACCAGGATCCGAACATGCCCAAGCTCCTTCCCAAACGGCAAAAAGATTGTGAACTTTGTAAAGTGCAGTTGCTCCAGAGCTTAGTAAATTATTTGAAGCTCTGCTGACTTTCATCACCCAATCATGTGCAAGCAAAAATTTAGCTTTTTTTTTTTATTTTCCTTGCACATAATTGGGTTTTCTTTACAAAGTGAAGCCTTACCTCATTTACTAAGCTCTGGAGCAACTGCACTTTGCAAAGTGCACAGTCTATTTTCCTTTAGTAAATAACCCCCAGTGTTTGGAGCTGCAGAGCCCTACAGCAGGAGGGAGGTGTGATGCGCATTTTATTGTATTACACAGCTTATTTATTTTTTTACTGAATTTTATTTAGCCACTTGCTACCCTCCGTATAGTAAAATGATGGCGGTGGGGTGGCCCCCTTGTTCTGGGATGTCATATGACAGTGCTCTAGAACCGCCGCTCTCACATGAACGAGGGAGCGCACAGCGTGGTGATCGCGGTCGTGCTGTGTTCCTAAGACACGGCGCGACCCCGATCTCAGTAAAGAGCCAATGACGAGGCTCTTTACCCATGTGATCAGCTGTGTCCAATCACAGACGGTCACATGTAAACGAGGAAGTGCCGTTTGTTGGCTCTCCTTGGCTCACACTGACAGAGTGTGTGGCGAGGACAGCCGATCAGTGGCATCTCCTCGCAGGGGAGACCTGTACAGGTAATCAGGGCACTGATCATCAGTGCCCTAATTACAGTACAGCCCCAGCAGTACCAATCAGTGCCCATTAGTGATGCCAGTCAGTGCCTGCTCATTAGTGCTGCCCATCAGTGCTGCCTACCAGCGCCATCTACCAGCGCCCATCAGTGCAACATATTAGTGCCTCATCAGTGCCCATCAAGGTTGCCAACTGCCAGTAAATTTACTGACAGTTCGTAAAAATCAGTGATTCTTTTACAACTGCCAGTAAATATTAGGGGCTGATAATTTCATGCTGTGTTGACTGTGTAAAGCGGAGTTCCACTCAAAAATGGAACTTCCGCTTTAAGGGAAGGCGACCCCCTGACATGCCACATTTGGCGTGTCATTTTTGTTTGGGGGGGGGGGGGAAACCCTCTTTTTAGAGGGTTCCAGCTCCCACTTCCTCTCCTGGGGCACCGTGGCGCTGAAAGGAAGTTCACCCCCCCTCCCGCCAATCATGTGGGTGAAGTCACAGGTCCCAGATGATTGCCCGGCCAATCACAGTGCGGTTTGCGCAAGCAAAGTGCGTGCCTGTCTGTGAATTCACAGCCGGACACCCACAGTAGTGATGCCAGCGCCGCGGAGAGGAAGGGGAGAGGAGCGGGGCTTTGTTTCCCTGCATCGCTGGACCCTGGGACAGGTAAGTGTCCGATTATTAAAAGTCAGCAGCTGCAGTATTTGTAGCTGCTGACTTTTAACTTTTTTTTTTTTAAAGTCGGAACTCCGCTTTAAGTGTAAATCAAGCAAATTACTTTGTTATTAGGCATTGTCAGTGTTTATGCTGTTCAAATATTCACTGTGTTACTTTTCAATAGGAGTTCTGTAATTTCCCATGTTTTGTCAGTAAAAAATGCTGCAGGAGGTTGGCAACCCTGGTGCCCATAAGTGCCGCCTCATCAGTGAAGGAAAAATATTACTTATTTACAAAATTTACTGACAGAAACTAATAAAAATCCCACCAAAAGAAAGTTCTATTTGTGTGGCAAAAAATAAATAATTTGTGTACAGAGTAGCATGACCGCGCAATTGTCAAAGAGCGACAGCTGAAATGCTGTGAAGCCCTGCGTTGTGGTCTGAATGTAACACACAGAGAACTATTGTTTTTGTTTTCTGTCATTGCTGTTACCTGCGTTTTACCAGGAAAAAAACGCAGGTAACTTCATATAGTGTGAATGGACCCTTGTGTGCACAGCACTTTAAATCGCTCAGGTGTATGTGAATGGGGGCTCAGCGGAGGGGTTTCAAAACAACAGTACAAAGTGCAATTAAACGTGTACCACTATATATATATATATATATATATATATATATATATATATATATATATGATAGCAATCCCTGTGCACATTCTGAGACAGAGAGGGAACAGTCTGAGACACACACATGGCTGCTTGTCGCGCGTATGACGTCATTATGAAAGCCCTGCATTGAGCACATACAAGGTCACCGTCTAGTCTAAGTACTCAGCAGCCAGCCTGCAGATGCACGTTACCGGTAGGGCGGGTGTCCGCCTTCCTCCGCTCACGCTCGGTTAGAAGGTCCCTGAGAGTTCACAGGAGAAGCCATGCTCGTCACGTGACTGTGCTGTACGGTGACATTACACCACGTGACCTCCAGCTGTTCTATACGTAGAGAGTCCAGGCTCTATGGTGTTGGCGGTGCAGGGTGTAAAGCAATGGCAGTCAGTCTTATTCCCTTGTATAATGCAGAATATCAGAGGCGGAGTGTGTACAGGAAGCTGCCTTATCTATAAGGAAGCAGAGGATAGACATGTGGAAGCTGCCATGGCAGACTTGTCACCCTGTAGTTGGCCTCTCTTCTTAGTGAGGTGCAGCCAGTAAAGTGGTTGTATACTCTTCTTTTTCCCTTGTACCTACAGACAGGTATAGGTGTGCTTACTGCGTTAGGGTGTGCACCCCAAAGCTCAATCACATATGCCGGTGTTCTGTCGATTTGTGTCCTCCGTCGATAAGTGCCTGCCCATGCGCAGAACGGAAGGGCACTACAGCCAAGTTGCCATCAGCTGGAGTGATGTCACCATAGCGCATGCGCACACCGTATGATTTTTTTTTTCGACGGGCCATACAATTTCACGGGCACAATTGAAAGCTATGCAAAGAGCATTGTGCCTCGCTGTAAACCCGCAGCGCAACAGCGAGGCACAATATGACAAATACAGTGTCCCTATGTTTTCATAGTATTAAGTTGTGCCAGAGAAATGGTATCTCCCGTCAAAAAAAGGCTCCTATGATATACGCTATGGGACGTCACTCCAGCTGATCGGCAACTCAGCTGGAGTGCCCTTCCGTTCTGCGCATGCAGGGGCACTCTTCCAATGCGGGCACATATCGATAGAACACCGTTCTCTGCAGCCTCAGCTGCACTGGACAGTGAATGAATGGGAACAGGGCCGGTAGTACCACTAGGCATCTGCACTGCTACCTAGGGCACCCGGCCACTGGTGTTCCTACTCCCTTCTCTCTGCACTAAATCTCAGCATCAGCAGGCAGCTGCAGCTCCGTTCGCACATAGTGTCAGAGGTGCAGCGGCGTCGGAGGACTGTGTCTGTATCCTGACTCCCGAATAAATGGAAACAAGCAAACATTCATTAATGGGCATTGGTAGGCTGCATTGATGGGTGCTGGTAGGCTGCATTTGATGGGCACTGGTGAGGCTGCATTTGATGGGCGCTGGTAGGCTGCATTTGATGGGCACTTCATTAAAAAAAGGTGGTGGTATACATGGGCAGGCAAAAGGGAGGGGAGTTGGGGGTGGGCCAAATGAGTTTTCACCTAGGGTGTCAAATTCCTTTCACCAGCTCTGAATGGGAAGCGGCTTCCTGTTTATTCACAAACTGAATAATAGTGAACACAGTTTCCTATGCTTCAGTTACGAATGAACACAGTGAGTGTGTCCACTGTGCTCATTTAGAAAAGGAAGGGGCCAGTAAATTACACATTTACCAGCCCCTTTCCCCATTATCCATTCTGAAACATCCCCCGCCGGAGCCGGGGGGGGGGGAGAGGAGGGAAGCTATAAGCACTGCAAGGGGGGAGGCAACATGGAGGGAGGCCCAGGTAATTTGAGGAATTGGCCCCGCATGCAGAGATGAGGGTGTGCCCTAGGCATAGGTGACCTCGCACACCGCTTGCGCATGCCAATGCCTAAGCTTATAACAAGTCTTACCTGTAGGTACAGTGAATGTCTCCTAAGGCCCCTTTCACACAGGCTTTCCGATCGGTCTGCCTATCAGTTTTCCAGGTGGACTTGATTGGACGCTCCATTTACTGCTATAAAGCAGCGGATTTCATCGGTGACATGTTCGCTGACACCCGCTGCTATCTGATCCAATCCTGTCTGCCAAATCCAGACGGATGTTGATTCTATTTTCCATCCGTCTGGCGGATCGTTTTGGATGAAAACAGGTGGTCCGTTTTCATCTGATCTCCCCATAGAGGAGAGCGGGACTCTGACAGGTCCGTCTCTGCACAGTGAGCGGAGACGGACCTGTGATCGGCCTGCTAAGCGGGGATCAGCAGATCGATCCGCTGCTGAGCCCCGGCATTTTTCAAAAGTCTGGGTGGAGAACATTAGCGATTGATGGGTTTCGTTCGTAATTGCTAGAGGAGATGTTCTGGAAGTTTTCTAGTCTTTCTCCAAAATATTTTTTTTTTATAAAACCAAAGTTTCTGCTTCCACTCTAAATAGAAACTTCAGTATGTCCTGGATTACAGGATGTGCAAGAATGTTGCAGTTTAAGTCCTCTTTACAAATGGATACAGACTTATGTTACACTTAAAACAATTTAATGTATTCTTTTGCATTCAAAGTTTAAAGATTGAGTCTGTCAAGACCAGAAGTGTCAGACTTAATTTTATCGCAGACCGCATCAGCATTATGGTCGCCCTCAAAGGGCTGGTTGTAAGACTAGATGTCCAGAGCAGGAAAATTTAGGCTGGCCTCTGCTGCATACTAGGCCTGCTTGTTTTTGATCTGGGGGCATGGAGCGGTTAGTGTAGCAGTGGGTGTGACCACCTGTGATTCAGTTCTTGGGCGCCTCCCATGCTTCCAGAAGAATGGAGGGGCAGGGCTGGGAGCTGAGCTGGAGTGACAGGGAGCTCATGCGAGGAGCCCTGACCAATCCCCAAATGGAATTTGCAGGGGGCAGGCCTCCTTCATAAGCTCAGGTCCAGCCCACTGAAGGAAAGTTGTCGGCTGGGAGACGTGAAGAATGGAGTGTTATATCGCAGCCGGAGGCCCATCCCCATCTGGGGGGGGTGCGCACTTTGGAGCCCGGGAGCTGGGAGGGAGCCTCGTCCTTACACAGTCATGGAGGAGGTATCCTGGAACAGAGGGGCTGGAAAAGCGATCGGTACGCATGTCCGGTTAAGTTCTTCACCATGGACTCAGGGCAGGGGAAGGTCGGTGAGTGAGGCACAGTAGATATCTGGAAGAGGCATGCCAGGCAGCTGGGTGCAAGGCCAGAGAAGAGACTGTGGGGTTTTGTGTCAAATCAATGTGGCCTGCGGGCTCAGGATTTGCAAGTCGAGCTGGCTAGGATCAGTAGTCCACCAACTAAGTCAAGCTGCTAAACAATTAGGCCGCAAGAAGGGGTACTGCAGACCCCTGGCCTATTAACAAGTCAGTCAGTTCAGCAAGCATTTGGGACCATTCAGAGTGATTCCTGGAGTAAATGTGAAGATGATGGGGCGGAGAAACTAACATTGCACAGTGAAGTTTTGTGCAGGCGGAAAAGAGTCCTGGGAGTAATAGTCTGCAGGAGTTGGTGCAGAGGAGGAGTAACAGCCTGCAGGAGTTGATGCAGGGGAAGTGACTGTGAATGTTAGAGTCCATCAGTTCTTCAAGGCTCAGTCCATTTATCAATTCTTTAAATATGATGGCAAAGTGATCTGTTCTATGGGCATCTCATATCCCCTTTCCCCAACCAAGTTATATCCCCCAAATAAACAAAAACAAACTAAAGCAAAATGACTGTTCATTGTCTCTGAGAGTGATATATGGAGGTCTGGCAGCAGGGTGATATGGTGGATGTTAGTAACTAGTAGCAACCATCTGCTACATTAGTAAAAAATGTAAGAGGGAGGAGAAGGCAGGAGAAAGGAATGGGTAAAGTTCCACTTTAAAGGATCACTAAAGAAAAAAAAAAAATATATATATATATATATATATATATATTGTGACAGCAGGAAGGTAAAGTCACCTGGTTGCATCCAGGGGGGTAGATATATTTCGCCCAGATTCAGGCTTTACGCCGACTTATACAACTAGGTGGAGAGTTGTATAAGCCCAGCTGAGGCTAGTGGGCTCATGGATGACTCATACCTCTAGGGAGAGTGTGGGGCGTCGTGCAGACAGGGAGTTGATGAGACCAGCTGAAGCTTGTCAGCTCATTTAGGCCTCTATAAGAACTCCCAGGTTCATTAGGTGTTTGCTCATGCCTGGACCCAGACCTGTGTGGACTGTCTAGGGAGAGTGAACCCCTGTGCGGTGAGACAAAGCCTGTGTGGCTATTTGCTTGGACATTTAAAATCAGGGACTTAGGGACTAGGACAGCACTAGGCTGATCCCAGTTGTTAGTTAGGAAACCTGTATGTTTAGTCAGAGGTCAAGTTGACCAGGATTTATTTTATTTATGTTTCTTTTGCTTTGCTGTGTTTTGTCACTGTAAATAGAAAATAAACCGCACCTTTTTGATTTTGAAAACCACAACCTCCGTTTGCTGGGCCTGTTTTTGTGTGGGGAGCCCATCCCGGGGGTCACACACACCCGCTGCCGAGCTAACCCCCTCACAATATATATATATATATATATATATATATATATATATATTTAAATAACAAACAGGTTATACTTACCTCCGCTGTGCAGCTCGTTTTGCACAGAGTGGCCCCGAACCTGGTCTTCTGGGGTCCCTCAGCGGCTGTCTCGGCTCCTCCCGGCAATCACTCACCACCTATATGCGAGCTCTCTCGCATGGTGGTGAGTGATTGCGGGCGCGCTCCTGTGATACAGCCAGCGGCTATTGCCGCTCACTGTATCACTCGGCCCCGCCCCCTGGCACGCCGCGTCATTGGATGTGATTGACAGCAGCACGAGCCTTTGGCTGCGCTGCTTTCAATCCATCCACTGTAACCAATCAACGGCCAGGCTGAGCGGCGAAGAGGATGTCGGGGGCGAGCGCGGGACTTTCGAGGGGTCAGGTAAGTAAAACGGGGGGGCTGGGAGCAGCAGTATTGTCGGATGTTTTAAGGATGCATTAAGGTGAAAAAACTTTTTCCTTTACAACCCCTTTAGGCCTGGTTCACACTGGGGCGACAAACGCTCCGACATTGGGAGCTCATGTCGCATGACGTGTGAAAATCAATGTTTCCCTATGGGAGCCGTCTTAACTGGTCCGACACATGTCGGTCCGACTTTGAGAATGCTCCCTGTACTACTTTGGTCCGACTTTGATCCGACTTCAGCCCATTGACTATCATTGAAGTCGGATCAAAGTCGGACCGCAGTCTTGCATGGTCCGACTTTGGCATGCGACTTGTGCTGTACTGCTCTTGAGGGGGAACTCCAGGCCAAATTTTAAATAAAAAAACCGGCGTGGGTTCCCCTCCGGAGGCATACCAGGCCCTTGGGTCTGGTCTGGATTTGAACGGGCACCCCTACGCCGAAAAAACGGCGTGGGGGGTTCCCCCAAAATCCAAACCAGACCCTTATCCGAGCACACAACCTGGCAGGCCGCAGGGGAAGAGGGGGGGACGAGAGAGCGGCCCCCCTCCCTCCTGAACCGCACCAGGCCGCATGCCCTCAACATGGGGGGGTTTGGTGCTCTGGGGCAGGGGGGCGACCTGCGGCCCCCCCACCCCAGAGCACCCTGCCCCCATGTTGATGAGGACAGGGCCTCTTCCCGACAACCCTGGCCGTTGGTTGTCGGGGTCTGCGGGCGGGGGGCTTATCGGAATCCGGGAGCCCGCTTCAATAAGGGGGCCCCCGGATCCCGGCCCCCCCACCCTATGTGAATGAGTATGGGGTACATCGTACCCCCACCCATTCACCTGGTGGAAAAAAATTGCAATAAAAAAACACTACACAGGTTTTTAAAGTAATTTATTACACAGCTCCGGGGGTCTTCTTCCGACTCCGGCGCTCTTCTTCCGACTTCCGGGGGTCTTTTCCGACTTTGGGGGTCTCCGGTGTCGTCTCCGCGCTCTCCGGTTCTTTCTTCCGCCGGGCCTCCGCTAACTTCTTTTTAGCTCTCTTGCTAACAGAGGCCCGGTCTTCCCGTTGTCTCGTCCGGCTCTCCGTTGTCCTTCTGCCGGCCCCTCCACTAACTTCTTGGTAGCTCTTTCGCTAGTGGAGGGGTCGGTCTTCCCGTCGTCGGCGTCTTCTTCCCTCTTCTCCTTCTCGATGTTGACGCGTCGCTTCCTCCCGCTGTAATACTGGCTCTCCGCTCCGCTCCGCATTAATATAGGCTTCTCATGACGTCACAGTCACATGTTCCGGGGCACATGGCCCCGGAGCATGTGACTGTGACGTCATGGGAACATGTGACTGTGACGTCATGAGAAGCCTATATTAATGCGGAGCGGAGCGGAGAGCCAGTATTACAGCGGGAGGAAGCGACGCGTCAACATCGAGAAGGAGAAGAGGGAAGAAGACGCAGACGGCGACGACGGGAAGACCGACCCCTCCACTAGCGAAAGAGCTACCAAGAAGTTAGTGGAGGGGCCGGCAGAAGGACAACGGAGAGCCGGACGAGACAACGGGAAGACCGGGCCTCTGTTAGCAAGAGAGCTAAAAAGAAGTTAGCGGAGGCCCGGCGGAAGAAAGAACCGGAGAGCGCGGAGACGACACCGGAGACCCCCGAAGTCGGAAAAGACCCCCGGAAGTCGGAAGAAGAGCGCCGGAGTCGGAAGAAGACCCCGGAGCTGTGTAATAAATTACTTTAAAAACCTGTGTAGTGGTTTTTTATTGCAATTTTTTTCCACCAGGTGAATGGGTAGGGGTACGATGTACCCCATACTCATTCACATAGGGTGGGGGGGCTGGGATCCGGGGGCTCCCTTATTGAAGGGGGCTCCCGGATTCCGATAAGCCCCCGCCCGCAGACCCCGACAACCAATGGCCAGGGTTGTCGGGAAGAGGCCCTTGTCCTCATCAACATGGGGGCAGGGTGCTCTGGGGTGGGGGGGCCGCAGGTCGCCCCCCTGCCCCAGAGCACCAAACGCCCCATGTTGAGGGCATGCGGCCTGGTACGGTTCAGGAGGGAGGGGGGCCGCTCTCGTCCCCCCCTCTTCCCCTGCGGCCTGCCAGGTTGCGTGCTCGGATAAGGGTCTGGTTTGGACTTTGGGGGGACCCCCACGCCGTTTTTTTGGCGTAGGGGCGCCCGTTCAAATCCAGACCAGACCCAAGGGCCTGGTATGCCTCTGGAGGGGAACCCATGCCGTTTTTTTTTAAATTTAAAATTTGGCCTGGAGTTCCCCCTCAAGATTCATACCAAACACAGTGCCTGATATTGGCGGGGATCCAAGTCGGATCCCCGTTCATTGAAAGTCGGACATATGTCGGCTTCATGTCGCAGGGCAAAGTCGGATCCAAAGTAGGACGGATGTCGTGTCGCACTAGTGTGAACCCAGCCTCAGGCCTGGTTCACACTTGTCCGACAAACGCTCCGACATTAGGAGCTCATGTCGCATGACGTGTGAAAATCAATGAATCCCTATGAGAGCCGTCTTAACTGGTCCGACACAAGTCGGTCCGACATTAAAAATGCTCCCTGTACTACTTCTGTCCGACTTTGATCCTACTTCAGCCCATTGAATATCATTGAAGTCGGATCAAAGTAGGATCCTTGTCCTAACCATCCGACATTTGACATCTGACATGGTGATTACAGCAGCAGTAAAAGGAATTTATCTCACCCTGGGATTGTTTTGATTGGTCAAAGGACAAGTCAGACTAGCACAATGTCGGATCAAAGTAGTATCCTGTTCATGAATGTCGGATGGATGTCAGACCAATGTAGGATCAATGTAGGACTGATGTCGCAGAGCAAAGTAGGATGAAAGTCGGATGAATGTCGTGTCGTATCAGTGTGAACCCAGCCTAAATGTGCAAAATACTGCATGTTAAGGTGCATGTAGGTGCATGACAGCAATAGAATGGCACAGTGTAAAGGGGGCCCAAGATTTGGGGATTACTGATAGCTGCATAAACATGGATACTTAACTAAAATAATGGTGCACATTCAAGAAAATATATTTTGTGAGAAAAACCTTTCTTGCAAAGGCCATCAACACACTCGCCATTTGACACCCAGAACTGGATAATAAGAACAAGTATTTTTTTTTAAATTTTACTTCTCTAAAGATAATCAATGTATGGGCACTATTATGGGTGTTTAGGAGAAAAAAATATATTTTAACCACTTCCATACAGGGCTTTTTGTACCACTTCAATACCGGGCCTATTCTAGCACTTCTCTCCTACATGTACAAATCATCATTCTTTTGCTAGAAAATTACTCAGAACCCCCAAACATTATATATGTTTTTTTAGCAGACACCCTAGGGAATAAAATGACGGTCATTACAACTTTTTTTCTTGCACGATATTTGCGCAATAATTTTTCAAACGCCTTTTTAAAAAAAAAAAATGGTTTCATGAATTAAAAAATAACAAAACAGTAAAGTTAGCCCAATTTTTTGGGAAAATATGAAAGATGACGTTACGCCGAGTAAATAGATACCTAACATGTCACGCTTTAAAATTGCGCACACTTATGGAATGGTGCCAAACTTCAGTACTTAAAAATCTCCATAGGCGATGCTTGAATTTTTTTTACAGGTTACCAGGTTAGAATTACAGAGGAGGTCTGGTGCTAGAATTGTTGCACGCGCTCTAACGCACGCGGCGATACCTCACATGTGTGGTTTGAATGGCGTTTACATATGTGGGCGACTTACGTGTGCATTCGCTTCTGATTGCGAGCTACCGGGGACAGGGGCGTTTTAATTTTTTTTTTTTACAATTATTTAACTTTTTTTTTTTTTGATCACTTTTATTCCTATTACAAAGAATGTAAACATCCCTTGTAATAAGAATGTGTGTGACAGGTCCTCTTTATTGAGAGATGTGGGGTCAATAAGACCCCACATCTCTCCTCCAGGCTGGAAAGCATGAGATCAGTGAAAAATTTTTCACTGATCTCATACTTACAGCCTCAATGGCGGCTTTGTTTACATTTGAGGAACCGGGCGTGACGTCATCACATCGCGCCCGGGCCTCCGACGATCATAGAGATGACTGGTGACCATCTGGTCACCAGTCATCTCTATGCTTGTCACGTGACCCACCAACGGCGCCGGAAGATTCGCTCTGGGTCCCCGATCGCACGGGAGAGCCCGGAGAAGCACCGGATGGCGGCGGGAGGGGGGCGATGTCCCCTCCCGCCGCCTATAAGAACGATCAAGCAGCGGAACCGCTGCTATGATCATTCTTATGGTGCACAGAATCGCCGGCACTTTAAAAGGATATCTGAATGATGCCTCTAGCTGCAGGCATCATTCAGATATCCCCCTACAAAGCCAGGACGTCATATGATGTCCACCCAGGATGGGAGATCCCATCTGTGGACATCATTTGACTATGGCTGGGTAGGGAAGTGGTTAATAAACATTATAGAAAATAGCATATGCAGAAAGTAATGTGAATTTAAATACCTTTTCAATACCCTTTATTACATTGTCCAGGCTGCAAGCCTAAAATCTAGGCACTGTAGCCACGCCTGTGTTTGCATTAACTTGGCCCAGCCATTTTCACACCTCTAGTAGTAAAGACAATGCCGATTTTCACAAAGTGTTTATTCGCACTGTCTAGATGGCACACAGCAGCAATGTAGTTGTCTGGACTCTGAGACACCCATTACTCACTACTTAGTTAATTGATTGCCAGTCATTAGAGTTAATAAACATATGTTTTCAGCTTTAATACCTCCTAAATATATATATCATAATCTAGTTGATGCAGAATATGATATTTAAAAGTCAGAAAACCGTATCATTACATAACATTTGTTTATGCAAAATACAGTATATACAGAAAGGCACAGCAGTAGTTATTTTAACAAGCAGGGTTTGGAGTAAAGGGTATTGTTTGTTTAAAGTCAATAATTAGCAATTTAATTACCAGTTAATATGTCTAATCACTTTATTCTCTAATTACCTAAGTGCATCACAATGTAATGATTTTGTAGAAACAAAGGCTTAAAGGGATTGTAAAGGTTCGTTTTTTATTTTCTAAATAGGTTCCTTTAAGCTAGTGCATTGTTGGTTCACTTACCTTTTCCTTCGATTTCCCTTCTAAATGTTTTTTTCTTTGTCTGAATTTCTCACCTCCTGTAAGCTTGCCCCCATCATCCAATCCATTCTGGCTGGGGGTTAGTCAGTGTGCTCGCCCCCTCCCTTGGGACTACATCCCTGCGGGGAGACGCTGTGAACGCTCACAGCATCTACCCACAGGTATGTAGTCCCAAAGGAGGGGGCGAGCACACTGACTAACCCCCAGCCAGAACGGATCGGATGATGGGGGCAAGCTTACAGGAGGTGAGAAATTCAGACAAAGAAAACAAACATTTAGAAGGTAAATCAAAGGAAAAGGTAAGTGAAGCAACAATGCACTAGCTTAAAGGAACCTATTTAGAAAATAAAAAACGAACCTTTACAACCCCTTTAATGTAAAAGCTTTTATTGTCAATGCATTAGTGACATACAAAATAGTTAATAAAACATACTAACAAATCATAATAAAATGTATGTAGTAATAAAATAGTGAGCTAGTATGCCTAGGATGTTAAAAACATAAGGAACGTTTAATGTGCAGCACATCAACAAGATCATTAGGTAGGTTAAACAATTTGTTTGCTCAAAATATTGTTAAAATGTAATGTCCAATACTAAAATAAATCAAAAAAGCAGGTCAATGGAATTGATGGCGGCTTCTGTCCAGCATGGCTGGAACTCTTCTAGGATGTCTTGCAATGAAAAGTTTTGATCTGCATTTGTACCAGGCTCAGAGGCTGAGGCACAAGCAGATGGGCACTCTGGGCTATGTGTCTCCGGGGGGCTTGTGGAAGGGGGCAGGTTACTGCTGGAAAACAGTTGTGGTTTCATATATGGCTGGAGCTGTGGTTGTGTGATATCAGAGGAATTCCGAAAACAGGATGGTCCTACCACCTCTGTTGGCTGACAATGATTTGGCCACACATAACTGAAAGGTTGGGGACCTGCCAAATTGTTCATATGTAAGTGGCTCCGTGTCTGCAGAGGAAGGGCACATGTCTTGTGGATATCTTCAGATTTCTCAGTATATTCCACCCCATAAAGTTTTATTTCTGGCTGGGCTACTTGGCCTTCTTGGGAGATCTGAGTAAACTGTGACCTTGCAGTAGCATGTAGCCGATTCTCTTCTTCTGCAGTAATTTTTGTATTTTTCCTGGCTCTTCGGTTCTGAAACCAGACCTCCAAATATAAAGAGAAATGGTTTATTTCTTCTTTCAACACAAAATGCATCAGCAGTGGTGTAGAACATTTTCAATGTGCAGAGAATTGCTAGCAGCTCTAAGCTTTTTTTTTTTGTTTTGGATAGCGTGGAAGAAGTCTGGAACATCTGTCAGATTTTTGCCACTGGATGTGTCGCTATTAAGGCCCATACACACAATCGGATTTTCCGGCAACAATGGTCCGACGGACGTGTTTTATCGGACAATCCGACCGTCTGTATGCTCCATCGGACAATTGTTGTCGGAATTTCCGACAACAAATGTTGGCTGTGCATGCTCTCAAATTGTCAGACAAAACATGTGTTCCATCGGATTATCCGATCGTGTGTACACAAATCTGTCGGACTAAAATCCAAAGTACAAACACGCATGCTCCGAACCAATGCTAAACCTCAGACAACAATAGCAGAAGTTGCCCAAAGGGTGGCGGTTAAGAGCTGAAAAACCACGTGGTTTGGTGTTTGTTGGCTGAAAATGTTCTGCCGTGTGTATGCATACCAAGTTCACGGCCAACGCCCCTTCGCACAGAAATACATGGAAAAGTCAGATGGAAGTCCGATCGTGTGTGCGAGGCTTTAGAAAGACTCAATGGTTACCACTGTCACCAGCACAGGAAGTGAGGGGAAATCTAAATCTTTACAGAAATAAAGAGGCAACGTTTCCAATGGGATAGCTTTGGAAGGTAGGATGACCCCATCCTGTTTTGCCTCTGGGACAGGAAGTAAGGGAAATAAAATAAATAAATACCATGTCAAAGCCTGTGTTTCGTCAGATTAGGCAACCCATCAGAATAACGGAAGTGACGTTACGTCAACGCCATCTTGCTACACCCTGCACTCCTCCACAGTAAGGATACAGTTAGAAAGGCGACAAGTGGACATCTTGTTACATCCGGCGGGGGCCATGCATTTCACACTTATTTTTAACAGTAAACTGAGCTTATAATTCAACATGTAAACAGTCCGACAGATTTCCAAATACTGTATTTTACCATATAAGCTCTGTTTACTGTTAAAAAAAAAGTGTGAAATGCAAGAATCCGATGGGTGTAGCAAGATGTCCACTTGCTGCCTTCTCACTGTATCCTTACTGTGGAGGAGTGCGGGGTGTAGCAAGATGGCGGCAACCTAACATCACTTCCATTACAAATTCTGACTAGTTGCCTAATCTGATGAAACGCCTGCACTAAGATATTATTACTCATAAAAGACCAACGATCATGGACTGTTGTCATACATCATAAAACATCAAACTTATTATTTAATAAATGGAGCATGTACACTAGCCCATGCTGTTATTCTCATTATTTTCATGACAGTCTGATTCTTGGTTATTGTAATAGAAGGCTGTAATGAAAATCCATGGTGAGACAGAACTGTAGCACAATTCATGGATGGAGGTATGCGCCTTTGTGTGTTTCTGTCTATTAAAGAGTCTTCCAGCACTGGTGGCTTTATTTTACATGGCAACCAGCACCAGCACCAGCACTGTGGACATAAAATAAACGAGTACTGTAAAAAATTAGGAGGTTGCCGTTATTCTCATTATTCATCTGAAAATGCTAGCCTCTAACATAGAAAACTCTGAAGCCTCGTACACACGAACGAGTTTCTCGGCAAAAACCAGCAAGAAACTTGCTGGCAGAGATTTTTTGCCGAGAAATTCGTTCGTGTGTATGGTTTCTCGTCAAGAAAAGCGACAAGAATCTCGACGAGAAAATAGAGATCCTGCTCTCTATTTTCTCGTCGAGATTCTCGTCGGCATGTAAGTGTACACACGAGAAAAGTGAGTGTGTGTACACTTACCTGTCCTCCCGGAAGCCCGCGCATGTTCGAAATGAATTTGACGCATGCGCGGTAGCTTCCTAGGCATACGTAGGGTATACCAAGATGGCGGCGACGGCATCGAATGTGACGATCGCATGCTCGTCGTAGTCGATGACGTCACCGCGTACGCTCCATTCAAAGAACCGCGGGTTCTTTGAATCGAGCGTCTGTACACTCGGCCGGGACAAGTTTCTTGTCCAAGAATCTCGTCGAAAAAAACGACATGTTTTTTTCAACGAGAATCTCGGCCGTGTGTACAAGGCCTGAGTCCCTCACTTGTGTCAGAGTAGTCAGAAATCCTTACCTACTGACTTATTCTGGGTAAATGACTTAACATATGGAAACCAGTAGAGTAGCATGTCAGCCAGAAAATTTTCATTTACGGGAAAAGTTGGCAATGGCAACTTCCATATTTAGCTTAGCACAGGTTTCCTTTAAGTTGATAGCAAGCTACATCTGAGGCCTCGTACACACGGCCGAGATTCTCGTCGAAAAAAACATGTCGTTTTTTTAGACGAGATTCTTGGACAAGATACTTGTCCCGGCCGAGTGTACACACGCTCGTTTCAAAGAACCCGCGGTTCTTTGAAAGGAGCGTACGCGGTGACGTCATCGACTACGTCGAGCATGCGCTCGTCACATTCGATGCCGTCGCCGCCATCTTGGTATACCCTACGTATGCCTAGGAAGCTACCGCGCATGCGTCAAATTCATTTCGAACATGCGCGGGCTTCCCGGAGGACAGGTAAGTGTACACACACTCACTTTTCTCGTCGAGAAACAGGCTGACGAGAATCTCGACGAGAAAATAGAGAGCAGGTTCTCTATTTTCTCGTTGAGGTTTCTTGACGGTTTTCTCGACGAGAAACCCGATAGCAGCGTACACACGACCGATTTACTCGGCAAGACCTCTCTGCCAGCAAGTTTCTTGCTGGTTCTTGCCGAGAAAATCGGTCGTGTGTACGAGGCCTGAGAAGAGGAAGCTGTGCATTTGGGCCCTTAGAGAAACTTTGGCTAAATGGTAGATCTTATCCAATCAGCTGAACCTACAGACAATGTCGCAAATCGAAGTAGCTACAAATATTGCCATTGTAACATGCATCCTGATTGCCAAACTAACCATAATCAGAAAAAGATAGTCTTCCTGAGCTTGTACTAATGAGGATTTAAATATGAGCTCCATACCTGAATTCTGGATTCATGTACACCTGTGAGTTGGGCCAGCTTCTCTCTCACTAAAATGCCTGGATAAGGGTTGGTTTCAAAGGTTTTAAGCAACAATTCCAGATGGGACCGGCTGTAGACAGTACGCCGTCTCCTGACTTTTGCAGTGATGGAGCTGGTGCCATTTGCCAGAACACAATCTTTATCTAAAACAAAGAAAATATCAAGTTAGTTACAATATACAGTACACTAGAAAAAAAAAACAAGTGATATTCATGTACACGTAAAAACCATGCAATAATACCAGTGGCGGTGCGTCCATAAAGGGCGCCGCCCCCTCTCTTCTGCCACCTCTCTCTCACCAATTGATAGATTCATGCAATGCATGAATCTATCTATGGTCGCTGCTGCCACCCCCTATTCATGTGCCCCTTTTTGGGCGCCGGGCACCTAAATTACAGTGGCAGGGTATTTTTTGGAAGCACCTGTATAGAGCCGTAGGCTCTAATAGGCGTCCAAAAAGGTGAACAGCGGCCGCCATGCTGTGCATTTGCTGTTCACTCAGTGTTGTATTAGGAAAGCAAATTAATCACTTTCCTAACACTGAACCGCCTCTCAGCCAATCAGGTGCTCGTGTCTTCTACCTGTCACCTGATTGGCTGAAACGACAGGCGTTGTAATTGGACACCGCCTATCAGGCGTCCAATCATAGCAGAGGACGGGAGAAGACATCGAGGAGCGTGAAGGACCATGACCCGCTGCCCCACCGAGATAGGTAAGTGCCAGGTGGGCGGGGATGCCCACTGGCAGCATTTGATGGGCACAGTAGCGGCAATTGATGGGCACACTGGCATAAATTGGTGGGCACAGCAGCGGCAAATGATGGGCACACTGGCAGCAGTTGATGGGCTCACTGGCAGCAGTTGATGGGCACAGTAGCGGCAGTTGATGGGCACACTGGCAATTGATGGGCACAATAGCGTCAATTAATGAGCACAATATTAGCAATTGATGGGCACAGTTGCTGTGTTTGATGGCACAGTGGCGGCGATTTATGGGCACAGTGGCGGAAATTGATGGCACAGTGGCTGCGTTTGATGGGCACAGTGGCTGCATTCGAAGGGGCACAGTGGTTGCGTTTGATGGGCATAGGGGCTTCGTTTGATGGCACAGTGGCGGCAATTGATGGGCACAGGAGCTGCGTTTGATTGATGGGATTTTTTTTTCAGTTTGTTTGCGCCCCCCCAAAAAGTATGAGCACCAGCCGCCACTGATAAATATAAATACAAGCTGTTTGGACAAATAGGATTTTTGATGTATTTGATGTTAATTTCTGCACTGAACTCACCTTAATCAAAGTCACATATATATAAAAAAAAAGTTCTATCCAAATGTCTTTTATTTGTATTCTTATTTTTTTGTATACAGGAGTTATTTTTATAGTGCACTTCTACACATTGGTGTAAACAGGCCCTAACAAAAACTATTTTCTCTTTCCCATACATTTTATGGAGTTGAAAAATGCATGGAAAAGCATTTGATATGAGCGATCCCTAAAGCTAGCCCCATAGCCATAACTATAAGAGATGGGTTGGGTGTGCTGCCACAGTTCACGTTCCAACAATAGTGATATTTATAAGCATGCATAGTCATATTGTTTAATTATGCACATTCATATGCTTGGCAGAATACCCTAGCGCCAACCTTATCTCAGGCAAACAGTAGCATTGGCTGGAAAAATCCAAGAGCAATCTACTGTCCCCAGAAGATCTGCTTGGAAGTGTATCAAGATACTCAGAGAAATAATTAACATGGGCCAATGTGGATGAACTTGGGCAAATCAGGTGACTGTCATTGTACACATATGACCTGACCAGCTACAGCTGTCATGTCATACTAGGGCACAGGGTACCACAACAGCAAGAGGGCTGCCAATTTGTTAAACCTTTGATGTGTGTACAGCCACAGTAGTTTATGGCAAAGTTATAATTTGGAAACCAGATTCACCTTAATTTGTGTCAAGTATTTGAGAGGTTTGGGTAAGAATCTAAAAACAAGGCTTTATGGTGCCACTTACCTTTAATAGTCTTCTCCAGTTCTGTCATTTTGATCTCAGCAGAGGATACCCAGGTGAGATGCTTCCGTTAAATCCGACAGGGAAGGAGAGGACCAATGCTTTTATACACTCAACCTTCCAGCTAAAATATGGAAATGTGGAATGGAATGTGTCTGCTGATGGCCTATTCATAACAAGGCGTGGAAGGGTCTGTAACTGTGATATGAATGTCTACCTTCTTTCCCTACTATGTTTTGTACTGTGCTAGACAATACACAAGTAGGGGAGACTCACTGAACATCCCTATTTAGCATACTTGTCTACAGACACTGACAACCCAATACACATCCAAAACATCCAAAGAGTCAACATAGTAGGTAAAAGAGAAAATAGCCATAAGAAATTCAGAATGGCAAAACAAATAAGTATGATTTATTAATTAAAAAAAAAAGACTTAAATTCATTGAAATGTACCGGTATTTATAAATTGTGATTGCTATACTATAAATTATTTCACATACTTTAATTGCAACTGGGCATGTCTAGTTTTAACTACAAAGCGAAAACGAACTACTGCTTGGTTGTTCCTACCACCACCACATTCCCATCTTTACATATTTAAAAATGAACACCAGCGTACCTGCTCACATTTTGAAATTGATATACAGTATCTCACAAAAGTGAGTACACCCCTCACATTTTTGTAAATATTTTATTATATCTTTTCATGTGACAACACTAAAGAAATTACACTTTGCTACAATGTAAAGTAGTGAATGTACAGCTTGTATAACAGTGTACATTTGCTGTCCCCTCAAAATAACTCAACACACAGCCATTCATTTCTAAACCGCTGGCAACAAAAGTGAGTACACCCCTAAGTGAAAATGTCAAAATTGGGCCCAATTAGCCATTTTTTCTACCTGGTGTCATGTGACTCATTAGTGTTACAGGGTCTCGGGTATGAATGGGGAGCAGGTGTGTTAAATTTGGTGTTTTTGCTCTCACTCTCTCATACTGGTCACTGGAAGTTCAACATGGCACCTCATGGCATAGAACTCTCTGAGGATCTGAAAAAAAAGAATTGTTGCTCTACATAAAGATGGCCTAGGCTATAAGAGGATTGCCAAGACACTGAAACTGAGCTGCAGCATGGTGGCCAAGACCATACAGTGGTTTAATACCACAGGTTCCACTCAGAACAGGCCTCACCTTGGTTGACCAAAGAAGTTGAGTGCACGTGCTCTGCATCATATCTAGAGGTTGTCTTTGGGAAATAGACTTATGAGTGGTGCCAGCATTGCTCCAGAGGTTGGAGGGGTGGGGGGTCAGGCTGTCAGTGCTCAGACCATATGCCGCACACTGCATCAAACTGGTCTGCATGGCTGCCGTCCCAGAAGGAAACCTCTTCTAAAGATGATGCACAAGAAAGCCTGCAAACAGTTTGCTGAAGACAAGCAGACTAAGGACATGGATTACTGGAACCATGTTCTGTGATCTGATGAGACCAAGCATACTTTTATGTATTTGGTTCAGATGGCGTCAAGCGTGTGTGGTGGCAACCAGGTGAGGAGTACAAAGACAAGTGTGTCTTGCCTACAGTCAAACATGGTGGTGGGAGTGTCATGGTCTGGGGCTGCATGAGTGCTGCCGGTGCCTTGTCGATAAATTCCCCCTGACGAAAAATGCCCGGCGGGTACTGCGCTTGCGCAGTACCGAGCCGCCGAACATCCAAACTGACGCTCAGCTGTACACGGCACCTGCGCACTATACCCAACATAGTGCCACACGCACCCGATACTCGTGCAAGTCTGCAAGGGGCGGACTTGTTCATGATGGGTGCGTGTGAGGGGCGGATGGCAACAGAAGGGGGCGTATTTTGTAATGATGGGCAGTGCTGTCACGAAACTCAAACACATCTCCTAAACAAATATATCACTGCTATTCTTTCAACACGTGTTGTCCTTAACACATGTAGGAAGAATAGCAGCGATATATTTGTTTAGGAGATGTGTTTGAGTTTCGTGACAGCACTGCCCATCATTACAAAATACGCCCCCTTCTGTTGCCATCCGCCCCTCACACGCGCCCATCATGAACAAGTCTGCCCCTTGCAGACTTGCACGAGCATCAGGAGAGTATTCCAATGTTCGGCGGCTTTCGGCCACTCCGTACTGCACAAGCGCAGTACAGGGCGGGCATTATTCGACTGGGGGCATTTCTCGTCAGAACACCGGCACTGGGGAGCTACAGTTCATTGAGGGAACCATGAATGCCAACATGTGCTGTGACATGCTGAAGCAGAGCATCATCCCCTCCCTTCGGAGACTAAGCCGCAGGGCAGCATTCCAACATGATAACGACCCCAAACATCTCCAACTTCTCCAAGATGACCACTGCCTTGCTAAAGAAGCTGAGGGTAAAGGTGATGGACTGGCCAAGCATGTCTCCAGACCTAAACCCTATTGAGCATCTGTGGGGCATCCTCAGACAAAAGAGTGTAATTTCTTCAGTGATGTCTCATGAAAAGATCTAAGAAAATATTTACAAAAATGTGAGGGGTGTACTCACTTTTGTTAGATACTGTATTTCCATTAATATTGAAAGTTATTTATGTGAATCAGGTGTCCAAAAACAGACAAGTCCTAAAAACACAAATCACTAATTAGTGATGCTAATGGAGAGGAGTCTTTAGTGGATGCTAGAAGAGACTGGTCATCAGCATCTGACAGGTAGCTGGAAACGTTTCCTTAAAGCCTAGTACACACGGGCCAAATGTCGGTTCAATAAAAACCGGCCAAAATTTGGCCCGTGTGTACTGCAGCCGGGCATGACCAAAAAATGTCTGCCGATCACTTGTAAATCAGCATTTGCAGTCAGTGCAAGGGCTCCATCTGCATACAAAACATGTATGTGTGTATATATATATATATATATATATATATATATATATATATATATATATATATATAGTTTTCATCAGTGTGGCAATATTTTCTTTATTTTTCATATGTGCAGATTTCGAATGCACATTTATAACTGGAAATCATACACACAATAGCATAACAATAGCCATAGCAGCCAATGTGACTACCATTGGGCCTTGGTTAAGACTGGGTCCCATTAGGCTGGTTTCACACTGGGGCGGTGGCGGTATAGCGCCGCTATTTTTAGCGGCGCTATAACGTCGGTATTGTTGAGCTATTCGGCCGCTAGCGGTGCGGTTTTAACCCCCGCTAGCGGCCAATAAAGGGTTAATACTACCCGCAAACCGCGGCTACAGCCGCGGTTTGCGGGCGGTATTACCGCGGTATCCCATGCACTTCAATGGGAAGGAGCGGTGGAGGAGCGGTAAACACACCGCTCCTCTCACCGCTCCAAAGATGCGGCTAGCAGGACTTTTTTTACCGTCCTGCTAGCGCACCGCTCCAGTGTGAAAGCCCTCAGGGCTTTCACATTGGAGAGAAAGGAGCCGCTGTTTAGGCTCGGTTTGCAGGCGCTATTTTTAGCTAAATAGCGCCTGCAAACCGCCCCAGTGTGAAAGGGGCCTTAAAGTGTAAGTCTGATTTTTTTACTTGTACTACACCTAAGCCTAATGCCGCGTACACAGGATCGGATTTTCCGTCGGAAAAACCTTGGATGGTTTTTCCGAGAGAATTCCGCTCAAGCTTGGCTTGCATACACACGGTCACACAAAAGTTCTCTGAACTTTCGACCGTCAAGAACGCGGTGATGTACAACGCTGTGACGAGCCGAGAAATTAAGTTCAATGCTTCTGAGCATGCGTCCAATTGTTTCCGAGCATCGGAATTTTGCGTGTCGGAATTGCTACAGACGATCGGAAGCGGAGCCTGCGGACCCGGAAGAAGCACAGGGGAAGATGTTAGCCGTCTTAGCAGTGTGCAAGCGCCACTGGAGGGCTTTGTTCTAAGGTAATTATTTCATAATGAGCTAGTGTGCAACCTCTTTAAGGGGCCTGTGAAGCTTCTAGTATAGAAGGGCTGAAATCAGACCTCAGGATCATGCTAGTCTTACAGTAGATCCTCCTCTGTGCAATAATAAATATTTGCTTATCTATAGCAGCGTAGATTTATTGCCCTCTGAACTGATTGAAATTAATCTGATATGCCTAATGCAGTCACAAATCCCCAAGGTTCTCTCTGCAAAATCCTAAAGGACAGCTAAGGTTTTAAAATGAACATTTGAAAGCAGCTAGACTTTAGAAGTTTCAATTAGGGTTATAGAGTAATTGCGTGCAAGAACACTAGTAATCTTTTCATAATGTACTATATTATTATGATTATTATTACTGCAACTTTATATTTCAACCCTAGTAGAGATTTGACTATGCCGACAACCGCCCTGCTGCCCACCTTGATTTAAGCAAACTTTGTTATTTTCACAGTTGACACGGCAAATTACTGTAGAGAGAATAATCCGCCTGGAAGGGGGGAAGGTGCATCAAAATTTTGCTATGGGGCCCTACGATTCATAGTAATTCCCCTGAATACACATTTGTCAGATCATTTATTCTTAGTTTTGATCTTACTCAGCAAAGTTAGAAGTTATTGAACAAAAAATAGGAATTGACGCTTGTTGATTTTTATTTAAAGGTCACTGGGGTGAGGGTGAGCGTGCACTTCTCACACTGGTGGTGGCATTTGGTGTTCCATTGGTGAGAGGGTTGCCACCTCATCACTTTAAACCCGAACGCATAGGAATTACACAGGTTCTGAGGCTAATTTAATGCAGATAAGGCACCAACTGAGTTTAATTACCACCTTAATCGGCCACAGAACCTGTGTAATTCATATGTGTTCAGGTTTAAATGGATGAGGTGGCAACCCTCATTGGAGAATTATTCACAAGACTATAGAAGAAATACTACAGTCGGCGGCATCTCCTTCAGTGGTCCAACAACGTGCAATTAAAATCAGACAGAAGGTAATAGTTGATCTGGGGTGTCCAGAGTCCTTTGAATTTTTATAAACAATATTTAAGGGGCACTGACATTACATAGGTAGTTAATTTTCAGTAATTTTGGGAGTAGATGATCACCACACTCTAGCGAGAACTTGTTTGGCTACATATATTTCACATTTATAGGTTAATAGGCAGGTTATTCCTCAGGTCATGAGTTTAACAACATAAACTTACAATAGCTGGTCCATATCCAATCCAAAAGTTTATTGTCGTGTAGCTTGACCACATTTTATCACTTGACATTTAGCTCTACTAACGAAAATATAAAAACTTCTCAGCCAGAAGAGTTGTACTGTACATGGCCCATGATGGGGGTTTGTCTGCACATGACACTTCTAGAGGTTTCTCTGGTATCTATTCCTATTGTGGACACTGACATCTAAATCTGGCATAAACCACAAGTGTCAGATAAAGTACCTGTAGACTCAAGCCCTGTACACACGATCGGATTTCCTATGGATTCTAATCCGATGGATCTTTCCATCGGAAATCCGATGAAGCTGACTTCCATCAGTCTTGCCTACACACCATCAGTCAAAAATCCGACAGTCCCAAACGCTGTGACGTAAAACACTCCGACAAGCCAAGAAAAATTAAGTTCAATGCTTCTGAGCATGCGTCGACTTGATTCTGAGCATGCGTGGGTTTTTTGTCCGATGGAGTTCCACACAGACGATCGGAATTTGCTATCGTTTTTTTTTCCCATCGGATAAATTTAAAACATGTTCTATTTTTTCTCACCGATGGAAAAAAGGCCGATGGGGACCATACACGATCGGTTTGTCCGATGAGTCTGTTTTCATCGGTAAAACCGATCGTGTGTACACGGCATAAGGCTTCATGTACACGGGACGTTGTTCAACCTCTCCTGAACGATTTAACTTGACAGCTGGAAACTGTCAGTTTTGCCACGTTTACATGCCGCGTTTAACCATGTTATGGCGTAAACGCGTTTACATGCCGTGTTTGGCCGTCCGTTTACCAGCAGCAGAGTACATGAGGCTTTTAGGCCTCATGTACACTGCTGCTGGTAAAAGGACGTTTAGGAGCAGTTGGCCATTTTTTTCAACTGCTCCTGAACTCTCTTCTATGTTATCTTATCAGTACATGTACACAGGGTCGTTTATAGGCAGTTGTTTAGAGGCTTTTTCTGGAACCCAAAAAAAATGCGTTCAGAAGCTGTGTTTAGAGGCAACTAGCATTTAGCAGCATTTTGTTTACAGACTTTTTTCATTTTAACCAAAATAATATATATATATATATATATATATATATATATATATATATATTTTCAAACGCTTCTAGACGCAAATGCAGCTAAACGGACATTTTTAGATGCCAGTTTCTAGCTGTCAAGTTAAATCGTTCAGGAGAGGTTGCACAACGTCCCGTATACATGAAGCCTTAACATGTCCCTACATGCCCAATAAGGCAGAGGCAAGGCAAGGTCGTTTCCATTTATTAAACTGGTGATTGCAGATTGGATTTAGCAGACCGCCTATCATTGTCTGTATGCTCTATTATATCAAGTCACTAATCAAAGGAGGAAGTGTGGATACACAACTTAGTTAATTTTATATTCAATTTGGCAACAAGAACATGTGTTTCCGAAGGACATGACTCTTGGATATTGTTTGGGTGGGGTAGATTTTTTTTTTCAAATAATTGTGTTTAGCTGTATTTATTTTTGTGTAGGGTGCCGATTGACCAGTTAATACAGATTTGTTGAAATCTGTTGAAGATCAAGGCACCTATTAGGCATTAGCAGATCTGGAGACCAGATTTGGAAGTGCATATTCAGGTCACATGTGGCCATATAATCAATGATGGGGCATGTTTTGTAATAACTACTCAGTGTACTGTATGGTGTGTAAATAATTACTCAGGCAGCATCCATTGCACATTGCCGCCGCCCCCTCCCCCCACTGGTTAATAATGTTCCTGACTCCCTTTTGCCCAGTGGCGACACCACCCCCCTGAAAAATGCCGCCCAAGGAAAACACCTTGTATGCCTCACGGTAGATACTCCTCCACCCATTTTATCCCCCTGCTCAAAGCGCCTGTCAGCCACCTCACCCCCACATCCTCAGCAGTGCCTTCCACCCAAATCACCCCTCTATCACAACACCACCCTCTGCCATAGATCCAAACTCACAGGGCCCCTCACCCTCCTGGCCAAAGTACCTCCCAGCACCCTCTCCTACAGCAATTCACAAGACCCTGTCACAGCACCCCCTTACCCCCCTGGTTACGGCGTCTTTCAGTCACCTTATCCCCTCGTAAAAACATCTGCTATCCACCTAACCCCTCCACAGCACCTTTTACCCAAAATTACCCATCATCACAGAGCCCAACACCTACTTCACAGCACCCTTCAACCACCAACCCCCCCTTTCCCATCTGCAACTCCTCCCACCCATATCATCCCTCCCAGTCAAAACACCTGACAGCCACCCCCCACCCCCCCCCCCCAAATACAGTTCCTCCTTCTGCCAAAGCACCTCCCACCCACCTCACTCATTTTGCTCAAAGCTTCTGGCAAAACAGTGCCTCCTTCCCACCTCACCTTCATACTCTGCCACAGCACCTCCAAATTCCCCCCCACCTCACCACTTCCCTGCCACAACACCCACCCCCTCCGGTATTAGTGCCTCCCACCCACTTTAAAACCCCCCTTCCAATCAAAGGGTCTACACTCAATGCCTTCCTGTCCACACAGTGCCTTTGTCACAAATCATCCCCCTGTAAGGTCTACAGTCCACGTCATAGCACCCCTCAACCATACACCATAGTCCCCTGCTTTGCCACAGTGCCTCAACCCAGCCACAGCAACCACTTTAGATTGCCCCTCACCCATCCACCTCAACCCCCTGATCAAAGCCTCTCCCAGCCCCACATCTATCCATTCCAGTGCATTCCACCCAATTCACCCCCTCACCACAGTGCCTACCATCCACCTTACAGCGCTGCTCAACCACCACCCCCCATCCCCTCTTTCTCAGTTGCAGCACACTTATTCTCTTTCAACCACCCAGCCAAAGCTCCTGACATCTCACCCCCCCCAACTCAAATTCTGCTCCCCCAATACAGCTCCCCTTCCACCAACTCTCCCCCCTCACTACAGATCTTAACACCAAGTTCACCGCACCCTTCAACCACCAACCCCCCTTCCATTCCCATTTATAGCTCCTCCCATCCTCATCAACGCTGTGGTCAAAGCGCCGGATAGGCATCTCTTCCCCCACCACAGTGCCTCCTACCCAAATCACCTCCTGACCAGAGTAACTACCACCCCACCCCTCAAATGTGGCGGGCCGGGGAAGGGGCAGGTTATAGATGTTTGCCGATTGGCTAAGCAGGCAGAGTAACTCATCAGCAGCTCCACCCTATGACCCAGATGAGCAGCGCTATTGGTTACTATGCTGCTCATCTAGAATTATAGTTTTCTTTATGGACATGTGTTCATGAACCCACCCAGCAGCACTTAGAGCAGCATGCTTGAATACACTTCAGCATCGGGACAGTTGGCAACTCTGCTAATTTAGTGGGAGGGCAAGGACGCCACTGACTGAGTGTATCACAAGACTGGAGTTCATGATCCAAGCTTAGCTTGGAAGAAATGAGTCACGATTCGATTCAGCAATTTGAATCATTTCATTGAACTGATCCAAATGATTTGAATCACTAAAAAGAATCACTTTTCCCAAGTCTACTAGAGACCCACACAACAAAAAGTGTTGCTTGGATGGAGCATTGTCTTAAGCCTTAAGGTGTTCTTGGCAATGTACATACTAGGGCCCCAGAACACCAAGGGTAAACTCGACGAGCTGGAATTTCTTAATCTAAAAGATTAGTCTCTTAACATGAGACATCTGCTACTAATTTATTGTGGGTTATCTGGTCATAGCGAGGTGTCGGGAAGGAAAAATTATGGTATTTTAGAACATTTATTTTCCATTTTATGCTTGTTCAACAGCCTGCAATTGAGATCTTTACTTGATTACAGACCTGCCAACACTGATGCTCTGACACATTGAGGTGTGTCAGATACTTGGTTTCCCTGCTGGACGATGTGGTTCCTCCTGCTGACCTCTATGACTCTACAGGACACACAATACCTGTTTTCTTCTATCTTGCTTGTTTCTCATTTTCAGTATAATGAACACTTCATCGTCTGCTTTTCACATGGGTCTTGTGAAGATGTTCTAGAACTGTACTAATTTTGCAGATAAGAAACTGATAATTCCTTTGCCCAAGTTCACCCTAATGCAGTGCGGGAAACCCCGTGATCCGAGTACGTTTCTCACACCGAATTAAAATCGCACTGCCCTTTGCAATCTGCTGCGGGTGTCAGTGCAATCTTAACAGCACCCTAAATGCATTGCATTTGCCCGCACCATATCGATTGGTACACAAGTACCATGTGATCAGGTTGCAGTGCGGTTCCAAAATTGATGCATGCATGACTTTGGTGTGATGCAGTTTCGCACATCAATAGCATGTGAATTGATTAAGAACACGGCGCAGTACCTGTGCAATTCACATGCGACTCAGTGTGAACCGAGGCATAATGTACACCATTTGCAACTGTGTTATCCAAGCAGGCAAAAGTATAGAGAGCAGAAGGAGCCATTGGAGTTAATGGCTAGCTTTATTTACAGCTGGATTTCAGCTTTAAGTTATTTCAGGAAGTTTTGCTCAGTGTATGTTTAAGGGGTAATTTCACCCAAATAGATATTTTGTGTAGGCAATGGGAGATTGAATAATTTACAAATTTCTTAACACACAGGGGTTGATTTACTAAAACTGGAGAGTGAAAAATCTGGTGCACCTCTGCGTAGAAACCAGTCAGCTTCCATCTTTTTTTAGTCAAAGGTTAATGGAACAAGTTAAGTTAGAAGCTGATTGGCTACCATGCAGAGCTGCACCAGATTTTGCACTCTACAGTTTTAGTAAATCAACCCCACAGTTGGGAGATTTCTGCACCCTAACTCCCAGCTATGGTTACCTGCTGCCATTTTAAGAAATCTCAGTCTCCCTGGCAGATTTTTAGTTAGTGCACAGGGAATGAAGCCTGATGTAAGAGTTGCAAACCTCAAATGGAAGTGTGATCTCCAACTTAAAGTAGTTAGTGCGGCCTCCATCTTATATAAACCAAATAAAAAAGCAGCACTGCTCACATGCTCCTGTCAGATATACTGTCCAGTTCTACCACTGCTTCTAAGTCACTGATAATAGCACATCAATCCCGTCCATATAGCCACAAATGTTTCCCAGGGCTGCACACCAATATAGTAAATCACAAAATGACTTCAGCTGGCTATCCACCAATTAGGAAAGCCCCTCTAACATGTTTCACCCATGCAGAATTAAAGCCGAGTTCCGGCCATTTTTTTTTTTAAATAACCCCCGTTACCGTCACAGCTCATAGATTATACATCGGCATGTGTTGTCTATTGTACTGATTTTGGTCTCAGTTCCCCTTTCATTACTTACTAGAAACTCCAGATTCAGCATGCAGCCATCCTGATTGTGAGCATCTGAAGCCTGCTGGGAGTCTCCATGTACAGCTAGCTACCTAGGATGCACCTCTCGATCTCGCGCATGTGCAGTGAAACGAATCGCAGGCCACTGTGTGTTTAGCAGGTTGCCATGGCGACCGCCTAGCATAGTGTAATTTCCGGTTGCGAAATAACGCGATGCTAGCAGTGGGGGATGTCTATTGACTCCTGGGATTGATGACACAGCTATGGAGCCAAAGGAAAAGCGAATATGACGTAACGCGTCAATGCAAGGTTGGACGTAAGTGCAGGCTTTAGGCTACAGAAAAGGTAGAAAATGGGGAAAAAAAAAAAAAGATTCTAAAATGAATTGGGGTTCGATCATCTATAATTGCAGCCATTGTTGTAATTTAGGCTGGAACTCCGGTTTAATCATAGAGGCCACTATCATCAAAGCAGAGTTCCAGCCTAAATTACAACAATGGCTGCAATTATAGATGACTGCACCCCCATTCATTTTCTGAAAACTTTTTTTTTTGCCATACGTCAGGTCATAGCCGTTTCATCAATCCCAGGAGTCAATGGGCATCCTCCGCTGCTAGCATCATGTTATTTCGCAACGTCAAATGATGCAACGCTAGGCGGTCGCCATGGCAACCTGCTAGACACACAGTGGACCGTGATTCATTCCCACTGCGCATGCGCGAGAACAGGAGCCTGAATGCAAACATTGTACGTTCGGGGCTGGTCACCTGCACACCCGTCTGTGCAGTCATTGCATCCTAATACACTTGAGTTTACCTGCATGGAGCACCTGGAGTCTAGAGAAGCTGGGGTAAAAAAAAAAAAAAAACAGCCCTTTTTTTTGGTATACGGGCCTCAGTGCCCATGTGAACAAGGCCTGAAGAACATTTGGACCCCTTTCACACCGGGGTGGTTTTCAGGCGCAATTGCGCTAAAAATAGCACCTGCAAACCGACCCTAAACAGTGGCTGCTGTTTCTCCAGTGTGAAAGCCCGAGGGCTTTTACACTGGAGCGGTGCACTAGCAGGGCCGCTCCAAAAGTCCTGCTAGCCGCATCTTTGGAGCGGTGTGTATACCGCCCCTTTACCGCTTCTGCCCATTGAAATCAATGGGACACCGCGGCTATACCGCCCGCAATGCGCCTCTGCAGAAGCGCATTGCGGGCGGTATTAGCCCTTTTTCGGCCGTTAACGGGGGTTAAAACCGCACCGCTAGCGGCCGAATATCGCCGCAATTCCGATGGTATAGTGCTGCCAAAAATAGCGGCGCTATACCGCCAGCGCACCTCGCGCCCCAGTGTGAAGGGACCTTAATGAGCAGGAGACTCAGTGGTACAGCCCATTGACTTAAAATGGAAAGAACAGAACTAGGCAACTCCTAATAAAAACAACATCTGCTACCCTAAAAAATACTATACACCAATACAGATGAATTGTTCTGAAGAGTAAACATTGTCCTGTTATAGTAAAAAGGTAGAACTTTATTTTAATAAAAAATATATTTATATCTAAAAAAAAATATCAAAATTAATCAGAAAATATCTTTTTCCTGAGGTAGTTTATCCATCGCTCAACTGTTCCCAGTTCCATTGAATTCCATTCAGTACTAGGGATCTAGAAAGACAAAACAAAATGAATTAGTCCTGGAACCAGATGAAAGCCTCTGTATCACTGTGCATTAAAGAGTTACTAAACCCACAACAGTAAAATCAGTCTGTATATGCAGCAAAGCATGCTTGTTATACTCACTCTAGAACCTAAAAAGTTAAGCCTCTGCATTGTGTAAAAAGTCTGTTTGATCCGGTCTCCTCTGATACTCCCCCTCTTCTACTGTCCCCAATCCATCTTCTGATAGTACAGAGCCTTTAGAGTTACTCTGCACATGCTTGGTTTGGTGTGTATTGCTAGAGAGTTTTTTTTTCTTGGAAGGGTGCATGTGATCAGTACAGGGCCAATTAGCACTGTCCAGGCAGAGGGTCAGGGGTCCTACAGCCTCATAGGACAGTCAAAATAGAATGAAAACTCCTCCTACAAGCTTTAACCAGACACTGATAGAAGTCACAAGACTGCTATATACTACTTTTGAGAAAAGGTATTTAGCAGTTTGTATTTATTAAAATAATTGCATTTCCAATGTTCTGTGTACTGTGGGAGACCCGATATAGTGAATGCAGGGTCCTGGGTTTAGTAACACTAACTTTTTCATAATTAAATAAAAACATTTTAAAAGTTGCAGGAGCAAAAAAAAAAAAAAAAAACACAAAAGGGTCCTTTCACAGAAACGTTCTGCAGGGGGTCCACGAGCTGAATCACAGAGGAACAGCACAGATGTCACAAAAGTAATTTGTATAAATATTTACGTTGGACTGTAGTGAACCCATGTTGGATGTATGGGCTGCCAGATATAAAACGGACTTGTGTTTGTTTACAACAGGCTACCTCCGATCAGTCATGTCACAAAGCAAGATTATGCAACTCCAATGCATGTACACAAGAGAGTTTATTCCTCCCAATATCAAGAAGTACTAATAATGTGCATTGAGCCCCACATGTACAGCTCAGTGTACATTCAAAAGAAAGTTGTAAAAAACTGAGCAGGAAGGTAAAACATTATTACAGAAGTGACAAATTGGGGAAGATTTACTAAAACTAGAGCACTCATAATCTGGTGCAGCTGTGTCGTGGCCAATTAGCTTCAAACTTCAGCTTGTTCAAGTAAAAGAGTAACGTTTTTTTGTTTTTTTTTAATTATACTTGCCTAGGTGGATGCAGCATCGGTCCAATGCTGCATCTGTCCCTGTCGGCTCTAAAACTGAGAACTGAGCGATCAAAGAAAGACAGCTCTGTGAGCAGAGAGCTAGTGACGGTCAGTCATCGGCTCTCTGCTCTGCTCCCTTCAGTGGAGTGCTGAGCTGTGGAAGGGGTGGGAGTGGCTGGTTCAGGCTCTCAGCGGCTTGCTGAGAGGCTGAGCTGGGTGCTGGTCCAGGCATCTGGGTAGATCCTGGCCAAATGGTTGCAATCTTTCCCCAGCCTGGACCAGCCCTGTTACTTCAGCTGACAGCAGGCTTCAGCCCGCTGTCTGCTGAAAACCGGTCACAGGAGTGCAGAACGAACTTCACTCCTGTGATCCAAATGAGCTTTAGCTGTATGTACTTCTCCTTTAAGCTTTGACAAAAAAACCTGGAAGCCGATTAGTTTCTACACCAGATTTTGCACGCTCCGGTTTTAGTGACCCCCCCCCCCCACACTCCTTCTGCAATAAATAGGCTTTCCTGCTTAAAACATTTTGAAAGCTTGAAGAGGAAGTAAACCCTGATGGGTTTTACTTCCTTTTTTTGCTACATGAACAGCCTGCAAATGTAAAGCATAATGGGCTAGTATGCATTGCATATTAGCCCATTAGTGACACTTACCTGCAAAAGAATCCAGCGATGTCCCCACAGTAGGAAGCATCCATCTTCTGTCCCCTCTTCCTTCCGGGCTGCGGACTCCGTCGCTGCGATTCGCCGGAGCCGCGTGACGTCACTTCCGTGCATGGCACGAGAGCCGCAATTCACGGCACAGGCTGGGGAAGAAACGGCACTTAGTGTCGTTTCTTCCCCGCGCATGCACCGTTGACATTTGCGGCGGACTACAAGTGAAATATCTCCTAAACGGCGCACGTTTAGGAGATATTTCCACTACCTATAGGTAAGCCTTATTCTAGGCTTACCTATAGGTAGAAGTAGTCAAAAGCAGTTTACATACACTTTAAGTACTAGTGGCCACCTTTTAGGATAAAGTTTGTTTACGTAGACCATTGCAAGTTTTGTTTACCTGAATCACATGATATCCTAGCATTTCTAGATGTCTTTTCTTCATGACTGTCAGTCCCGTGGGATGTAAAGAGTTTCTGCAGTATTCTATTGGATAAAGAAAATTCACAGCAACCCTGACAATATTAAAAACAATGCGTTATTTATGTGGCTGAAATAAGCCTTGGTGGTCATATTTTAATAAAATTTCTCATACATATGTGTAGCCACTAGAGCAGCCTTTTTAAACCTTTTCAAAAAAGGAGGAGCCCTTGAAATAATTTTCAGATCTTAGAGGATTCCTGCCAACAGTTATTATAACTACAGCTCACAGGGCATCAGAGTTGAAAGCAAGTGGTCAATAGAGGAATAAAAGTATAAGAAAATCGGCTACTCTGTATTTAACACCCTGACCGTGTACCCTGGTGGTCAGTGGCGGAACTACCGCCATAGCGTCCCACGCGGGCGCTATGGGGCCCGCAGCCGAGTGGGGCCCGGTGAGTCGGCGTGCAAGTGACTGTGCGGGCGGCACGGTGGGTGAGCCGCCGAGCTGCCCATCCGCTCGGCGCTCGCACAGTCACACTGACTGTGCGAGCGGATACAGCTGGGCGGCTCGGCAGGCGAGAGAGCGGACGGGAAGCTGCCAGCTGGGAGGCTCGGTGGGTGGACTGGCCAATCAGCAGGTGGCGGAGCAGAGAGATGACATCATCTCTCACCGCCCGCCGAGCCGCTCTGCATACCGGCAGTTCCGCCCTCACTCACTGTACAGGCATCTCTCTGCTGCCCAACTCAAACTGGGACACAGGAAGTGACAATCCCCATTCCACACCTTAGCAGGAAAGTGTCAATCTGCAACTTGTGGCAGGTGACGTGGCAAGTGGACAATCCGCAATGTGTGGCAGGTGACGTGGCAAGTGGACAATCCGCAACTTGTGGCAAGTGGACAATCCGCAACTTGTGGCAGGTGACGTGGCAAGTGGACAATTTGCAACATGTGGCAGGTGACGTGGAAAGTGAAAATCCGCAACTTGTGGCAAGTGACAATCCGCAACTTGTGGCAGGTGACGGGGCAAGTGGACAATCCGCAATGGGTGGCAGGTGACGTGGCAAGTGGACAATCCGCAACTTGTGGCAAGTGACAATCGGCAACTTGTGGCAGGTGACATGGCAAGTGACAATCTGCAACGTGTGACAAGTGACAATCTGAATCTGGTGGCAGGCGGCGGTGGCAAGTGACAATCTGCATCTGGTGGCAGGCGACGGTGGCAAGTGACACACCCAGGGCTTCCACTGATTCTGCATTATGGTTTAATTTTCTATAAGAATGTAATAATAGAAATAATGCGCTACAATCATCCTGACACCAAAACAACCATGGTGCCATGATGATTGAAGCGCTAACACCAGCCATTTCCCAAATAAATTGCCTGCAAAAAATCGTATATTTTCTGGCAGTTCCCCTCCCGAGACAAGACTCTGCATCTGCCCCTGCAGTGAGGATGAGGAATGTAAGTTTACTGTTAAGCCTCCCGGGCCCTGTGAGTCCGGCCATGTCCCGACACACGCAGCCACATACAGCAGGAGGCAGGAGAAGAGAGCAGAGTGGGCGGGGCAGAACGCTTAAGCATGCCTGTGAAGGGACATTGTTTTCGGCACATGAGGAGGCTCTGGAGTCTGGACAGGAGGTAGGAAGGGAGTGGAAGACTGTCATCTGTTTTGCACTGTGTTGCTATTTTTGTGAAGAAAATGTTTGCTATATTTTTTCATTAGGATCATTTTGGCACAAAGAGAGGGGAGCAATGGCAGGTTCAAGGGTGCAGATGTTCCTAAGACCTTAAGAATAAACTTGATCAAACTACCATTAGGGCCACTGTTCATCATTGCGGTCTTATTTCTCCCTTGTTTGTCTTGTATTTACACATAAGTTTAATCAGAACAGAAATTGGTTAGAAGGCATGGAGGTCAGCAATGTGTGTCCTTCAGGGGCTGCATACAGTATACTGCATACTTTGTTGGTCGAAATTACTATAAGCTATTGCCTGGGTAATGTGCCACATGGGTGTGGTAATCTGTTGTTCAATTGCATTAGTTCATTTTTTTTGTGGGGGGGGGGGCTGTTTGCAGGGGGGTGCCATAAAACATTTTGCTATGGGGCCCTGTGATTTCTAGTTACGCCCCTGAGTGTAGACACTGGTGGTCAGTAAAGTGCTCAATTACATTAGTGGTCATTGAAGATCTGCCCTCCTCCCAGCTTAGTGGTCATTGGAGAAAGGCCCCAATACCCTAAAGCCTCGTACACACGGCCGGCAATCCCCTCAGGGAAAAGAACTTTGGTTTTCCTGACGGGATTCCTGGCAAGCTTTCCTTGCTCGCCGAGTGTACACACGGCCATTCAAAATAACTGCCGTTCTTTTGAATGGCAAGAATGTGGTGAAGTCATCGACTACGACGAGCATGCGCTCGTCACATTCTATGCCGTCGCCGCCATCTTGCTACACCCTACACTACCCTTGTAAGCTACCACGCATGCGTCAAAGTCTCATCGAGCATGTGCGGACTTATCTGGGACAGGTAAGCATACACACACTCACCGTTTTCTTGGCAGGAAACACTCTGCCGAGAATCCCGATGAGAAAATAGAGAGCAGGTTCTCTATTTTTTCCGTCGGAATTCCCGGCAGTTTTCTCGCTGAGAAACCATACACACGGCCGGTTTTCTCGGCATATAGCTCTACCAGCAGCTTTCTTGCCGAGAAAACCGGCCGTGTGTACGAGGCTTAAGACTTTCTCTGGTGGAATCCTAGGGTTTTGGAGAATCCCGATTGAAAAAAGCTGTACCAGAGGGTACACTCTTTGTAACAGAGCATGTGGAGATTGTAAGGCTAGGTCAGTGTTTCTCAACTCCAGTCCTCAAGGTGCCCCAACAGGTCATGTTTTCTGGCTTTCCACTATTTTGCACAGGTGATTTAATCCGTTTCACTGCCTTAGTAATTACCACAGCCATTTCATCTGAAGGAAATCCTGAAAACATTACCTGTTGGTGCGCCTTGAGGACTGGAGTTGAGAAACACTGGGCTAGGTTCACACTGTTGTGGGTGCAGGACAGCAGGTAAATCGCACCTGTTCCTGCACCTGCAACCACCCGCAGCCAAACTTCACTGCTCCTTTGCAGATACGCTGGGCTGCCATTTAATCTTAATAGCAACCCCACGCATTTGAAACTGCAGTGCATTTTGTAGAGATGCACCAACATTTTGGTAGCCGAAAATGGTGTTATTGGGATTTTGCCAATAAGAGAAAAGGGTGCCAATAATGGCACCGAAACCACATGTGATTTGGCCATGATGTTGCTGCGATTTTTATCATGATTTTACTATTGCACCTTCTTCCCATTCCACCACCTCAAGGCTACTCTGGCAGACCATTATTAAAGCTCATGGTCTCAAGTATCAGGTTTCATTCATTTCCATTAAAGTGCAGTCTACTAGATCTGGCTTTTAGGCAACAAGCAACTGTTTCCCAGCTTTGCAAGGCCACCTGGTCTTCTGTTCACACTTATCAAAGTTCTACTACATGAACGTTGCGGCCTCATCCAATACCACCTTCGGATGTAAGGTCCTTCAGCCAGCTAGTTCTCTGTTTTTATGGGCCTGTTATGCCTCCTTAGGCCCCATGCACACGAGACGCAGGTGCAAACTCTGCTGAACACACGTTTTTAAACGCTGAAACCGGCGTTTATAAACGCGCGTTTTGCCGCGTTTGCGGCCGCGTTTAACCGCGTTTGCGTTTATAAGCGTTTCATCATAGACCCTCCCTAAGCTCAAAAAACAGTAAATTTTAACCATTTCAGCCAGTTTGTGAGACCAGAGTGAGTAGCAGCAGCTGAGAGAGCAGCAGTGTACTTGTATTTAGCGTATCACTTGCCACATCATCTGCCACAAGTTGTGGATTGTCCACTTGCCACGTCACCTGCCACGTCACCTGGCCACATCACCTGGCCACGTCACCTGGCCACGTCACCTGCCACAAGTTGTGGATTGTCCACTTGCCACGTCACCTGGCCACATCACGTGCCACGTCACCTGCCACAAGTTGTGGATTGTCCACTTGCCACGTTAACTGGCCACGTCACCTGGCCATGTTACCTGCCACGTCACCTGGCCATGTTACCTGCCACGTCAGCTGCCACAAGTTGTGGATTGTCCACTTGCCACGTCACCTGCCACGTCACCTGGCCACGTCACCTGCCACAAGTTGTGGATTGTCCACTTGCCACGTCACCTGCCACGTCACCTGGCCACGTCACCTGCCACAAGTTGTGGATTGTCCACTTGCCATGTCACCTGGCCACATCACGTGCCACGTCACCTGGCCACGTCACCTGCCACAAGTTGTGAATTGTCCACTTGCCACGTCACCTGCCACGTCACCTAGCCATGTTACCTGCCCACATTACCTGCCACGTCATCTAGCCACGTCACCTGCCACAAGTTGTGGATTGTCCACTTTCCACGTCACCTGGCCACATCACGTGCCACGTCACCTGCCACAAGTTGTGAATTGTCCACTTGCCACATCACCTGCCACGTCACCTGGCCACGTTACCTGCCACGTCACCTGGCCACGTCACCTGCCACGTCACCTGGCCACGTCACCTGCCACAAGCTGTGGATTGTCCACTTGCCACGTCACCTGGCCACATCACCTGGCCACATCACCTGACACAAGTTGTTGATTGTCCACTTGCCACGTTACCTGCCACAAGTTGTGGATTGTCCACAATGCAATGCAAGCAATTACAGTTTTCTTTTATATTTTTTAATAGTTTTTCATCATTTGCCATCATTTTTGAGATTTCTAATGTTAAAAAATAGGTCACCTTTAAAAACGCTTATAAACGCAAACGCGGCAAAACGCCGGTACCGCGTTTAGCCGCGTTTAGCGTCTGAAACGTGGAAAACTTTTGCGTCTGAACCCATTTATTTGCTTCTGGAAAAACGAGGTTAAACGCAACTGCTTGTAAACGCCAAAAAACGAGAGTGTGTTCATGGACACATAGGATAACATTGAATGGGTTCAGGAGCAGTTGAAAAAAGCGTCCAACTGCCTCTGAACGCGCGTTCAACAGCAAATAACAGCGTCTCGTGTGCATGGGGACTTGCATTGTGCCCTAAAGATAAATTAACATTGGATCGCTTGGAGTACTTGTCGTAAAATACTTTCCTTGGAGTCTATTGAAGGAAATAGGTCTCACCCCTCTAATTAGAGGTAGTGGGAGGAGTTATCCTAGAATGGCCTCTGATTTGTTTGCCAGTGTCAAATCCTCCTGGATTGGCAGCAGTCTAATATAAAAAGGTAAATAAACCAACTACAGCTAAAAAGGAGCATGGCACTGCCTACTTGCCTGTATGGTTGTGGTGACCATTCCCTTTCTCCTCCAGCGATGCACCCTTTTTTCCCCAAAAGCCAGTTTAAAATAACCACTGTGCATACAGCTGTTGTCGGTGCAAATCTGGGTTATTCCAAAGCCGATGCTACACATGCATGCACGATAGTTATGCCATTTTCAAACAAAGCAGCCCCATTTTTTCATTCTGACTCCCAACCAGCTAAGCCAGCACCCCTACTCATGCAAAATGTTGGCCCCATCCCAGTGCCATTTTGAAAAGCCATTGCTGTAGAAAAATATTCCATTGTGCACACCTGACAGCAGCAACATCTTGAACAAGTACAATAATTATTTTCTTTTACTTTGCAAGCAAACTCTAGTTTATTTTGAATGGTACCCCAAATGCAAATCCACTGTGCAACTCATTTTCAATAGCACCCCGAAACACCTCTACAGCACAATCCAATTAAGAAGCACCTGGATGCACATGCATAATAGATTATGTTAACACACCACCATGCATTGAGATGCACTTGTAAATCTACTGTAGATACCTTTTTAGAAAATGAATGACAAATGCGGCACCAACACATGTAATGTGTGCCGCCACAATGCATTGTTGTTAATAGGCTTTTAGGCTGCATATGTTGCTGTATACATGTGACACAGTTATCGCTTCTTATGTTTCTGCTACAAACCTATTGATGCTGCCTATAACAGTGGAAGCATTTCCTAACCAGGGTGACAACGTGGGATGGTGGCTGCCAAACTTAAAGCAGTGTTGTCACACATTCCTACTTGGCACACAGTCTTTGCTTCTTGCATTGCATTTTTGTAACTGTTGGCTAAATGCTTAGTTCTTCTCATTATGGCTGTCATGGTCAGCATTGCCTCTCAAGCCTCGTACACACGGCCGAGATTCTCGTCGGAAAAAACATGTCGTTTTTTTCGACGAGATTCTTGGACAAGAAACTTGTCCCGGCCGAGTGTACACACGCTCGATTCAAAGAACCCGCGGTTCTTTGAATGGAGCGTACGCGGTGACGTCATCGACTACGACGAGCATGCGCTCGTCACATTCGATGCCGTCGCCGCCATCTTGGTATACCCTACCTATGCCTAGGAAGCTACCGCGCATGCGTCAAATTCATTTCGAACATGCGCGGGCTTCCGGGAGGACAGGTAAGTGTACACACACTCACTTTTCTCGACGAGAAACATGCCGACGAGAATCACGACGAGAAAATAGAGAGCAGGTTCTCTATTTTCTCGTCGAGATTACTTGTCGGTTTTCTTGACGAGAAAAGATACACACGAACGAGGTTCTCGGCAAGACATCTCTGCCAGCAAGTTTCTTGCTGGTTCTTGCCGAGAAACTCGGTCGTGTGTACGAGGCCTCACTCTTGATTGACACCTTTGACAGACATAAGAACAGCAGCAAGGTGTGAAGAGAGTTGGAGTTTTCTTGTCATCTGGAGAGGATGTGCAGGGCAGACACCTCTTGTCTCCACCAGTGCAGCCATTATCATGGAAAAAAGAGTTAGAATTTAGTGACTGCTTTTAAAATCTTTGAAAATAAGGAAAAACAATCTGATTATTGGAAGGATTAGCTTTTAAAAGCAGCTGCCAAAAGGACCCCCTTTCTACTGCTAAGCTGCATCTTTCTGCCCATGTTACACCCATATCTAGAGTAAGGATGAGCTCCTGCGTGTTGGCATAGAACACGTGCAGAGCCCACCAGGAAGTCGGCACCACGCTGCGCTAATCACAGCCAGGGAGACATTTCCCGATCTCTGCAGCCGAGCATCAGGACAATGTCTCCCTGCCTGTGATTAGGGCAGCACGGTGCCGACTTCCTGGCGGGCTCTGCACGTGTACTATGCGAACAGGCCAGAGCTCATCCTTGATCTAGAGTATAACATGGCCAGAGTCCACATCCCTTCACCTAGGTAGAGAAAGATCCATGCAGAGGCCAGTGGACCCATGATCCACTGATTGCAATTTCAATGCTTTGCAGGCTCCAATAAAAAAAAAAAAGGCAGTTTTGCTTTTTGCCATATGGGTGCATTTAGGATTTTAATTTTTTGCAAATGGTTGAATTCTCCTTTAAAGTGGCAGACTTGAGATCTTTAATAGGGAAACAAAAAACCAACTTCTCTGGGTACTGACCTATGTGCTCCTGGTGGCAAAGGTTTATCTTCCTGCATCTTACTGCCAATCCTAGACTGCAGTTTGGAAACATCCGCAGAAAGCAGGTTTAGGTCCATGTAGGAAATTGGGTTTTTGTTCTTGTCCAGTATACATTCAAAGTCTACAAATGACAAATAGAACACCATATCAAAAAGAGTTTGAGGTGAAATTTCTCTGTTTCTATAAACTACTTTACTAGTATTTCCTGTGTCAGAGGGACAGCTTTAAAAAAATTATAATAACAGTCATGAGAAAAATCTGACATTTTGTTGTTTTCCTAAAATAATCTTGACTGGCAGAATCAAAAAAAAATAAATAAATAATAAAACATTAAGACAGTCGGGGAGGGAGTTAAAATAATTTACTTAGAGCTCATACACACACATTTTTAACGCTGTTTTTAGGGACATCTGGCGCTTTTTTTTCTGCCTCTAATCGCCCCTGCACGTTAGCCTATTTGTTTGTGCACACATAGGTGTTTAGAAGCAGAAAAAACCCACTGCCAAGTGTTCAGGAGCTGCTGCGTTTTGGCAGAAAAAGTGATTGACTCGTGTAGATGCATCTAAACGTGCATAAGCGTTAATTTAAATAGCCAGAATTTTGGCCAATGAAATTAATACATATTCTGTTTTTTCAGTTTTTTGTTTTTTTTGAGGGGAGCAGGGGAGGTTTTTATTTTATTTTCAATACAATCTATAAATTAAAATACACTATATTAACAAAAGTACTGGGGTGCCTGCCTTTACACGCACATGAACTTTAATGGCATCCCTGTCTTAGTCCGTAGAGATCAATATTGAGTTGGCCCACCTAACAGCTTCAACTCTTCTGGGAAGGCTGTCCACAAGGTTTAGAAGTGTGTCTATGGGAATGTTTAACCATTCATCCATAAGCGCATTTGTGAGGTCAGGTACAGATGTAGGATGAGAAGGCCTAGCTCACAGTCTCCGCTCTAAGTCATCCCAAAGGTGTTCTATCAGGTTGAGGTCAGGTCGAGTTCCTTTACCCCAAACTCGCTCATCCATGTCTTTATGGACCTTGCTTTGTGCACTGGTCCAAATCATTTGGTGGAGGGGGGATTATGGTGTGGGATTGTTTTTCAGGGGTTGGGGTTGGCCCCTTAGTTCCAGTGAAGGGAACTCTTAAGGCATCAGCATACCAAGACATTTTGGACAATTTCATGCTCCCAACTTTGTGGAAACTGTTTGGGGATGGCCCCTCCCTGTTCCAATATGATTGCACACCATTGCACAAACAAGGTCTATAAAGACATTAGGGCTGCAACCAACGATTATTTTCATAATCGATTAGTTGGCCGATTATTTCTTTGATTAATCGGATAATAACCTTAAAAAAAGCGTGGTGTGTAATTTAGTTAATATGTAAAGTTTAAAATGAAAGGTATTTTCTTCTTAAAGCGGAGTTCCACCCTTTTTTTATGTTTATTAAAAGTCAGCAGCTACAAAAAGTGTAGCTGCTGGCTTTTAATAAACATACACTTACCTGTTCCACTGTCCAGCAACGCAACGCCCGGAGCTCCGCTCCTCTCCCCCCCTTCTCCGCCGGCGCGTCCATTCACAGTGTGGGCATCCGGCCGTGACAGCTTTCGGCTTCACGGCCGGGCACTCACTGCGCATGCGCGAACGGCGCAGCGCTCTGTGAGTGGACAGGCGATCGCCTGGGACCTGTCACGTCCCAGGTGATCGCCTACAGGGAGGAGCCGCCACAAGGCGATATGACGTATCGCCTAGGCGGCTCCAGGGCGGAAGGAGGAAGTGGGACAGGAAGTCCCACTCCTACTAAAGCCCCCACTCCCCCCCCAAAAAAATTACATGCCAAATGTGGCATGTAAGGGGGTGAGGAGTGGAATAAAAAATAAGTAAAAAAATTGGGTGGAACTCCGCTTTAAATATCTATATGGTAAATGTAAATAACCAACCATATGGTTAGGGAGCAAAATCTCCAATCCACTCTGAGAATAACAGACAGAAGAGATATACTGTATATACTATTAGAGGTTGAATCTCGTAAATATCATCAGACTCAGATCAAATTTTTTATTTAAAAGGAGTTGTAAAGGCAGAAGTTTTTTTATCTTAATGCATTCTATGCATTAAGATAAAAAAAACCTTCTTAGTGTATCAGCCGCCCCAGCACCCCCTAATTACTTACCTGAGCCCTGTCTCTCTCCAGCAATGTCCACAAATGTCTAAGCCGTCTGGGAAACTCCTCCAGATTGGCTGACACACAGCAGTGGCGCCATTGGCTCCTGCTGCTGTCAAAGTCTGTCAGCCAATCAGGGAAGAGAGGAGGCGGAGCTGGGCCAGGGCTCTGTGTCTGAATGGATACACTGAGCTGTGACGTGGCTCAAGTGCCCCCATAGGAAGCTACTGACTGTTGGGGCACTCAATAGGAGGGAGGGGCCAGGAGCAGCAAAGAGGGACCCAAGAAGAAGAGGATCCAGGCTGCTCTGTGCAAAACCAACTGCACAGAGGAGGCAACTATAACAGGCTTGTTGTTTTTTTATTTTATTATTTATTTAACAAGACTTTACAATCACTATAAAAATAAATAAATAATTAAAGACAGTTTTTGTCGATTTTCAGACAGAACTGTCATATTTTATGTATAACAGACTCCCTTGTCATAGGTAGGTGGCTTGATAAAAGCTACCTGCGCCTGCTTTCACTTATGCTGGCCATACAAAAACAATGTCTTCCTTAAAAAAATATATATAATTTTAAAGTGGAGCTCCACCCTAATTTTTAACTTCTGCTACTCGGATTCCTCCCCCTAAGACAGGTATTTTCACCCACATCCGGGAGTCCTCTCTCCGGGAATCTGCGGGAGTGACGTCACTTCCCCCAGACTTCCCGTAGTGTTCTGGGAGACACTCGGCTCCCAGAACACAGGAGCACCAATCAGAACGGCGCAGCACGACTCGCGCATGCACCGTAGGGAACCGGGCATGAAGCCGCAGGGCTTCACTTCCTGGTTCCCTCAGCGAGGATGGAGGAGGGAGCAGCAGAGCGACGAGCGGTCGCTCGTCCTCTGCTGCGGACGTCGCTGGACTCCAGGACAGGTAAGTGTCCAAATATTAAAAGCCAGCAGCGACGAGAAAAACGATCGTCTGTGGGCTTTTTGCCGTTTTTTTCGACGAGAAAAACGGCATTAAAAACGACGAGAACGAAAAAAAACGGCAAAAAGCCCACAGACGATCGTTTTTCTCGTCGCTGCTGGCTTTTAATATTTGGACACTTACCTGTCCTGGAGTCCAGCGACGTCCGCAGCAGAGGACGAGCGACATGTTCTAATTTTTCTCGTCGTTTTTTTCGACATGTTTTCCGCGGCAGTTTTCCCATAGGGAAACCCTGCCGCCGAGCCCACAGACGGTCGTTTTTCTCGTCAAGAGAAAAAATGACGTGAAAAACGACCGTGTGTGGGGAACAAGCCGTTCCCTCGTTTTTAATGTCATTATTCACGGCGGTTTTTTAACCGCCGTGAATAATGATCGTGTGTAGGCGGCATTAGTTTTATACCCCTATCTATTTTGTATGCCTTCAAAGTCCAATTACTAGCTCCTAGTTTAGAAAATTCACTTATATCGGGACGGTGGCATATTTGTACCAGTGTATCCAAGGTGTCACCCTTTGGGAAGATACACGTAAATAAATTGTAGAATTCTCTTATATGTCCCATAAGGCATTGCTCCTCACACATTCACAAGTTCTCAGGCACCTACTGACAAGTATGAATGGTGTACTGATCTGTATGCGTGCTGCACTGTATTTCCTAAAATGTAAACAAATAATGCATTCTGTATGCAGGCCAACTAATCGGCTGGCCGATTAATCGATTATGAAAATAGTTAACTATTATCATAATCGATTAGTTGTTTCGGCTCTAAAATACATGGATGAGCGAGGTTCTGACAATCTCATAAACCCATATTTTATTCACAATAGAAAATAGAAAACATATCAAATGTTTAAAACTGAGAAAGTGTACCATTTTATTTGAAAAAAATTTGATCATTTTAAAATTGTTGGCAGCAACACATTTTAAAAAGTTGTCACAGGGCCGTGTTCAGAGGCGCAACTAGAAACTTCAGGGCCCCGGTGCAAGAAATCATGAAAGGGCCCCCCCATCAGTGGCAGCGGTGGTGTTGAGGGGGGTGGCAGCGGTGGTGTTGAGGGGGGGTGGCAGCGGTAGTGTTGAGGGGGGGTGGCAGCGGTAGTGTTGAGGGGTGGCAGCGGTAGTGTTGTGCGGGGCAGCAGTGGTGTTGAGGGGGGGTGGCAGCGGTAGTGTTGAGGGGGGGTGGCAGCGGTAGTGTTGTGGGGGCAGCAGTGGTGTTGAGGAGGGGTGGCAGCTGTAGTGTTGTGGGGAGCAGCGGTGGTGTTGTGGGGAGAAGCGGTGGTGTTGTGGGGAGCAGCGGTGGTGTTGTGGGGAGCAGCGGTGGTGTTGAGGGGGGGTGGCATCATCACCTCTGTTGTAGTGGGTAGTGGTGATGGGGGGATAGGGATGAGATCTGCGGTGGTGGGGGGATGGGATCGATTGCAGTGCAAAATGTCACTTGACAGGACTTACCAGCAAATCAATCGATTCCCCCTCAGAAATCCGTCACTGTACCTCCTCCAGGAATGCCTTGCCTCATGGGTAGATGGGACAGGTACTCGAAGCAGCCACAGAGGGGTGAGCTCCTCCCCCGCCTTCACTCAATTGGTGTTTTTCAGTGTACACAGGCAAGCACCTCACGCGGGCAGCAGTACAGGGCCCAGTCGCAAGTGCGACCCTGATAATTCCGCCACTGGCCGTGTTTACCACAGTGTAACCTCCCCTCTTTTTTAACAAAACAAAATGTCTGAGAACTGAGACCAGTTGTTGAAGTTTTGGGAGAGGAATGTTACCCCATTCTTGCCAGATATAAAATTATAACTGCTCAACAGTCCTGGGTCTTTTGTTGTATTTTTCGTTTGAATATGCACCAAATATTTTTAATTGGTGAAAAGTCTGGACTGCAGACAGGCCAGTTAAGCAACCAGACTCTTCAACTACAAAGCCATGCTGTTGTCATAGATGCAGCATGTGGTTTAGCTTTGCTCGGATGAAATATGCAATGCCTTTACTGAAAAAGACATTGTCTGGAAGAGAAAATATGCTGCTCTAAAACATGGAAATATCTTTTAGCCTTGACCTTTCCAGGCCTTGCAAGCTGCTCATTCCATACGCACTAATGCACCCCTATACCATCAGAGATGCATGCTTTTGAATGGAGCACTGATAAGACAGAAGGTCCCTCACAGAATCATGCCTGCCATGCATGCAGTAAAACCTGAGGCCTCAAAGATCACGTGCATCCAATGTTGCGTTTCAGCCTTGTCCCTTGTGCACAGAGATTTCTCCAGATTCTCAGAATCTTTTGATATTGTGTACTGTGATGATATATTTAAAGTGATATAAAAGGCATTTTGTTTTTAATTAACAAACATGTTATACTTACCTGCACGATCCTCCTCTTCTCAGGTCTTCCGCCGGTGCCCCTGGCCCCTCCCTCTTGCGAGTGCTCCCAGAGCAAGAAGCTTGCAATGGGGGCACGCAAGCAGGCTTGTTCCCGAGCCGCAGCTCAGTGTGTCCATTCACACACTGAGCCGCGGTTCTGCCCCGTCCCTCTCTCTCCTCATTGGCTCACTGGTTGTGATTGACAATGCCTCCCGCTGCTGTTTCAGCCAATGAAAAGGGAGAGGCTCTAGTGCACATCGTTGGGTTGCGATGGGGCTCAGGTAAGTATTTGGGGGGGGGGGGGGGCTGCTGCTCAGAGGTTATTTACCTTCATGCATTCAATTCATGAAGGTAAAAAAAAACTTCAGCCTTTAGATGGGCAGATTGGTGAACCTCTGCCAATCTTTACTCTTGAGACACTCTAAGGTTTTTTTTTTTTTTTTTTATGCCCAATCATGTTAATGACCTGTTGCCAATTAACCTAATTAGTTGCAAAATGTTATTCAAGCTCTACCTTGTTCGTGCCCCCTACTTTGACAGATTTTTGACACGTGTTGCTGCCATCAATTTCAAAATTGCCCCCCTTTTTTTTCCCCTCTTAAAATGGTAGATTTTCTCAGTTTAACCACTTCAATACTGAGCACTTTCCCCCCTTCCTGCCCAGACCAATTTTCAGCTTTCAGCGCTGTTGCATTTAGAATGACAATAGCACGGTCATGCAACACTGTACCCAAACAAGCTTTCTTTTGGTGGTATTTGATAACCTCTGGGGTTTCTATTTTTTGTGCTACAAATAAAAAAAAAAAAGACAAAATACAAAAAAAAAAAAAAAAAAAGTTTATTTTTTTCTGTTACAAATCTTTGTAAATAAGTATGTTTTTGCCTTCACTGACTGGCACTAATGTGGTGACACCAATGGACACTCATAAGCGGCACTGATCAGGAGGCACTGGCAGGCATCACTAATGGGCAATGAGTGCCATCCCTATTGGGCATTGATTGGCATCTCCGGTGATCCTGGGTGGGCATCCTCAGGGGGGGGGGGTGCACTGATATTCAATCAGCACAGATCCCTCCTGTCAGGAGAGCAGCTGCTCGGCTCTCCTCTACCCGCATCTGTCAGTGCGAGTAAAGGAAAAGCCAATAAACGGCTCTTCCTATTTACACTGTGATCAGCTGTGATTGGACACAGCTGATCACGTGGTAAAGAGCCTATGTCAGAGGCTCTTTACCAAGATTGAAAAAGCGGTGTGTCAGACTGACACGCCACACCACCGATCGCCACTCTGCGCGCCCCTGCGGGCGTGCACTGGCTTGTTATACTGCTGAACATCATATGATGCCCAGTCAGGATAACTGAACCACTTCCCGGCCGTCATTCTGCTATAGCCTGGGCGGGAAGTGGCTAAACATCTGATATGTTCTCCATTTTCTTTTGTGAGTAAAATATGGGTTTAGGAGATTTGCAAATTATTGCATTTTGTTTTTAATGTAGATTTTTATACAGCGTCCCAACTTTTTTAGAATTAGGGCTGTATGTATGTTTGATTTTTTGACATCCCGCAAGTCTCCTGTGAACATTTTTATTTAGGCTCCATTCACACTAGGCGATTTTAATTGCGGACAGAATCGACCTGACTCTGGCCGCTATTCCAAAATCGTGGAAAAACGCGGGGCGCTTTTGCGATGCTGCTACTTGTTAATAGCACCCCAAAAGCTTCTGCAGTAACAAGTAATGGCATCGCAAATACGTTCCGCGTTTTGCTGTGATTCTGGAATCGCGGGCAGAATCGCGGCGATTCCACCCGTGATTCAAATCTCCTAGGTGTGAATGGAGCCTTAAAACTTTGAAGTTTTCTTTAACCAACATCATATGCAGAGCATAATAATGTTACATATTATTGCTCCATGAAGCTTCTGAACAGTTACTACAAAAAAAAAGCCTTTTCATCCACCACATCCCATACATACCCATAGAAAAACACTCTCTCTAATCAGAGATATGTAAGCACTTTGAAAGTCTCCGAATGGTCTGCGCAGTATGTCCAAGAGTTTTTCTATGCATTGTTTGGACATTTGTTTTACAGAGCAGCCACTGCTGTGATACAGGACATGTCCCTGCAGTACGCCAATTTAAGTTTTTAAGGACGTACATCATACGCCTAAAGTCCCCAATTCGTCACGTTTATTCACATTGTCTTACCTACAGAGTAATAATATGGTGTAACAACGGACATTCTCGTATAATGTATTCCTCCGAGGGCCTCTCCCAACAGTTGCCGAATCTGGTAAAGTATGGGATATTTATGGTCACTGTCTAAAGAGAGGGAAATAAAAAAATTAAATTAAAAAAACCTAATGTCTCATCAGCTGCAAATTCTATTGTATTCACTAGCACAGACCTCTATACCAAATGCCTAAAGTTAACAGTATGAAATTAGTTTCTTTTCCCAAAAAATCCCCTTTAAGAAAACACAAACTATCATGACTGTGCTTATACAGGCATCATCGATGTCCCCTGAAGAGACGTCAGCACAACAAAACGCCACGTTGGGGCGGGCTGACAAGAAGCAACGTCATCCCGCAGTCACAGAAGGAGAGGTATACCTATGTGCACGTGCTGCAGACCCAACAGTAGTGGCGGAGTCGATGGTGCATAAGACTGTGCGTTTAATCCCTGATGCAAGGCTGTGCACAATCTAAGTTTAGTGAGCATTTGTGTAATTTATTGTTCGCTTTTAATAAAGTGAGGTATTCTACACTATGCAAGTTTTCTTTCCTTTTTGGAAAATGTTTTCCTGGAGGAGAAAGAGTGGCTGGTCCGGCTTACTCTCCCTTAAAGGGGGAAAAAGCGCTACATGACCCATATTACTCTACACTAAGGTGGTCCGGTGAGTTGCTCATGCAAAAGGTGGTGGCACACGGGTGTTATTTCACAGAAGAATAAATTGCATTTATTGAAGCATATTAGGAGGCACGGAGCACTGCATTGACATTTTTAATTGACACTTGATTTGCTTTAAAGAGTTTGTCAGAACACAAATTTTTGTATATACACTTCTATGGTATTGACGATATATATATATATATATATATATATATATATATATATATATATATATGAGATAGTATTGATATAATATTGTCATGTGTACCTAATGCTGCTAAGTTTGAAATCTGACAGCTGCCATCTCATCAAACGTTTGAACTTAAGCTGGTCGCACACTTTACAATTTAATCATACAATCTCATTAGATTTAGCAGTAGCTAGTGGCACAGGGGCATACAGTTTTTTTCAGTGACGATACAATACCGATATTTCGGGCACCTCTCCTGCCGATAGCCGATAATTTGTACATGTAAACTTTTCAAAAATAACACCAATTTTATGCACAAATCTGGTATAAAATAAACATGTTAATGTTTAAAATTAAAACAATAAGGGCTCATTCTTCACATGGAAAACACAGATTTCAAAACCGACGTCTCTTTCTGCAGTGCACCATGGTGTGATGAACGAGGTCTAAGGGCCCTTTCACACGGGGGGATCCCGTGATGATCCCCCCCTCCGTGAACATCCGCTTGCTCAGCGGGGATCGCTCCGTTGATCCTCGCTGAGCCGGCGGATGACAGGGCAGTCCCTGCACACTGTGCAGGGACCGCCCTATACACTGTGCAGGGACCACCCTGTCAGATCTCTGCTCTCCTCTATGGGGGGATCAGATGAACACGGACCGTCTGTCCGTGTTCATCCGATCTGCTCTGCAGACAAATGGAAAAAATAGGATTTTCCTCCGTCTGCAGAAACAGAGCATAGCGGACACTGATGAGATCGGATGTCAGCGGATGTTCATCTGCTGACACCCGCCATCCCATAGGGATACATGTATGTCCCTTTTTCATTCGTATACTGATGGATGAAAAAACAGACATACGTGTGAAAGGGCCCTAAAAGTAAACAACTGGAAAAAATAAAGAGCTTGAAAAACAATAACTTCTTAAATGGCTTCCCAAAACGTAAGTAATAGTAAAAGTAATAAAAAAAAAAAAAAAAAAAAAAAAAACTGTTACTAGTGCATGGTACTGCACTTATTAAGTTTAAATCACTACTGCAGTGCAAAAAGCTAGACAGTGGACAGGACACACTGACACTACACTTTCTTCAATACTCCCAGTTAAAGCGGAGTTCCACCCTGCTGTGGGTGGGCTGGCTGGCTGGCACCCTGCTGTGGGTGGGCTGGCTGGCTGACACCCTGCTGTGGGTGGGTGGCTGCTGGCTGGGACCCTGCTGTGGGTGGGTGGCTGCTGGCTGGGACCCTGCTGTGGGTGGGTGGCTGCTGGCTGGGACCCTGCTGTGGGTGGGTGGCTGCTGGCTGGGACCCTGCTGTGGGTGGGTGGCTGCTGGCTGGGACCCTGCTGTGGGTGGGTGGCTGCTGGCTGGGACCCTGCTGTGGGTGGGTGGCTGATGGCTGGGACCCTGCTGTGGGTGGGTGGCTGATGGCTGGGACCCTGCTGTGGGTGGGTGGCTGATGGCTTGCACCCTGCTGTGGGTGGGTGGCTGATGGCTGGCACCCTGCTGTGGGTGGGTGGCTGATGGCTGGCACCCTGCTGTGGGTGGGTGGCTGATGGCTGGCACCCTGCTGTGGGTGGGTGGCTGATGGCTGGCACCCTGCTGTGGGTGGGTGGCTGATGGCTGGCACCCTGCTGTGGGTGGATGGCTGCTGGCTGGCTGGCCGAATGTCGAGAAGGAGAGGGAGGCCTGTCAGACTCAGAACGTTAGGCCCAGTGCGCAGAGGCGTAATGACGTTGTGTGCGTGTCCCGCGCGCCCCTGTGCACTGGGTCTGCAGGCTTCTGGACCCCAAAAAGATGGCCGCGGCATGCAGAGACCAAGATCGGTAATATCGGTCTAGTTTGTGACGGATACCGACGTTTCGAAAAATGCTGACATCGGCCTGCAATAAAATCGGCCTTACCGATAATCGGTCGATCCCTAGTTGTAAAGCTTCAAGGTTCTATGCATTAAAGGGACACTAAAAGTTCATGTTTTTTCACCTTAATGCATCCTATGCATTAAGGAGAAAAAACATCCGACAATACCAGCCCCCCGTTTTACTTACCTGAGCCTGTTCACCTGTTGCGCTCGCCCCCGATGTCCTCTTCGCCGCTCAGCCTGGTTGTTGATTGGCTAGAGTGGATGGATTGAAAGCAGCGCAGCCATTGGCTCGCGCTGCTGTCAATCACATCCAATGACGCGGCGCGCCAGGGGCGGGGCCGAGTGATACAGTGAGCGGCTATAGCCGCCGGCTGTATCACGGGAGCACGCCCGCAAGAACTTACCACCATGCGAGCTCGCTCGCATGAAGGTGTTCAGTTCTTGCGGGCAGGAGCCGAGACAGCCGCCGAGGGACCCCAGAAGACCAGGTTCGGGGCCACTCTGTGCAAAACGAGCTGCACGGTGGAGGCAAGTATAACATGTTTGTTATTTTTTTTTTTATTTCTCTTTACTACCCCTTTAAGTTAAAAAGCCTTCTGTGCAGCAGCTCTCTCCAGACCCCGCCCCCCCTTTTCTTACCTGAACCCTGATCTGATCCAGCAATGTGCATGAGCACAATGTCTCCAGCCGCTGTCTCTCTCCTCATTGGTCAGATTGATAGTCAATCAAATCCAGCAACACGGGAGCAGGGGGCAGGGCCAAGTCCCGCTGTCTGTATCATTGGACGCAGCAGCGGGATTCAGAAGTGAGCCCGCACAGGTGCCCCCAAGGAAAGAAGCTTTCTGTGGGGGCGCACAATGAATTGGGGGTGCTCTGTGCAAAACGATTGCACAGAACAGGTAAGTACAGGTATGTTTGTTATTTTTATTGAAAGAAGAAGCCCTTTAATAAATAGTCAATCTGGTAGGGCCTCCAACTATAAAGATGTTGGTAAATCTAAAAGATTTTACACTTATGCCCCGTACACACGATCGTTTTTCATGCCGTTAAAACTGCCATTTTAAAAAATGGCCCTGAAAAATAATCGTGTGTATGCTCCAGAGCATTTTTAACGATGTGAAAAACGGCCATTAAAAATTCCGGACATGCTCTCTTTTTTCACGTCGTTTTTCATGTCGTTTTTTTTAACGACGTGAAAAACGATAGTGTGTATGCTTTCACGACGTGAAAAAAAACGCGCATGCTCAGAAGCAACTATGAGACGGGAGCGCTCGTTTTGGTAAAGCTAATGTTGGAAATGGAGATGGCACATTCGTCACGGTGGAATTAATAGCATCGTTTTAATGCTGCGCATTTCGTTCTTCTTTTGATAATGCTTTAAAATTACCCTCTTTTGATAATGACATTGAGATTTATGCCAAACTTGTTTCTAAAGTAATTCCAAATTGCTCTAATGATTGTAAAATATTATTTATAAGCCGCACCTCCCTCCTAAATAATACTAATAATAATAAAATAATGTAATTCTCCTTTTTTCTTTAAATTATATTTTACTATTGTGTTTTTTTTTTGTGGCCTTTTTTATTATTATTTTGGCTTAAATTATTCTTGTGTAAAGTTACCACAACAACCTTCCAAATGTGTCTCATTTGGCCTCAGGGAGGTTTGTGTCCCCTGATAATAACAATAATATAATTTGAGATGTCCCTGCCTGCTCCCTAGCAAGCTCTCTTTTGAAATACAAATCACATAGTCAAGTTTTTTAAGGGCACTAAAAATTTTTTTATTTCAGAACATTAACAAATTAAAGTGGAAGGCAGCACTGGAGAGCCTGCTTGCATTTGTGCATCCCTTTGACCCCACAACAACCATCCAAGATGTCAAAACCAAAATAGAGATTAGATCCCCAAAAAAAAGGAGCCCAATCTTGTCTTGAGCTCCCAGAGGTCAGGAGCCACAGCAGATAAGTCCTATATGTCCCCAGTCTGTGGTACTACAGCAGGCATTATTTTCTCCTCTTCCTTGTAGCCTTCTCTCCAGCCTTCTCTGCAGCCTTCGTTGGTTGGTTTCTTCCTTGGAGGCTGGGGATCAGGAGGAGAGGTTGTGGCAGGAGGAGTAGTAGGAGGAGGAGGAGGAGGTGGAGGAGTAGGGACAACCTCCGTTATGTCCATGTACCTAGTGAGTTCACCCAGCACGCCCTTATTGATGACTTTCAATAGCAGGGTCTCACTGTAAATTTTTTGCCGCAACTCCATTTGCCCTAGTTTGTGGGCGAGGACTGCGGCAAATCCCTCATCAACAGAGGGTGCCTCTCTGAGGGCCGCTGTTGCCTCTCTGAGGAAGGCCCTGGTTTCCTCCTCCACCTGCCTACCTCTCCTTGGCCCTCGTGGTTTAACTACCAGGGGAGGCATCTGGGCTCTTGTGCTGGGCCAAGCCTCCTCCTGGGTGCCACTGGGCCTAGCCTCCTCCTGGGTGCCACTGGGCCCTGCCTCCTCCTGATCCCCAACATCACCCTCTTCCTGGCTCTGCTCTGGCTGTAAAAAAAGAAAGGGACATTATTTATTTTGCCACATCATCATTCACAGACATTGTTCACCTCTAGACATTGTTGAAATCAATGCCAAAAGTTATGTCATTTTCATTGATTCCGCATCCTGGTTTTGTTGTCTTGTGCACATAAAATTAGGCCACTACTGTATCTTGCTCTTCACAAACTTTATTGGTAGAAGTGTACATACCTTTAACAATACTAACATCTATTTAAATTCTACAATTTTGTAAGATATAAATATAGATATCAATACTTTACCTGGCTCCATATCTCCAAATCTGCCTCCTCAAGGCCCTGATCTTGATCCTCAGAGGAAGCCAGAGCAGGGTTGACAGGAAGGCTGGAGGACTGGCTGCAGGGAAGGCTGGAGGGTTGGGTACAAGGAAGGCTGGATTGACCTCTGGGGGGAAGGGTGGAGAGAGATTCCCGCACTTCCAGCTGGTCATCCAGAAAAGCAAGCTTACTGTAGTACCACAGACTGGGTTTATAAACCTTATCTGCTGGTGCACCTGACCTCTGGGACCTCAGGACCATAGTCCTCTTGGTCCTGTATGTCCCTCTGATGGTCGCAATTTTGGTTTTGACATCTTGGAGAGTTGTTGTGGGTATCTTTGTTTGCACAAATGCAAGCAGGCTCTCCAGTGCTGCTTTCCTGGCGTCTTTATTTTTATTAGCGCCACTTTTTGTTTGCCATAATATAGGGAGCTCTTGCCATTTGTCGATGAACTCCCCCATGAAGTCTGGGTTTTTAAAAGTATTCATGATATCTGTAAAGGCGAGAAACCAAAAAAAATATATATTTCAGGCAACATTCCTCAACTGTGCATTGTCTACATATTTTGAGCACACAAATCTCCTCGTCTGATGAACCTCAAAAAGTAAAATTGTTAGGTACCTTCGTCACGACGTTCGTTGCTAACTCCCTCTCCCGACAAATGAACGTATTTCCCAAACATGGATCTTCACTTGATATACACAGCGCATGCGTGAAACTCCGCACGCTTTCCCCGCCCCTGACGTTCGATATTGTACTTTCCCCGCCCCTTCTCGCTCGTAGTGCTGAACAAAACATGGCGGAGACACAGGTGGCTGAGATTACCTCTACAGAGGATGAAATTCCAGAGGAGCCCAAATCAAGACCCAGGAGATATAAGGCATCCAACATGTCATTCGAGGAAATGGTGGAGATGGTCGCCATTTTAAAGAAGGAGGATTATGATGCCAAGCATGGTCCGTATAAAAGGCCTAATCTGGTCAAGTCCAGAATTATGGGCAAAGTGGTCAAAAGTCTTCACAAAAAATTCGGGGTGTGCAGAACGAAGGAACAGCTCAGAAAACGATGGTCAGATCTGAAGTTGCGGGAGGCCGACCAATATAAAAGAATCAAGAAAGTTATAGTAAAAAGTAAGTAATTTTTTTTTAGTTTCCATGGTACATATTATTTTCTTGTATTCTGTCGTGTATTTTTAACTTTCATATAGTACACTGAAAGATACCATCTTTCAGGTTCGTCCGCACAGTAAACGGACGTATTAAACCTCTTTCTCCGTACAGTTCCTCAAACAATGTTTTAGGATCATCCAGTGTGAACACCCATGTATTTTGGTTTATTTGGGGGAGTAAATTTGGGCCTCACTTATTTTTTGGGTGCTAATCCAAAGGACATTTGTTCGTTAGAAAAAACGATATGCATGGTAATGTTAAGGGAGTGAATGCTCAGCAGCTGATGAAACATCTGAACGCAGTAGTACAAGTGTGGGCCTAAAGCCAAAAAGCTTGAGGGTGTCACACACAGGTGATCCTGTGTAGATACTTTGGGGTGTTACAATGTGTCAAATTTGTGTTCAAAATGTATATGCTCTGGTTTTGGCTATGTATCCAATCATTTGTCCCGGTTGGCACAGGGGGTAAAATTTAAAATGGAGCATGCTTCAAAAGAATGATTACAAAGTATTTTTTCATGTTTCTTATTTTAGCAAAATTGAGTCGCTACTAATGAAACTATTCCTTTTATTTCAATCTCCCTAGGGATTCGAAAAGCTACCTCAGATGAGACGAGAATTGCAACACCTACAACAATACCCCCAGAACCCCAGGATGGAGAGGAATGTGATGTTGTGGAAGTGGAAAGTGGCACCACCACAGGTCAGAGAGAAACCAGACACATGCATGTTAAATAGATGTAGGCCTACATATTCTATCCTACATATTTATTTTTACATTTAGGTGCAGTTCTGGCCGAAGACCCCAATAAGTTGACACATCACAGTGCCCAGATCCTGATCCAATACCTGATGGTCTGCTGTCGTGACCTCGAAAAAATTAAGGGAGACTTGCTAGAGATCAGGGCAAATACAAAGCGGGTGGAGGAAAGGCTCCAAAATATCATGGCTGTGCTTGGGCGTGTCTAATGTTTTTACACCAAATAACGTTTTACTTGCAGAGTTTTATAAGTATTTTTGTTATTTTACCCTTTAATGACTAGCACATGTTTAGCTTTTTCAAAATTTTGACGAATATAGTTTGTTTATGCATGGCTGGTCATGCGTTTTAATACACCCGAAATTAAGGGAACATCCACATTTCTAAGGAAGTTACCCACCTAAAAAAAGAAATAAAGGTATTTTTACATAACAAATAATTGTGGCTTCATTATGTAAATGTGGTGCTGAGTGAACTAATCAATGTTTGGTGTTTACACTGACAATGAAGGCTAATTAAGATTGTTTAATCCACATGGCAAAACAAGTGCACTAGGTAAACCTACCAGAAACATCAAACATTATACAATAAAAAATCCAAACCAATCTTTACTCAAGAAAAAGTTTTATTTTTTTGGTATAAAATTATTAAAGATTGTCTGGCATTTCAATGGCCCCCCTACCCATAAAATAGTCCACATATTGGTTACGGACCTCACGTCCGGTTGGGGGGGCCAAGCCAGGACGGCCAGGTTCCAGGGCCACCAAAGTTTCTGCATTGATTAAAGAGGCCTCAGGCCCACTCAAAGATATATAACTCGTTGAATGCACCCTTAGGAAATTATGCAGCACACAGCACGTCATAACCACATGGTTCCATTTGTATGGGGCACGGTGGATGGAGGTAAGGAAGAGGCGAAATCGGCTGGCCATTATCCCAAACGCATTTTCAACCACCCTTCTGGCTCTGGCCAGCCGATAATTGAACACCCTCCTCTCAGGGGTGAGGGTGCGTTGCGGGAATGGCCTCATCAAATGGGGTCCCAGGCCAAACGCCTCATCCGCTACAAAGACAAAAGGTAGTCCCTCCACATTCTGCTCCGCTGGTGGCAAGGCCAGCAGATCCAAAAGGAGCCGTTCCCCAAACTCCGTCTGGGCAAAAACTCCTCCATCAGACATCCTGCCATTCTTGCCAACGTCCACATAGAGGAACTCGTAGGTGGCCGACACCACTGCCATCATCACGATGCTGTGGAACCCCTTATAATTATAATAAAAGGATCCCGAATGGGGTGGTGGGACGACCCGAACATGTTTGCCGTCAATGGCTCCTCCACAGTTCGGAAAGTTCCATCGCTGGGCAAACTCGGAAGCCACATTCTGCCATTCATGTGGCGAAGAAGGGAACTGTGGAATTAAAGAAATAATAAATTAATACTTGGAGTCAGAAACATTGAAAGCTGATTTCATACACACATTCATGGCCAACATTGGTAGAAACTGTTCAAAACATAAAAAATTGGAAGCAACAAAAAACAAACAAACCAAAAAATTATGGGGGGGGGGGGTTGAAGATGAGTTGGGAATATCACACATGAAGGCTGTAGCACTCTGTATTGAAGTTAACAAAAATGAAACATTCCTAGGCAAAATTTAGAGTGCGTTTTGGGTAAAGCACTACGATGGAACATATAATAAAAAACATGGAAATGACTAGGCAAGGTAGGTATGGCCCCAGGATAGCATGCTGGAGAGGTTAGGTAAGCCAAATTTACAGGTAGGCCTCAAACACCAAACTTTAAATAATAAAACATGGGGAGAAAGGGGACATTCCCTGCAGCTAAGAATCATGTGAATTAGGGACTGCAAATAAAGCAAATTAAAAATATCCCAAAATAAAAACCATACAATGTGAATTTTTGAAGAAGAACACTTACCTTAATATAGTCCTCCTGCAAAACTTGAAGGATGGCAGAACAAGTCTCTGGTATAATGATCCCCAGAGCCTGGGGGGATATGCCTGTGGAGAACTTAAGGTCCTGCAGGCTTCTCCCAGTAGCCAGGTATCGCAACGTGGCGATGAGCCTCTGCTCAGCACTGATGGCTTCCCGCATAACGGTGTCCTGCCTGGTAATATAGGGGGACACCAAAGCCAACAGCTGCTGAAATACGGGGTCAGACATCCTGAGAAAATTCCTGAAATCATCAGGATTATTCTCCCTGATCTCCCGCAACAAAGGCATGTGACAGAATTGGTGCCGCTGGAGCAACCAATTCTTGGTCCATGAACTCCTCCTGACCCTGCTCATGGCATGGAGTCGGGATACAGCATGAACCCCTGCACCAACTACAGCACGAACTCTACGACGAGTACGTAGCCGCAACATGGCTAGATAACGGTCGGCTGAACAGAACGAACTAGAAGAACGCACGGAAGAACAGCAAGGCCTATGAAGAACAAGCTGAAAAACACGAACGTGCAGAGCAGGCCGCACTGAATAAACAGATACGAACTGACTACAAGCAGTGCTAAACAGATACGAACCCACAGGCGCAAACTGAACTCCCGAAAATGATCTTCAAAGCACGAAGACTGAAAAGCGCGAATCGTCTCTCACCAAACTTTTACTAACACGCGGTAACACGGAATTAGCAAAAGCGTCCCAAAGGGTGGCGTCATTCGAACGGAACTTCCCCTTTATAGTGCCGTCGTACGTGTTGAACGTCACTGCGCTTTGCTTGATCGTTATTTTTAATGATGGTGTGTACGCAAGGCAGGCTTGAGAGGAAACATGAAAAAAAACGAGGAGAAAAACGTCGGTTTAAAAAATGACATTAAAAACGATCGTGTGTACGGGGCATAAGACTGTAGTGCGTTTTGTCAGATTTACAGATTAGATCATAACTTAGGTAACTTTCAAATATTGTAAGCCAATATAAGCCAAACTAAACCCACCTCTCCTTTTCAGCCAAGGGAGCTGCCATCTTAGCCTTTGTTTGATTTGCAACTGCTATGATGCTGCCCATGTAATCAGTTATGACACCAACCATTTGATGGATTTACAGTTTGGTTAATAGCACAAGCAAATATGAGTTAGCATTCCTCGTATGAAACGGTAAAATCAATGGGTTGATTTCTGCTTTAAAAAAGAACTTAACCTCTTCAGGACCACGCTATAGCTGAATGACGGCTACAGCGCAGTCGCACATTTTTGGAAGGACGTCTATTGACATCTTTCCATGATCGTGCAACCCATGCGCCTCCTGCGCTGCACACCGGCAGTGATCTTGTGATTGCTGTGTCCTTCAGATGCAGTTGATCACAGATCAGGGTAAAGAGCCAATTACAGCGGCTCTTTACCATGTGACCAGCTGCGTCCAATAACAGTGTAAACAGGATTTGCCGGTTATCGGCAGTCCTCTCCTCACGCCGACAGTGCATGAGGAGAGGAGAGCCGCTAAGCAGAAATCCACACAGGAGACACCTACACTGATAATTAGGACACTGATCATCAGTATCCTGATGATCAGTGCAGCCCCCGACAGTGCCGCCAATCGGTGCCCATCAGGGCAGTCTCATCAGCACCCATCAGTGAAGGAGAAAAATTACTTTTTTACAAAATTTTATAAAAAGAAACTGAAGCCCGATGCACACTATTTGATTTTCTGCATATTTTTGTCTTCAGATTTACCAAAACCATGTAGTGCATGGGCCTGCCTGATTGCATACATATTGAAACTCTTATGCCGCGTACACACGATCATTATTCACGGCGGTTAAAAAAACGCCGTGAATAATGTCATTAAAAACGAGGGAACGGCTTGTTCCCCACACACGGTCGTTTTTCACGTCGTTTTTTCTCTTGTCGAGAAAAACGACCGTCTGTGGGCTCCGCGGCAGTGTTTCCCTATGGGAAACACTGCCGCAGAAAACATGTCGAAAAAAACGACGAGAAAAATTAGAACATGTTCTAATTTTTCTCGTCGTTTTTAATGCCGTTTTTCTCGTCGAAAAAAAGACAGAAAGCCCACAGACTATCGTTTTTCTCGTCGAATGGGAAAAAATAGGATTTTTTACTCACCGTAAAATCCTTTTCTCTGAGTCCATGGACCGACACAGCTTCTCTATTGACAAAGTGGGTATTATCCGTTAATTAGGAGTGACTAGGCAGAAAAACTTGTAAAAAGTGTTGCATCACACCTTCTACAGTACCGCCCAGGGGGCGGACCCTCTGGGTATACCCTCTCAGTCTGCATCTTCGCAGATCAGTTCGTCAAAAAGCAGTACAAACTTAAAAGGAGGGGTGGGTGCTGTGTCGGTCCATGGACTCAGAGAAAAGGATTTTACGGTGAGTAAAAATTCCTATTTACTCTTTCGTCCATGGACCGACACAGCTTCTCTATTGACAAAGTGGGACGTCCCAAAGCAGTGTCAGAGAAAAAACGAGGGGTGGTAACAGCATAAAAATAAACTTCACCCCAAACACAAAACAGCACTCCTCCAACGGAGGAGTTGCAACTCTAAACAGCCGCTTGCAAAACCTTGCGGCCAAAAGAGGCATCCGAAGATGCACCTACATCAATTTTGTAAAATTTTGTGAAAGTGGGATCGGACGACCAAGTCGCCGCTTTACATAATTGGGAAACAGACGCTTGATGTCGGAAAGCCCAAGAGGCACCTATTGCCCTGGTCGAATGCGCCGTGACAGGAAAGGGGGGCGCCTGACCCTTTAAGGCGTAAGCCTGGATTACTATCTGTCGGATCCACCTAGAGATGGTGGCCGATGAGACTGCTTGGCCCTTCTTGGGACCAGCCACCGAAACAAACAGTGAGTCTGACTTCCGGAACAGGGAAGTAGCAGATAGGTATACTCTCAAAGCTCGGACAACGTCCAAGGAATGCAACGCCGACTCCTTAGGATTCGACGGCTGAGGACACAAGGATGGAAGTACAATGTCTTCTTTGAGATGAAAAGCCGAAACGACTTTCGGAAGAAAGGAAGGCTGCGGCCGTAGCACCACCTTATCCTTGTGGAAAATCAAATAGGGAGCCTTGCAGGACAAGGCTGCCAGCTCAGAGACTCGTCTAACTGACGTAACAGCCACCAAAAAGACCACTTTCTGAGAAAGTGTCAACAGGGGAATATCTCTAATATTCTCAAACGGTGCCTTCTGAAGCACCGAGAGGACCAGGTTCAAGTCCCACGGAGGTAACGGGGGACGGACCGGAGGGGCCACCTGTCGGACCCCCTGCACAAATGTACTCACGAGAGAGTGAGTCGCCAGGGGTCACTGAAAAAAGACAGCCAGGGCAGATATCTGTCCCTTAAATCGTACTTAGGGCAAGCCCTTGGTCCACCCCATGCTGTAAAAACAGCAGGATTCTGGAAACCAAATAGGTACGCGGATGCCATTTCATTTCCTCACACCTGGAGATGTAGGCCCTCCAAGTGCGGTGATAGACCTTCCTAGAGGACGGTTTTCGAGCACTTCTCATAGTAGAGATTACTGAGTCTGACAGGCCCCGGTTTCTCAGTACCCCGTTCTCAACAGCCATGCCGTTAAAGCCAATGACTGTAAAGCAGGATGGAATATGGGACCTTGCGATAGCAGGTCCTTCCGTAGTGGTAGGCGCCAGGGGACGTCTGCTACCAGACGTACTAGATCGTCGTACCAAGGACGCTGAGGCCAATCTGGAGCGATTAGGATCATTGGAATTCCCTCTGCCTCCACTCTGCGGAGCAGAAGAGGAAGAAGCCTTAAGGGAGGGAAGGCATAGATTAGCCGATACTGACCCCACGATGCTACCAACGCGTCCGTTGCGTCTGCCCATGGGTCTCTTGACCGGGCCACGAATCTCAATACCTTCCGATTGAGTCGGGAAGCCAGAAGATCTACGTCTGGTGTGCCCCATCTTTGGCAGAGGAGTTGGAACACCTCCGGGTGTAAGGACCATTCTCCCTGGTCCAGCATCTGGCGGCTCAGGTAGTCCGCCTGCCAGTTTTCCACACCCGGAATGTACACGGCTGACAGTGCCGGTACGCTCCTCTCTGCCCACTTCAGGATGCGAGCGATCTCCGATGCTGCAGCTGAGCTTCTTGTTCCTCCTAGATGATTGACATATGCCACTGCTGTGGCGTTGTCTGACTGGATCCTGACTGGACGCCCTTGCAGTCTCTGAGACCATTTGAAGAGGCACAGCTTGATCGCCCGGATCTCCAGGACATTGATCGGCAGGAGGGCTTCCTCTGGGGTCCAGCGACCCTGCGCCGACTGGACACTCCAGACTCCCCCCCAACCTGTAAGGCTGGCGTCCGTCGTGATCACTATCCAGTAAACCGGAAGAAATTACTTCCCGGCCATTACAGCCGGTGCTGTCAGCCACCATACCAGGGATCTCCTGACTAGGTGGCTCACTCGGATTTGATAATCCAGAGATGAAGGGCATCTGTTCCATCTGGACAGAACTTCCTTCTGTAACACTCGAGTGTGGTATTGAACATATGGGACCGCCTCGAAGGAGGCTACCATGAGGCCCAACACTCGCATGCAAAAACGGAGTGACGACCAATTCCTGGAAGTCAGCTGCCGTACTGCAGCCCGGAGGGTCTGCAACTTCTCCACAGGGAGGAATACCTTTGCCTCTGAGGAATCCAGAATCAACCCCAGGTACACTAGGCGTTGAGTGGGCACCAATACTGACTTTTGCGTGTTTAGTATCCAACCACAGTCTCGAAGAGTCTGACAGGTAATGGACACGCTTACCTCTAATTCTGAGCTTGAAGGGGCCTTCAGCAGAAGGTCGTATAAGTAGCCTGTGATAGCGATACCCCGCTGTCTTAGAAGTGCCAGAATCGGAGCGAGCACCTTGGTGAACGTCCTGGGTGCTGAGGCAAGGCCCAACGGGAGGGCCACAAACTGGTAGTGGTCCTTCCCGATAGCAAATCGCAGAAACCTCTGGTGTCTGGAGTATATGGGGACATGCAGGTATGCGTCCTTGATGTCCAAGGAGGCCAGAAAGTCCCCCGGATGGAGAGCCGTGACTACAGATCGAACAGACTCCATCCGAAAACTTTGTACCTTCACAAAGCAATTGAGGGCTCTGAGATCCAAGCTTGGACGAACCCCCTCCTACTTCGGTACAATGAACAGATTTGAGTAAAAACCCCGTTCCAGTTCTGGAACTGGAATAACTACCCCGCGTTCCAGTAGACCCTGGACCACCCCATACAGGGCCTCCCGACGGGTCGGTAGTAGCTGGAGATTGGAGGTGTTGAATCTGTCCGGTGGACAAGAGAGAAACTCTATCTTGTAGCTTGAGGAGATTACTTCGCAAACCCACCTGTCGGAGATTAGTGCTGTCCACTGAGTCGCGAATTTGCGAAGACGTCTCCCCACCCGAGAGCTGGGTGGGGGTGGACCTTCATGCGGACGCAAATTTGTCCGCAGGCTTATGGGTATGCGGGACCAGGGACGCTTTTGTCCTTGGGCAGGCGCTTTATCGGCCTGGGGTCTTTTCCCTGTCGCCCTAGGGGGACGAAAAAAACACTTGTGTGCAGTAAAGGAGGGCCCTTGCCCTTGGCGTGGCCCCTTACCCTTGCTAATTTCGGGAAGCAAAGTGCTTTTACCTCCTGTGGCATCCTTGATGATGTCATCCAGAGAAGCCCCAAAAAGTCTGTCGCCCTTAAAAGGCAGATCCAACAGGGCTTTCTTGGAAGTCTGGTCCGCAGACCAGCCTTTTAGCCAGATCAGGTGGCGTATTGCTACTGCATAAACCGAAGTTTTAGACAGCAGGGGAATAGTATTCATGTCTGACTCGCAGACAAACCTAAGGCCCTGGACCAACAGGTCGGCCAATGTTATCTCATCAGGAGGAGCATCTCGCTCCTTAACCCCTGGAGTAGCAATCTTGCCCATTCAGTAAGTGTGTGAGACACTAGGGCCCCCGCCAATGCCGGGCGTACTGCCGAGCCTACCACTGAGTATAGGTAGCAAGCGAGTGCTTCAGCCTTCTTATCCACAGGGTCCTAGAAAACAGGAGCCCCTTCTACAGGAATTGTGGTGGCTCTATTAAGCCTGGACACCGGAGGGTCGACTATAGGGGGGAGAGGTCCATTTCTTCAGAAAACTCTCCTCAAAAGGGGTACCGTACCGCAAACCTCTTTGGGGCTGTAAAGACCCTCAGTGGGTTCTCCCATTCCTTGTATAAGAGTTTATCAAAAGACACACAAGGGAACACCTTAGCAGTGCGGGCAGGTCTATGAAACCCAAGTGGACCGGAGTCTCTGCTGCTTCTGCAGTATTTTCCAATTTTAGCATATCCCGCACTGCAGTAATAAGGTCAGATATCAAGCCGTCTCGCGTACTGACCTGGACTTTGAGTCATTCTCACTGTCCGGTCACGGTCTGCAGTCTCTGATGCGTCAGAATCTGGGCCCCGAGCCGTAGCTGGACCTGGTTCTGCACCACAATTATCCCCAGAAGCTTGCAGGGGATGGGGCGTTTACTACCCCCTGTATTCCCGTGTGCTGCTTCCACCCTGGCAGCAAACGCCTCTAGGATTGCAGTCATAGCGTTCATAGACACCTCAGGGGCACCAGCTGCTAAATCTGGTGTTTCAGGGGAGAAGACATCTGGCTCAGATGCCATGCTGACCACACGCTGACACTCACAGGGCTCCAGGCAAGATATCAATAGGCCACCCTCCTGTGCTGCAGAGAAGCTGGGTCACCCAGAGGACTCACCACCCTGGATAGGTACTGCTATGCTGCGCCTGTGATGCTGTCCCGCTGCTGCTGTGTCAGTCTGCTTCTTTTATCAGCACTTCCTGTGTGAATTTTCGCGCCAGTGTAATGCACCCTAGAGGCCGGAGGCTCTCGAAAAATGCTTGCCAAAAACGTCTGTATGGAAGATAATGTGGGCTCTAAGAAAATGGCTGCCGACAGAAGATAGAGGTCAAGCAGCCATAGCCCACAAAAAGATGGCCGCCGAACGGCAATATCTGCATACAGGGTGGACAAACATGGCCGCCGATTAGCTGATAGGGGCCAGTGGGTGTGGCCGAACCACAGGAAGATGGCCGCCGGGCAGTCACAAGAGACCAAACTTGGCATGGACCACCTCAAAATGGCCGCCGACAGCATGGAGGAGGAAGGACACAAACACAGGTAAGAAAAAATGACATTTCTTTTAAATGTTAGTTACAGCCAGCCCCGCTCCAGTGGGACCCCCTAGGTGACCCCCAGCACCCAGCAACCTTTAGCTAGAAGCCCAGGGAGGAGGGAAAGGCAGGGAGAGAGGGAAGAAAGGGGCCACAACCACTTACTTGATCTCTCCAGGAATGTCCAGCTAAATCACCCAGCCGAGGCAGGGGAGTTTTACTTACCTATCCTGCATGTATTCTGCTGGAAGACATTCCAAACAGATCATCGTCCGCGCACGGAAGGTGACTGTTGGCCAGGCATGCTGTGATTGGACCCAGAAGGGACGATCATATGTATGCCCTGGAGCATGACGCTCACCGGACAGGCTGCTGCGACTCGGCCGTAAGGTCAGCCGAAGCTGAGCGGTCCGATGCAGGCCCTGGAGCGTAGGCTCACCGGCCACCCGTGGAGCGACGGGCATGTCGTGGAAAACCCAGCGCGTAGCTAGGGTCGGCACACGCTCGATGGCCGAAACTGTGGAGACTACAAGGATCGAGGATCCAGCCTGTCACCCAGTCGGCAGTTGATCGAAGATCGCAGGAAACAACAAATGTAGCAAAAAAATAAAATATATATATATCTTTTTTCCCCCGGACCAATGGGCCCGAAGGGAGCCATGTCCTACTCCTTGCTAGACAGAAAAAAACTGATCTGCGAAGATTCAGACTGAGAGGGTATACCCAGAGGGTCCGCCCCCTGGGCGGTACTGTAGAAGGTGTGATGCAACACTTTTTACAAGTTTTTCTGCCTAGTCACTCCTAATTAACGGATAATACCCACTTTGTCAATAGAGAAGCTGTGTCGGTCCATGGACGAAAGAGTAATTTCGTTTTTCTCGACGAGAAAAACGGCCGTGTGTACGCGGCATTAAAGCAGAACTCCGGGATTTTCAAAAAAATCTCCCATTAGTACACCTCCCCCTACACAAAACACAAAACAGTGATTACATTTGTGAAATTTCTTACTGTTTAAGACATATGTCTGATTTCATTTTCAGGAAGTCAGTTTTCGGATTCAAAAAATGCATCATCTTTTCTGGCAGGGAGGATCTCTTAAAACAGTGATTGCATCATATCCTCTTCTCTCTAACTGTAATCAGCCTACATTTCCCATGAATCCTTGGTATGGGAGTGAATGTGGGAGGTACACTAGGCTTGTACATGTAAATGTGAACTCACCCACTTCAACATAAATCACACTCCTCATTCTGCAGCCAGCAAGCCATACATAACACATGGTATGATAGGTTACAGCCTTATAAATACAAACCAGTGCAACGTGTCAGGGACCACCACCAGGGGCAAAATGCCAGGGACCACCACCAGGGCCGAATGCCAGGGACCACCACCAGGGCCGAATGCCAGGGACCACCACCAGGGCCGAATGCCAGGGACCACCACCAGGGCCGAATGCCAGGGACCACCACCAGGGCCGAATGCCAGGGACCACAAGTGCAGCAAGTCAGGGACCATCACCAGTGCAAAGCGAGGATTATTATTAGCAATCAGTTGTATGAAACAGCAGGGATGTCCCATTATGTCAGGTATAGTATATGAGCTGATGCTCATATACTATACCTGACATAACGGGACATTATGAGCAGCGTTCTCGTGTATTATACCTGACATAGCAGAACATCCCCGCTGTGTCATACAACCGATTGCCAATAATAATCCCTGAGGCACAGAGAAAGCAGGCGGGGGGGCGGTCAGTGGGGACAGTGGAGGGGCGGATTGCTGGCAGGGAGGAGAGAGGAGAATGACAAAACAAGATGTCTACTTCCCCCATGCTCTTTCAGAGGACTACAAGGGGGCATGTCAGACCGCTGGCTGAGCTCAGGAGAGGGATAGAAGCCAACGGTCTTACAAAACAGGATGTCAGCAGGCAATAACAGTCTTTCAGCAAATTCAGCATCCAATTACAGAGGAACTACAGAGCTCAGAAGAACATGGATGGCAAACTTGGTGAAGGTAGGAAATAAGCAACAAGGAAATGGGTAAAAAAAATAAATAAATTGGCCTGGAGTTCTGCTTTAAGGCTTGACCTCATCTTATATGGTTTTGGTAAATCTGAAGACAAAAATCTGCAGAAAATCTAATAGTGTGTATGGGGTCTAAGGAAAACGTTTTGTTTTTTCTCCTTCAAAAATTTTGGCCTTTAGTTTGTTTAGCAAAAAATAAAAAACCCCAATGGCATTTAAATACCACCCAAAAGAGAGCTCGGTCTCAAAAAAATTGTGAAAAATGTGTTTGGGTACAGCGTTGTATGACCACGCAACTGTCATTCAAAGTGCGACAGCGCTGAAAGCTGAAAATTGGCCTGGTCAGGAAGGGGGTGAAAGCACCCAGTAGGCAAGTGGATAAACTAACTGTAGCCCATATCCTGGTCATTGCTTCTTTTTAAATACCAGACTCAACCAAGACTTCACCTGTCTGCTGCAGCTGTTGACAATACTGGTCATGGAACCACGGAATTTGATATTCTGGGCTCTCGATACATAAAGCTTGGTTTACTTCCATTAGACGCCTCCTAATCGTCATACGTTTCTCAGGTTTAGAGACTGCAAAAAACAAACAAGAAAGAAAGCCGATGTAATTAAATTCACAGATCTACAATTCCTAATGCCTATCTGATATGAACCTGAGCTTTTAAAAGACTCTCAAGATCAGTCAATAGAAAAAAGCATCAGAAAGGAGGGATGATGTCATTGTATTTAATCAGACTGTTGGTACTAAGACTCAGCAGGTTTGATTTCTATTTTTTACATTCTATAGGAAGTAAAAAAAAAGGAGCTTACAAAAGCCTTCATGCACAGGTACTGTTAGATATTATAGCAAAAAGAATGGCATGGATTACTGTAAATATCTTGTCGTCCAAGCCCTATTCCTTAGAAGCCATGCTTTCCATACAATGCACTAATGATGGCCTAAAAAACCCTGAAACTTCTGTCTACAGTTTGGAATAATAGGATTTTTATAACAGCTTACCTGTAAAAACCTTTTCTTGGAGTACATCATGGGACACAGAACCTTAGCGCCCTTTCACACATGCGGACCATATGTCCGTTTTTCATCCATTCGTTTTCGAACATACATGTATCCCTATGGGATCGCGGATGTCAGCGGATGAACATCCGCTGACATAAGATCTCATCAGTCCCCTCTATGGTCCGTTTCTGCAGACGGAGGAAAATCCTATTTTTCCATCCGCCATCGGATGAACACGGACAGACAGTCCGTGTTCATCCGATCCCCCCATAGAGGAGAGCGGAGATCTGACAGGGCGGTCCCTGCACAGTGTGCAGGGACTGCCCTGTCATCTGCCGGCTCAGCGGGGATCAACGGAGCGATCCCCGCTGAGCAAGCGGATGTTAAAGGAACGGGTCCTCGTGGGATCCATACGTGAGAAAGGGCCCTTAAGTATTTACTTAATGGGTAATAGGCCACCTTCAGGTCTTCGGCCTTGCCGAAGATATAGCAACCAAAAATACCAACTTCCTTGTCAGAAAGACTAGGGGAATATGTTGTATCGGTTCAAATGGCTGTTTTTGTAACACAGACAAAACTAAGTTTAAGTCCCAAGGGTTCAAGGGAGGTTTGATGGGCGGATTAAGGCACATCACCCCTTGTATAAAGCCCCGGACTAAAGAATGAGTAGCAATTGGTCTTTGAAATAAGACCGATAAAGCTGAGACTTGGCCTTTAATAGTACTTAAGGCCAATTTCATTTCTACCCCTAATTGTAGAAAGGCAAGAATTCTGCCTATGATATATCTCAGAGGGTGCCAACCCTTGTATTCACACCAGGAAACATAAGCCTTCCAGACTCTATAATATATTGTTCTGAAAGCTGGCTTCCTGGCATTGATCAGGGTGGAGATAACTGACCCGGAAAGCCCACGTCTCTTTAGAATGTGGGTTTCAATAGCCAAGCCGTTAAATTTAGAGACCGTAAGGAAGGATGGAAAATCGGTCCATGAGAGAGCAGATCTGGCCGTAGTGGGCCTTCCACTGCCAGCTTTAAATTTTTTTGGGTACCATGACCTTCTGGGCCATGCTGGTGCCACCAGGATTATCAGCTTTCTTGATCCTGCAAAGAAGTCAAGGCAGCAACTGAATAGGGGGAAATGCATAGATTAGTGAGAACTGATCCCATGGGGTCACCAACGCATCTGTTCCGCATGGGAATGGATCCCTTGTTCTGGCCACAAAGTTGACCAACTTCGTGTTGAACCTGGATGCTAGAAGATCCACGTCCGGAGTCCCCCATCTTTGGCAAACAGCCCGAAATATATGTCGGGGTGAAGAGACCATTCCCCTGGGAATAACTGCTGGTGACTTAAGTAGTCCGCCTGCCAATTCTCTACTCCCGGAATGAAGATTGCAGAGAGGCATGGAACATTCCTTTCTCCCCAAGTTAGAATATGGTTCACCTCTCTCTGTGCTGAGAGACTTTTGTTGCCCCCTTGGTGATTGATATAGGCCACAGCTGTGGCATTGCCGGATTGAATCCTGACAGGACAATCCCATAACCTGAAAGCCCAGGCCTTTAGAGCCAGACGTACTGCCCGAATCTCTAGGATATTGATGGGCAAGATTCTTTCGGTTTCTGACCACTGTCCTTGGACAGTTGTCTTTTCTAGTACTGCTCCCCAGCCTGAAAGGCTGGCATCTGTCGTTACTACTTTCCAGAAGACTGGTCTGAAGGATTTTCCTTTCAGCAGATTCTGGGTTAATAACCACCAAGTGAGGCTTTGGGCCACTCATGGGGACAGCCGCATTGGCAAGTCTAAAGCTTGAACTGTCTTGTTCCAAGCAGACAGGATACTGTTTTGCAACAGTCTTGAATGGAACTGGGCATAGGGAATTGCTTCGAATGAAGCCACCATGGTTCCTAGCAGCCTCATGCAGAGGCGAATGGAGGGATTGCCATTTGACCTGACCCTCCACACCAGCTCTCTTATGGAGTTGATCTTTGCTTGAGGCAAGTACACCCTTTCCTGGGCTGCGTCTATGATCAGACCCAAGAACTCCAGCCTTTTTAGCGGTATTAAGGAAGATTTCTCTAGGTTGAGAATCCAACCCAAACTTTTCAGATAGTTGGTTGTAGCGCGTACGCTTTGTTCCAAACGAGTCACCGATTGATCTATAAGTAATAGATCGTCTAGATACGCTACGATTGTTATGCCCTGTGCCCTTAACCTGGCTAGAGGTGGGGCCAGCACTTTGGTGAACACCCGGGGTGCTGTGGCTAGCCCGAAGGGCAGGGCTACAAACTGAAAATGCTGCTGTTCTAACTCAAACCGCAGAAATTTTTGATGAGCAGGAAATATAGGGACATGCAGATATGCATCCCTGATGTCGATTGACACCAGAAGTTCTCCTCCTAGGAGGATAGAAACTACCGACCTGATTATCTCCATGCGAAAGGAGTGGATCTTCAGGAATTGATTTAGCTTTCTTAGATCTAGAATGGGTCTGAGGTCTCCGTTTGGTTTTGGTACCATAAAAAGATTTGAATAAAACCCCAGACCTTGCTCCTTTGTGGGGATCTGTATGATCACCCCCCTTGAGATGTTAAATGGGTCTAGTGCCTGAAACAGATTGTTTGTTTATTCTCTGGATATTTGGGAATGCTTGATCTCAGGAAACGAGATGGTGGAAAATCTTGAAAATTCCAGTTTGTACCCCAGCATTACCGTGGAGATGAGCCATCTGTCCCGAATTTCCTTTTTCCAGACTTCTAAAAATAGCAGAAGTCTTTCCCCCACCTTGGTGAGGGGGGGGGTTGCCTCTTCATGATGAGGCTTTAGGATTCTGTCTTGCAGATTTTCTACCCCAGGGCTTCTTTTGAGCCTGGGTCTGACCTTGAGGTTTTCCTCTAGAGTCTGACGGCAGAGGCCATCGCCACTGCCTAGAGGCGGAAGCCCCTGGCGCGGCGGAAATAGCCCGTTTAAATGAAGGGTGTTTATATTTTCTTTTGACTGGTAAAAGAGTACTTTTCCTACTAGAAATGGTCTTGATATATTTATCCAAGTCTTCTCCAAACAGCAGGAAAGGGGAACCCAGTTAGGAGGTTTTTACATGGCGTTTCGGCTGACCAATTTTTCAACCACAGGATTCTACGCATATGTACAAGCATATCCCCTGTATGAGCATGTGCCAACGTCATCGGCACATGCGCACTGAAGCAACAGTGCGTTTGTCGCGTTGCTTCAGTTAGTGTGCCGCTACCAGCGGCTCCCGCACGCATGCGCGGGAGTGACGTCATCACAGCTCTGGCCAATCACAGCCCACGATACCCAGAAATAACTCCGGAAGCGATGTCGCCAGTCGGAGCTGTGTTCTGGGACTGCTGCGGGGGCTTCAATCTAAGGTGAGTATTTCATAATGAGCTAGTATGCAATGCATACTAGCTCATTATGCCTTTGTCTTGCAGGCTTTTTTGTGGGTTTACAACCACTTTAACCACTTCAATACCAGGCACTTACACCCCCTTCCTGCCCAAGCCAATTTTCAGCTTTCTGCGCGGTCGCTGTTTAAATAACAATTGCACGGTCATGCTACACTGTACCCAAACAGAATTTTTATATTTTTGTTTCCAGAAATAGAGCTTTCTTTTGGTGGTATTTGATCCCCTCTGCGGTTTTTATTTTTTGCTAAACAAAACAAAAATTAAAAAAAAAAAATAATAAGTTTCTTTTGTTTCTGTTAGAAAATTTTGTAAATAAGTAAGTTTTCTCCTTCACTGATGGGCACCGATAAGGCAGCACCAATGAGGAGGCACTGACAATGGGCACTGATATGCGGCACTCATGGTGGCACTGGTGGGCACCGATAGGCGACACTGATGGGCACTGAAAGGCTGCAATGATGGGTACTTATGGGTGGCACTGATAGGCATCATTGGTGGCCCTGGTAGGCATTGTGGCTGGGCACTGATTGGCAGCTGCCTGGGCAATTATTGACAGCTGCCTGGGCATTCATTGGCAGCTGCCTGGGCACAGATTGGCATTTCCCTGGTGGTCTAGGGGGGCATACCCGGTGGTACAGTGTGGTGGCCATCCCTGGTGGTCCGGGCGGGATCCTGGTGGTCCTGGGCAGGCATCCGAGGGGGGCTGCGCTGATAAACAATCAGCACAGACCCCCCTGCACACTATAGCCGACATAGTGCCACGCGCTCCGCTCCCGATACTCGTGAAAGTCTGCAAGGGGAGGACTTGTTCATGATGGGAGCGTGTGAGGGGGCGTAATGATGGGCAGTGCTGTTAAGAGGGTGGCGGAATATGTCACGAACCTGAAACACATCTCCTAAGCAAATATATCTCTGCTATTCTTCCTACATGCAAGGGTAACAAGTGTAGGAAGAATAGCAGAGATATATTTGTTTAGGACATGTGTTTGAGTGTCGTGACAAATTCCACCCCATCTTAACAGCACTGGCCATTATTAGTAAATAAGCCCCCTTCTGTTTCCATCCGCCCATCATTAACAAGTCTGCCCCTTGCAGACTTGCACGAGCATCGGGAGCTTATTCCAATGTTCGGCGGCTTTCTGCCGCTCCGTACTGCGCAAGCGCAGTACAGGGCGGGCATTATTCGACGGGGGGGCTTTCTTGTCAGAACACCGGCCGTCATTTTGCAATAGGCAGGGCGGGAAGTGGTTAAACACAGTTATGCCCCGCTGCTTGCTAACATACATTTAGTGCAGACATATGCTCTGTGGAACCCCCAAGCACTAAAGAGAGGAAAGGAGGTTCTCTTGCATCATCTGATGATTGTCCAAGTTCTTGGTGCTCAAAGTGCAGCCTTTGGTGTTCGCAGTGGGGCCCCTGGCCCAGCAGTCAGTAGTGGGAGGGCCAATTTGTAAAGAAGCTGTGATAGCAGATAACGCTAGCAGTCTCATGTAACACATCTCTGGTCTTAAACCATTCACTTAGCACAGTCTGACCATTTCTTCTAGTAAGCTGCATTTGAGCCCACTGTTACTCATAAGTTGACAATCACAGGTCTAAGTAATAAAAGCACTATACAGTATATGAAGCCTAGAAATGTGGAACTTTCCTAAATGCAGACACACAGCTAAAACAATGCTCTATTGCCATACAGATGCTTGCAACTTACCATCAAGCTCTAGATCCAATCTGCTTAGGAAGTCAACATTGAATATAGCTTCTACCAAGTCTTCTGGCAAGCGTTCTGCCAAAGTTAATATATAAGCCATTATTATCATGTGGTAAGGCCTCACTGAATCTGTAAAGAAGACATACAGCGATACCTTTGTCAATTCTGTCACACAGCAAGACAGTGCTAAACAGGAACAGAAAGGAAAATTCACTATAAAAGTTCAGTTCCATTTATGAATTCCTCCCTTGTCTGTTCTAAAGTAGCACTGTGACAAAATAAAACCTGCTCTTCACCACTTCTTAAAGTGGGAGTAAACTCCCTTGGTTGATATCTACCTATAGGTAAGACTATAATAAGGCTTACCTATAGGTACAGTAAATAACTTTGTACCATTTAGGAGATATTTACTTGTGAATGGGCTGGTGACGTCGCCGGTGCAGGCACTCTGAAGGAACAGCATGCCCGTGCCGTTCCTTCAGTGTCCTGTGCCCTGAATAGCGACTCCCGCGTGCATGCACGGTAGTGACATAATCACGGCGCGGCCAATCAGACATCCGGAGGACGCAAACCCGGAAGGAAGTATGGTGAAGAAGGAAGCCCTGTTAGCGGTGACAGCTCGTCACTGGAAGGCTTTGTTTTAGGGTGAGTTTTACATAATGTGCTAGTTACTGCGATGCATACTAGCATATTAGAACTTTACCTTGCCGGTTTAGAAAAAAAAAAAAAAAAAAAAAAGCATGGCGGTTTACTACTGCTTCAATTGTGTCTTTTTTTTTAAACATTTGTCTCCTATCCAGTGCTAAATCTGTCTCAGTCTGATGCCCGGGATTCCAGGCACAGGGGTCACAAATACTTTACTACAGTTTTATTTGCATCTAATCTGGTTGCGGAGTGGCTTGATAAATGTGTATAAAAAAACAAAATAATATAAAAAAGGGACTATAGCTACATAGTAAGACTTCCAACACCCAGCCTTTATGGTGAGGTTCCTACTATTTCTTATAGTAAAGTTCTAAACATACACTTTTTTAGGTCAGGAACAGCTAAAATATTTCTCATTTAATGAAACAGCCACTTTGTGTGGACCAGTTTTTTTTTTTGCATGCAATTTTTAAAGTGGTTCTGAAGACTCAAGTTTTTTTTTTTTTTAGATCTTAATGCATTCCCTGCATTAAGGTAAAAATAGGATTTTTATAACAGCTTACCTGTAAAATCCTTTTCTTGGAGTACATCACGGGACACAGAGCGGCATAGTAATTACTATGTGGGTTATAGAGCTTACCTTCAGGTGATGGACACTGGCACACCCAAGACAGGAAGTCCACCCACTGGCTACGCTGAGGCTGAGGGGGGGAAATACCCGGAGGACTCACCAACCCTTAAGAAACCGCTCAGTCTGTGAGGGGATTCGCGCCGGCGCACGCAATAAACACCTCACACACCAGAAAAAACTGCAGACATGAGCGCCCAGCCAGGCCAGAGTGACCCCCAAAGCACCCCACAGCACCAGTACAGGGTGCAGAGAGCAGCATAACAGGGGGGAGACAGGGAGAAACCCCCCATATAAAAAAACACAGCCAGCATGTACTCACCTGCAGTAGGAGAGACTACTTACCCGTCCCTTTCAGGGACCCACTGGCTTGTTTCAGACAGACCTATCACAGAGCAGTACTGCGTAGCTGTCGGCCTGGTCCACCGCGAGAGATACAGTCAGTCAGATACTGTTCAATCTTGAGAGGACCGCGGGAGCATGAAAGCAACCCGGCCACCCCTGGAGTCATGGGGCATGTCGTGAACTGAGTCTCACGCACACAAGGCGAGGATCAGCACGCTCGATGGTCGGACAAGGAAGACTACGAGGATACCAGTGTACCCAACCTGTTGCCCAGCCGACAGTTGATTGAAGGTCTCAAAAATAAAATAATAAAATTCCCAAAGGAATAAAATTTAAAAGTAAAATCTTCCAGGAGACTGGTTCCTGAGAGAGCCACGTCGTCTCCTTCTGCTAGGCAGAAAAAAACTGAGGCTGCAAGTTGCAGGTGGGAGGGTAATGTCCGGAGGGACCACCCCTCTGGGCGGGGCTGTTCAGCTCTGGTTTGTTCTAGAATGTTTCTAACATCTAACATTCTGCCTAGATCTTCTCCTGCGAGCAGGGACATATACCCACACGTTTACAGTATCCAGCTGGGTCAGTCCATGGACGATAAGAGAAAATCCTATTTTCTTTATCGTACATCATGGGACACAGAGCGGCATAGTAATTACTATGTGGGATGTCCCAAAGCAATGCCAAAATAAGGGGAGGGAGACACCATAACAAGCTGGGCGCCATCAGTCATGAGGATCTATACTGCAGCCTGCAGCACACTACGCCCAAAGGCGACATCCTCATGACCTCTTACATCCACCTTATAAAATTTAGTGAATGTGTGGACTGAAGACCAAGTTGCGGCCTTACAGATTTGAGCCAAGGAGGCCTGGTGATGCACTGCCCAAGAAGCACCAACCGCTCTAGTAGAGTGTGCTGTAATTTTAAATGGAGGCACCTTCTTTCTCAGACCATAGGCTTGAATAATAACCTGCCGAATCCACTTACAAATGGTAGATTTCGACGCTGCCTGGCCCCTTCTGGGGCCTTCTGGCAGAATAAATAAAACATCAGTTTTCCGAATCATAGCAGTAGCTTCAAGATAGGCTTTAACTGCTCTTACTACATCCAAAGAATGTAATAATTTCTCTTCCACCGAACTAGGTTTGGGAAAAAAAGGAAGGGAGAACCACATCTTGGTTCAAATGAAAACTTGACACGACCTTCGGAAGAAAGGCTGGATGTGTACGTAAAACCACTCTATCCTTATGGATAATCAAATATGGCTCCTTGCAAGACAAAGCTGCTAATTCCGATACCCTCCTGGCTGAGGATATAGCTACCAAGAACACTAATTTCCTGGTGAGGAGCAGTAAAGGAATGTGGAGTAATGGTTCAAAAGGTTGTCTTTGAAGAACTGATAGAACCAAGTTTAAGTCCCATGGACATATGGGAGACCTCACTGGTGGGTCGATACGAGTCACACCCTGCAAGAAGGTCTTTACTAGCGAATGTGTAGCTAGTGGCCTTCGAAAAAATATTGATAAGGCCGAAACCTGTCCCTTAATAGTACTTAAGGCTAGGTTTTTGACAACAGCCCACTGCAGGAAGTCAAGTATTCTGCCTATGACGTACTTCCGAGGATGCCATTTCTTGGCTTCACACCATGCCACATACGCCTTCCAAACTCTATAATATATATGTCTAGATACTGGCTTTCTAGCATTGATTATCGTAGACACCACTGTGTTAGAGAGACCGTTAAATTTAGAGTTTGTAAAGAAAGGTGGTATATCGGACCCTGCGTGAGCAGGTCTGGCCGAAGCGGAAGGGTCCAAGGCTTGCCTACAGACATTCTTACAATTTCCGCGTACCAGGATCTCTGAGGCCATGCTGGGGCTACAATAATCACCGGCCTCCTTTCCATCCTGACTCTGCAGGGGAGTCGAGGTAGTAGCTGCAGCGGAGGGAACGCATATATTAGTGCGAACTGATCCCACGGGAACACCAGTGCATCCGATCCGCAAGCGAGCGGGTCCCTTGTTCTGGACACAAAGCTGCTCAATTTCGTGTTGAACCTGGATGCCAATAGATCTACATCTGGTGTCCCCCATCTCTGACATATTGTCTGAAAGATGTCGGGGTGAAGAGACCATTCCCCTGGGGATAACTGCTGCCGAATCAGGAAGTCTGCTTTTCAATTCTCTATTCCTGGAATAAAGATAGTGGATATGCATGGGACATGCTTTTCTGCCCATATCAGGATATAATTCACCACCTTCTGGGCCGCACCACTCTTGGTGCCCCCTTGGTGATTGATGTATGCCACAGCTGTGGCATTGTCTGATTGGATCTTGACAGGAGACCCATGTAGCTTGGAAGTCCATGCTTCCAGGGCCAACCATGCCGCCCGAATTTCCAGCAGGTTGATGGGCAAGGTCTTCTCGATATTCGACCACTTTCCCTGGAGTGAACATTGCTCCAGTACTGCCCCCCAGCCTAGAAGGCTGGCATTCGTAGTTACTACCCTCCAAGAGATTCGAAGGAACGACTTTCCCTTTTGTAAATTTTGGGGTACCAACCACCAACATAGACTCCTGCGTACTGACGACGCCAGGGACATTGGGAAGTCTAGGGCTTGAACCTTTTTGTTCCAGGCGGATGGGATGGCGTTCTGCAATTTCCTTGAATGGAATTAAGCATACGGAACTGCTTCGAATGAGGCTACCATCTTTCCCAGCAGCCGCATGCAAAGACGAATGGATGGCTGTCTCTTTGCACAGATCGCTTGAATTAGTTCTCTTAAGGAAGAGATTTTTGCCTGAGGCAGAACAACCTTTCTTTGGTCTGTGTCTATGAGTAAGCCTAAATATTCGAGTCTTCTTGCTGGTTGCAAGGCCGATTTGTCCAGATTTAGGACCCAGCCCCGGGATTCCAGGTATTGTACCGTGTTGTGTACAGCAACCCTTAGGTTGGAAGCCGACTGATCTATTATCAATAGGTCGTCCAGGTAGGCCCTTATAGATATTCCCCGAGTTCTTAAGCCGGCCAACAGAGGGGCCAAGATCTTTGTGAACACTCACGGAGCCGTGGCCAACCCGAAGGGTAGCGCCACAAACTGATAATGGCGCTGTTCCACCGCAAAGCGTAGAAGCTTTTGATGACTGGGGAATATAGGAACATGTAAATAAGCGTCCCTGATATCGATGGACGCCAACCATTCTCCCCCTTGTAGGGTGGCGGCTACTGACCGAATTGATTCCATACGGAACGATTTGACAATTAAGAATTTGTTTAGACCTTTGAGATCTAGTATGGGTCTTACATCTCCGTTGGGCTTTGGAACGGTAAAGAGGTTTGAGTAAAATCCCAACCCCTGTTCCTTTACCGGAACCTCCACAATTACCCCTTGGAATAATAGTCGGTCTAACGCCGAAAGGAGAGATCTTCTCCTTATTGGATCTTTTGAGACGTTTGATGTTATAAACCGAGGAGGAGGAAGAAATTCCTGCAACTCCAACTTCTATCCCAAGGATACCGTGGAGAGAGCCCATCTGTCCCGTATCGTCTCTCGCCAAGCCCCTGAAAACAACAGAAGTCTTCCCCCCACTCGTCTGAGTGGGACGACCCTTCATAAGGCCGACTTGGGGGCTGGTCTAGTATTCCTTCGGTTCCAGGGCTTTTTATTACCCTGTGGCTGTCCCTGAGCTCTCCCTGCAGGATTGGATCGGGGAGGCCGTCGGAACTGCTTAGAGTCTAAAGTTCCTGGGACTGGAAGGGTGGGCCGCTTGAAAGCAGGACCTCTGAATTTCCTTTTAACAGGTAAAAGGGTACTCTTCCCACTGGAGATTTTCTGGATGTATTTATCCAAGTCCTCGCCAAATAACCGCTCCCCATGGAATGGAAATCCAGCCAGGATTTTTTTACAGGGCGTCTCGGCTGACCAGTTTTTCAGCCATAGGAGTCTACGCATGTGTACCAACACCAGTGTAAGGCGGGAGGCCTGATAAATTGAATCTTTAATGGCGTCAACCGCAAAACATAAAGCCCTAGGTAGATCTGCTAAATCCTGCGCCTGCTGAACTGGCATGTCTTTTAAAGCCAGCTTCATCTGGTCTTTTAAGGCCTGACAGATGCCAATGGCTGCCACTGCAGGCTGAGTTACAGTACCAGCTGTAGAAAAAACAGTCTTTAAATAGGGTTTCCAACTTTTTATCTGTTGGATCTTTAAACGTCTGTACATTGTCCACTGGACATGTCAGGGATTTGTTCACAGAAGAGATGGCAGCGTCCACAGTAGGAAGGCTCCATTTTTTGGTGAACTTTTCCTCCATAGGATATACCACAGAATTTTTTTTGGGAGGAAGGAACAATTTATCAGGATGTTCCCAATCTTTATAAATGAGATTTTCTAACAATGGATGCACTGGAAAGGAACCATTAGCTTGTGGGGCTTTCAAAGAGCCCAATGAAGAAACCGATTTAGTTACTGGTTCTGAAAGGGGCAGCTTAAAAGCTGACCGAACCATGTCTGTTAAAGACTGAACTAACAATTTTTCAGCCTGAGAGGCTGAAAACGGTTCCTCTAAAGTAGATTCCTTGCATCATCCTCCTGATCCACTGCAGGAAAATCAATTTCATCCTGAGACAATTGCTCTGCCGTTAGATACTCCAACGGTGGAGATGGAGATCTGGCGCGCTTTTTTCCCGGCAGGGAGGAAGCGATTAATGCCGCCAATCTTTGTTCTAATCCTCCCAGAGCAGAGGTAAAAGCCTCCTCTGTCACATATACCGGAGCAGGTGAACTGAGGGCAGCCGCAGCAGCTAGCATTACTGATGGCTCCCCTCGGGTAACTACCTCTGATTTATCAGGGGAGGATATATTAGTAGGAGCAAGCCCCAGATCCTCAGAGCCCGATGGCGAACTCTTTAGCCTTATAAGTAGGTGATTATTCCTGCGCTACCAAAAAATGTGAAAAGTGGACAAAATAACTGTCGCAAACACCGAAGGGGTTAATCCAAACCCCTGAACAAGTATTGATAAAGAAGGGGGGGTGGTGCTGCGCTGTTGATACTGATAATGAGCTGGCTATAAATATTACTGCACAATGGCTAAAACCAGTAAAAAAAAAAAAAAAAAATTATAAAAAAATATAAACAGTACTAGAATAAAATCATAAATAAAGGTAGTAAATAAATTCTAAAACCATAATATATACAGAATCAGCAACTGGTGCAATGTGCATACAATGTGTTAACGAAATATAAATGATCCAGTGCAAATGTGCTAAAGGTGCAAGCAAAGTATACAGGTAAAGGCCTGTAATGTGCAAAATAACAATGTGCAAAATGTGAAAGCTGCTTGCAAAAGTGCAACTAAGTGCTAGCAGTGCAATAACAGTCCAATGGATTTTGCAACACAAAAGTTGCTATCCAAAAGTTCCAGTGCAGCAAGACAAGTAGTGCTATAAGCAAAGAATGCTTTCTTCTTAGTGATGGTTCCTTTGTTTTCTGTGCACAGGTGAAGGGGGGGAGGGGGGTTGTGCTGGAGAGATAGTTGAATCTCTTTTTTCGTGTATCATACACACAGGTAAAGATGGCCTCTTACCTTGCGGTAATGAGGTAACCGCATAAGTACTGGAAACAATAAATCCTGGAAACAGTAAATCCTCTGGCCCGGTCCTAATATGTAATCGCATATATGACTGCTGAATGCAGTAATTCTTCCAATGTATTTTTAAACCAAAACGGTGGATCATGAATAATGCATAATCTTACCTCTACGATGAAAAAGCTGTGGGTGTAGTCTCCAAAGAATCCACTGAAGGGCGCTGTGACTGATCTGTGACGAGCCGCGATAAGACACTCCTTCTTCCTGGCAGACGGGAAAATGGCAGCGCAGCACCACCCCCCCTTCTTTATCAAGAACCCTTTAGCCTCTTAGGATTTTTACTCCCAGAGCCCTTGGAAGGCGTAGTCCTAGCTCAAGCTAAGGACTTATGCCGCGTACACACGACCGCTTTTCTCGACGAGAAAAACTGCATTTTTTTTTTCGCCGAGAAAAACGATCGTCTGTGGGCTTTATGTCGTTTTTCTCGTCTAGAAAAACGGCATAAAAAACGACGAGAAAATTTAGAACATGTTCTAAATTTTCTCATCGTTTTTTCCAGCATTTTTTTCCGCAGCAGTTTTCCCATAGGGAGACACTGCCGCGGAGCCCACAGACGGTCGTTTTTCTCGTCAAGAGAAAAAATGACGGGAAAAACGACCGTGTGTAGGGAACCAAGCGGTTCCCTCGTTTTTCCTGTCATTATTCACGGCGGTTTTTTAACCGCCGTGAATAATGATCGTGTGTACGCGGCATTACAGCCAAAAATGCACCCATCACTAGCTATAGTCTAGCGTACAAGCTTGCTATGAGAGCTAGTCAGGTGACTAAACTAATGTGCCTTGGGGATGCCTGTATCACCACCTGTAGTTTGCCCAATATAATATCAAAAATAAATGTCACCAAGGAGCTCTGCTGATGTCTGTCCTCTTACAGCATGTCTCGCAGAGGCTGTCTTTTTAAAGCAGAGGATGCCCGCACATGCGCAGAAGCGCGCCAATGCGCGCGCGCCAGAAATGCTCCCTGGAAGGAATGGGGAGAGGAGCAGGAGGGGGCTGCATTTTTACATTGGAGCCAAGCTGACACTATAGAGGGAGACCACAGCGCCATGTCTAAGAACGCTGTTTCCAGGTCCCCCTAGCAGGTATGGTAACATTTTTACAGATGGGTACTGCAGAGCTTGCACATAGAAGAATGCTCCTCCATCTGTCTAGGCATTACACTTATATAAAGGTATGCCCAGCTATATAGACATTCTCAAGTATCTCCCTCCTGTGGCCAAACACGGGTACTACATAATGTCCAATAGAACCATAAGAAAATACATTTCAGGTTTATCAAAGATATTTTAGGCATCAGGTACAGTGGGAAATATACCATGTAGGTAAAATACAGGCAAACACATTAGTTTTGAAGGGTCCCTGCTGGACCAAGTTCATCAGGGACCCTCACTTACCTGTCCCGGCCGCAGGACCCTGTTCGGAACAGACAGCCCAAACTTCGCCCCTTTGGCGGGCAACGTCATTTGACCTTCAGGGACCGGGGTCCTACTGAAAGCAACACCACTCCCCTGGACCTGTATAGCACCCTGCCAGAAACCTCTTGGTATTGGGTCTGACCAGAGTACTGGATCCCAGGGTCCAGCCCTCCTAAGAGAGGCATTACAGGCCAAACCTCGTAGATGGTCCACATCTTCTTCCCCGAGGCCCGGGTACCGTCCATTTTGGCACTGAAGCACTTTGGACGGATCCGGAATAGCTCGCCTTTGGGCCTCAAAGACCATACGCAGAGCAAACTTGAATACATGCTTAACCGTGACCAACACCTTTAGACACTGGCAACAAAACTGAGGTTCTCCTGATATGGGAGGGGTTATATAGGGAGGGGACTTCCTGTCTTGGGTGTGCCAGTGTCCATCACCTGAAGGTAAGCTCTATAACCCACATAGTAATTACTATGCCGCTCTGTGTCCCTTGATGTACGATAAGGAAAAACCTTCTGTGCCCCATGATCCCCCCCCAGCCCCCCTTATACTTACCTGAGCCAGATGTTCTCTCCCTCCTCACAGAGCAGATTGATAGCAGGAGGAGCCATTGATCTCTTTTGTCATAACTGCTTATCCCTGTCTGTCAGTGTTAATGTACACATGCGTAGCTCAGTGTATATTTACGGCACCGCTCTGTGTCATGTGACTCTCCTGCGCATGCGTGGGAACAGCGGTGGCCCGTCCATTAGGGGCGCCGCCCCTTCTTTCCACGCCACTCCCTATATGACTAATGGATAGATTCATGCATAGTATTAATCTATCCACAGCCGCCACTGCCACCCCCTATTCAGGCGTCCGGCTGGGGTGTTTCATTGAAGCACCTGATTAGAGCCATAAGCTCTAATAGACTTCAAAATATGTGGGCTCGTGGCGCTGAGCATTGTGCCATGAGCCCACCCAGGTGTTACAACAGCGGGGTGACTGGTACTGTTTGCCACCCCCTCAAATAAAATTACCACCGGCTGCCAATGCGCAGGAATGACATCATCGCGGGCTAGCCAATCAAGTGGCTGAAAAGTCCAAACCCGGGAGGTAGACCAAGACAAGATTGAAGCATCATGGACATCATAGAGTGCTGACACCACAGGAGGGGATAGTTTGGCAAGTAATTCTGCCATAATGTGCCAATATGCTGTACATATTAATAAATTATGGCATGAAGCTCCCGGGGATCATTTTTTATATTTTTTTAATGCAATGGTTTAATTTTGTTTTTAAGATTTGGCAGATTCCAGGTTACAAGGATATTGATTCTGTAGATCAGGAACCCTAAACTGGCCTGTGGGCTGAACAAAAGAAATCTGACAGATTCCTCCATCCAACTAAACAGTGTGGATGGACGAATGTCCCAAGTCTTTTGTATTCGGCTAGCGAGCACCTGCGACTGTCATAGTACAGTGGGCACTTCCAAACAGTGACAGCCAATTGGAAGCAGTCACTGTTCAGCTGAGAATTATCTGCCTGGCTCCTCTGATTTTTGGATTGAAGGATGTTGGGCTGGAGGTGCCGTAAGTAATTTGGCTTGTTGCTCCAGTGGCCCTTCAACCCTCTAATGCTGTCCCCCTGTGGCCTTTTAAAGTGGTAGTAAAGTCTGCTTTGTGATTTTTAGCTACAGGTGAGCCTATAAGGCTTTCTCTCATAAACATTGGTATGTTTAGTCATCAACAACCCTCTTGTACTTTCCAACAGAAATATATATATTTTTTACAAACTATTCAATATGTACTTACGAAGATTAGCTAGATACTGCTGTATGCACACATTGTAGAACTCCTCTGCATTGGGGGGCTCATATGTCAGATAGCTGAAAGGGCTTAGAATTGCGTACAGCTCTTGTGAAGAAAACTGAAAAAAATTAATTATAGAAGCGAATAATGGCATAACACTTTATATTTTAGCATTATTATTTCTTTCACATACTTCATAAACTGCAGTTTCTACTTGACAGTGTAAAGTAATTGAAATATAAAATAAAATAAAAATAGAGAACTCTCTTTAGCATTGTTTTGTTTTATAACTATATTACACGATAAAAAGATTTTTACCAAAACATATTTTCTAAAGTGGGAGAGAGATCTTAAAAGCGGAGTTCCACCCAAAAATGGAACTTCTGCTTTTCGGATTTCTCCCCCCCCCTCCGGTGTCACATTTTGCACCTTTCAGGGGGGGGGGGAGGGGGGAGCAGATACAGTGGGGGAAAAAAGTATTTAGTCAGCCACCAATTGTGCAAGTTCTCCCACTTAAAAAGATGAGAGAGGCCTGTAATTGTCATCATAGGTATACCTCAACTATGAGAGACAAAATGTGGAAACAAATCCAGACAATCACATTGTCTGATTTGGAAATATTTTTTTTTTGCAGATTATGGTGGAAAATAAGTATTTGGTCAATATCAAAAGTTCATCTCAATACTCAATACTGTTATATATCCTTTGTTGGCAATGACAGAGGTCAAACGTTTTCTGTAAGTCTTCACAAGGTTGTCACACACTGTTGCTGGTATGTTGGCCCATTCCTCCATGCAGATCTCCTCTAGAGCAGTGATGTTTTGGGGCTGTCGCTGGGCAACATGGACTTTCAACTCCCTCTAAAGGTTTTCTATGGGGTTGAGATCTGGAGACTGGCTAGGCCACTCCAGGACCTTGAAATGCTTCTTATGAAGCCACTCCTTCGTTGCCCGGGCGGTGTGTTTGGGACCATTGTCATGCTGAAAGACCCAGCCACGTTTCATCTTCAATGCCCTTGCTGATGGGAGGAGGTTTGCACTCAAAATCTCACGATACATGGCCCTATTCATTCTTTCATGTACACGGATCAGTCGTCCTGTTCCCTTTGCAGAGAAACTGCCCCAAAGCATGATGTTGCCACCCCCATGCTTCACAGTAGGTATGGGGTTCTTTGGTTGCAACTCAGCATTCTCTCTCCTCCAAACATGACGAGTTGTGTTTCTACCAAACAATTCTACTTTGGTTTCATCTGACCATATGACATTCTCCCAATCCTCTTCTGGATCATCCAAATGCGCTCTAGCAAACCTCAGACGGGCCCGAACATGTACTGGCTTAAGCAGGGGGACACGTCTGGCACTGCAGGATCTGAGTCCCTGGCGGCGTAATGTGTTACTGATGGTAGCCTTTGTTACGTTGGTCCCAGCTCTCTGCAGGTCATTCACTATGTCCCCCCGTGTGGTTCTGGGATTTTTGCTCACCGTTCTTGTGATCATTTTGACCCCACGGGTTGAGAATTTGCGTGGAGCCCTAGATCGAGGGAGATTATCAGTGGTCTTGTAGGTCTTCCATTTTCTAATTATTGCTCCCACAGTTGATTTCTTCACACCAAGCTGCTTGCCTATTGCAGATTGTCTTCCCAGCCTGGTGCAGGTCTACAATTTTGTTTCTGGTGTCCTTCGACAGCTCTTTGGTCTTCACCATAGTGGAGTTTGGAGTGTGACTGTTTGAGGTTGTGGACAGGTGTCTTTTATACTGATAACAAGTTCAAACAGGTGCCATTAATACAGGTAATGAGTGGAGGACAGACGAGCCTCTTAAAGAAGAAGATACAGGTCTGTGAGAGCCAGAAATCTTGCTTGTTTGTAGGTGACCAAATACTTATTTTCCACCATAATTTGCAAAAAAAAAAATATTTCCAAATCAGACAGACAATGTGATTGTCTGGATTTGTTTCCACATTTGGTCTCATAGTTGAGGTATACCTATGAAGACAAATACAGGCCTCTCTCATCTTTTTAAGTGGGAGAACTTGCACAATTGGTGGCTGACTAAATACTTTTTTGCCCCACTGTACCTGTCTAATACATGTATTTGATCCCACTTCTGGCGAAAGATCGCCGCAGAATCCACAGCTATCTACGCCATGTCCAGCCCCACCTCCAGCTCCCCGCTGTCTTCTGGGAGACAAACAGGTCCCAAAAGACAGCAGAGACCACTCAGAACGCGCATCGCGACTCACGCATGCGCAGTTGTGACCCAGGCTGTGAAGCCGCAAGGCTTCACTTCCTGATTCCCTTACTGAAGGTGCCGGCTCCTGCACGTGGGAGCCGAGGGACAGGTCGGCTTCGGGTGAGGACATCACGGGCGCCCTGGACAGGTAAGTGTCCTTATTTTAAAAGCCAGCAGTGGCAGTATTTGTAGCTGCTGACTTTTAATTACTTATTTTTTCCTCATGACTTATTTTTGGAGTCCGCATGCTCAGAAGGAAATTCTGTCTGCTGATCCTCGCAGAGCAGGCAGATGGTTGGCCCGTGTCGGTCATGCAGACACAGCCCGCTCTCCTGTATGGGCGGTCGGATATAAAATGGATCGTCTGTCCATTTACACCCAACTGCCATCTGATCCGATCTGCCAAACAGATGCAAAATGGATCCCTATACGTCACTTTTTAGCGGATAGGATCGGATGGCAGCGGGTGGCCGTTGACACCCGCCGCTCCATAGAGCAGACTAAAGGGTCGGATTGGGTCTGCCTGCAAAACTGACAGGCAGACCTTATTGGTCCGCTGAGTGAAAGGGGCCTTACTGGAGAGCCTGTAGCCGTACAAATATTTCGATACATACAATATTTTACGGTCATGTAAGAACCTTAACAGCTTCTGGCATAAAAATCTTTCAAATAATCTCAGCGGTAATGGGGTTTATAACTTTAATCAAACCTTCAGCCATCTTGAAGAAATGTATAAAACTTTCCCCCATACTTTCTTACTGTGGTTACCCACATTCTTTTAGCAGCATGGTCGACTACTACTAGGCATTGGAAACAAAATCTTGCACCTAACCCATCTGAAATCATGACATGATTCAAATTCATTATGTTTATGAAAAGTTTCCAGATGTCAGGAAAGATACAACTGTCACAATTAAGAATGCTTAGAGATCTTGGGTTGGCGTTGGGTATTTACTATGAGAAAACGTACTCAGAGTTGGAAAGTAAGACTTTGAGGATTTTGTACTGGTATTTTAACATTTGAATTACTATCTTGGGTATGCTTATGTTTAATTGCATCTCTTGTTTATATGTAATGGTCTTGTAATTTATGTTTTTATGTCTTTAAAACTAAAGACTAATTGAAGAAAAAAAAAAAAAAGCCAGAGAAAATTCACAGTTCGCAGCGTGCTGGGGGTGTGATGTATACTGCCAGTATACTGGGATCTGAAAACAAACCTATGTTTTTGAATCAAGACACCAGGAGAATTACATCTGGCGGCGTCCCCTAACTATGATAAATGTCCTGAAAGACCCCCCTGGTTCAGGGACAATTCTCCTGGGTCCTGATGCTGGCAGCTGAGCAAATCCACCTGCTAGTGTTGCCAGGGATGCACCAGATGGAGGGAGCTAGAACATGTTCTGTCCAGGTCAGAATAATTATGACCTCTCCTGTCACAGCAAGATTTTTTGTTTCTCCCTGATAGTTGACATATGCTGCAACTGTAGCTTTATCCGATTGGATCCAAACTGGACACCCTGTCGGATGATGAGTCCAGTGCTGGAGAGACGCCCAGATCACCTAAAGGTCCAAGATGTTGATTGGAATACAAGACTCCTTCATCAACCAAGTCCTTTACACTGACAAGATGATAAGAACTCCTCTCCAGCCCTTAAAGCTGGCATCTGTGATCAGGATCTTCCAAACGAGAAAAATGTGTTGATCGGAGTACAAAGCCACTATGCAGTGACATGCTAGATCAGGGGTCTCAAACTGGCGGCCCTCCAGCTGTCGCGAAACTACAAGTCCCATCATGCCCCTGCCTCTGGGAGTAACTGAGTAATTCAATGCCTCATGGAACTTGCAGTTTTGCAAAAGCTGGAGGGCCGCCAGTTTGAGACCCCTGTGCTAGATCCTGGATTTAAATGTATCAACCTGTTCAGAGATAGGGGGATTTGACACATGTGGAGAGGATGCTCCGCTGAATATTTTGGCAGTGCAACTATGCAAAAGGGAGTGCTTTGAAGGAAGCAACCATCAAACCCAAGACCCTGATACAGATGAGGAAAGTCAATTAATTGAAAGACCAAAGGGCGTGGAGATTGGACATGTGAAGCGATGCAAGTTTGATGTTCATCAAATCCAAGAAATCCCCTAGGTGCAGGAGGGCAATATCTGACTGCAAGGAATCTGGACCTTGCATAGATGAATAGATTCAGGGCCTTGATGTGTAACCCTGAGACACCACCTCATGTACCCAAGCATCAAGGATGCAATACCGCCAAGTGTCTGCAAAGGATAGAAGCCACCACCTCCACCTTCTTGACAATGAGGGGCTTAACAAGTTTTGTTCCCTCGGGATGCCAAAACATTTTGTAGCAGAGGTGGGGGCCTTAGAGGGACTGTGTGGAAGCAGTCCATGGGGTACAAAATCAATACCTGTTGCTGTGTATTACCAGTCAACTCAAACATAGACCAAGACAGTCTTTTATCCATGGGGTCCTTTAAAGAATAAGTTTGCCTTTGGGAACATGTTACACCCATTAGTGTGGAACATGTAACATGTTCTGGCTCCTGCAGCCACTCAGGGATTCACTGTCTCTGTGTAACAGCAGTATGGGGAGCAGTTCCCTGTACCAGCTGTCGCATTTTGAAAAGAGCGTGGCCGTGCGGGACTCTGCCCACACTGCCGTGTCATTCATTTACAGAGTTCTGTGAATGGATAAACTACAAATACTGACATCCTTTGCGGCTGTTGGCTTGTAGTTCTCAATGAACTACCACGGCGCTGTTGAGCGCTGTGGTAGTCCATTGATTCTTCCTGTCAGTGTAAAACTGCCTGTCCGTATGATGTACAATGTACGAGCAGACAGCTTACATTGACAGTCTGACAGAGACCTGCATGGTACAAGTGATCAGCTTTCCAGGCTCCTAAAACAATAAATAGTCAGGGATGAGCCGAATTTTGAAAGGTTAATATGCAAATTATTGTCATAAAAAAGTGTTTGGGGACCCGGGTCCTGCCCCAGGGGACATGTATCAATGCAAAAAAAAGTTTTAAAAACGTCCATTTGTTCGGGAGCAGTGATTTTAATAATGCTTAAAGTGAAACAATAAAAGTGAAATATTCCTTTAAATCTCGTACCAGCAGGGGGGGGGGGGGGGGGTGTCTACAGTATGCCTGTAAAGTGGCAATTTTTTCCCGTGTTTAGAATTGTCCCTGCACAAAATGACATTTCTAAAAAGGAAAAAAAGTAATTTAAAACTCGCGGCTATAATGAATTGTCGGGTTCCGGCAATACAGATATAAGTCATTGAAAAAAACGGCATGGGTTTCCCCAAATTCCATTACCAGGACCTTTGGGTCTGGTATGAATATTAAGGGGAACCCTGCACTAAATGTTAAAAAAAAAATGGCCCCCTCAAAATCCATACCAGACCCTTCAGGTGGTGAAGGGCAAGGGATCCCCACAACCACCGGGCAAGGGTTGTGGGGATGAGGCCCCTATCCCCATCAACATGGGGACATCCTCCCCATGTTGAGGGCATGTGGCCTGGTACGGTTCAGGGGGGGGGGAGGGGCGCTCTCTTGTTCCCCCTCCCTCTTTTCCTGCAGCCTGCCAGGTTGCGTGCTCGGATAAGGGTCTGGTATGGATTTTTGGGGGGACCCCCACGCTCCCCTGTCAGAACGGGGATCCACCTTCTTTACATTGGCAGATCCTCGTTTTGCCTCTGTTCACCATGATCGAGGGTGGCCGGCGGACATCTAGTCCACCGAACCCACGGGCGAGCTCCCGCAGGACGCGACCGCAGTACCACATGCACAGACCGACGTACAGGTACGTCGGTTTGCGTAGCCAAGCCGTCTTGCTGCAGTATACATGCGGAAGGCAGACGGCAGCTATGAAGAGAGTGAGGTAAGCCTGTGTAGAATCAATGGAAAGAGGTTTTAGTTTGCAAAATAAAGTACATTAAAGTGGTTGTAAACCCTGTTGAGAATTTTTTTTTTTTTTAACTAACCTGCAAGACAAAGCTATAATGAGCTAGTATGACTAGCATACTATCTCATTATGTACCACTTACCTTAGATCGGGGCCCCCGAAGTCGTCCGTGTCCCTCCTCTAGCCGCATCCATCGCTGCGGCGATAGCCGGAAGGTTACTTCCGGGTATCGCCGCTGCAGCCAATCACAGCGCCGCTCCGGCGCTGTGATTGGCTGGAGCGGCGAAGACGTGACTCCGCGCATGCGCGCGTGAGCCGTCGAATTTGGCTACGTCGTCGAATGTTGCGACCTAGCCGAATTTGTGAATGGGGTTAACCCCATGCGCGTGACGTCAGCGTCGCCGCTTTTAAATGCAAATATCTCCTTAACCGTGTAGGTTAAGGAGATATTTCATGCACCTACAGGTAAGCCTTAATCTAGGCTTACCTGTAGGTCTTTGTTTATAAAGTGGGTTTACAACCACTTTAAGGATATATTGGTACATAGGGGAGCTGGAATTTATATAAAAAACAAAAAAGGGAGGAAGGTAAACTTAGCCTTTATGTATTTAGCCATTATGCATTTGTTAACACATCATTAAATGTACTATTTATATACAAGTACTGTAGCATACAGCTGGAGGGGTCTCTGTACACATGCCTTGACCGTGATGCTTTGCAACACCTGTCAAACTCACCCATTCAAATCAACAAGGCTGCAAGACAATCTCTTGCCTTGGGGTTGTAGGGTGTGTTTTTTGAACATTATTAAAACCCCACAGGCATTCACGAGGTGGCAGGATAGTCTCCTGTCTGGAAGCTGCTGTTCAGCCATCCTCTAAAAAATGATCCTTCGATTGCTTTTTAGAGTGTGCTGCAGTGTGAACTTAGCCTACCTCGAACTTTCCAGCTCTGCAGTGAGAGACACTGGGGGTTATTTATGAAAGGCAAATCCACTTTGCACTACAAGTGCACTTGGAAGTGCAGTCGCTGTAAATCTGAGGGTAACATGCAAGGAAAATAAAAAACATAATTTTAGCTTGAACGTGATTGGATGATAAAATCAGCAGAGCTTCTTCTCAGATCTACAGTGACTGCACTTACAAGTGCACTTGTAGTGCAAAGTGGATTTTCCTTTCGGAAATAACCCCCACTGTGCTAATGCAGTATATGACTATCAACTAGAAAGGCAAAAAGGCTCAACATTTTCATTGGGTGATGCACAATGGGTGAGATTTTGCTTCAAAAATAAAATCAGATATTACAGGGCATTCTGAAATCTAAACAGATGAACATTCAGGCTCCTCTAATGCCGCGTACACATGATCGATTTTTTCGACGGTGAAAACACCGTCGAGAAAATCGACGTTAAAAATGAGGAACAGCTTGTTCCCCCCACACACGGCCGTTTTAAATGTAATTTTTTTTTTGGTCGAAAAAAATGACCGTGTGTGGGCTCCGTGGCAGTGTTTCCCTATGGGAAACACTGCCGCGGAAAACATGTCGAAAAAAACGATGAGAAAAATTAGAACATGTTCTAATTTTTCTCGTCGTTTTTATTGCCGTTTTTCTCGTCGAAAAAAACTACAGAAAGCCCACAGACGATAGTTTTTCTCGTCGAATGGGAAAAATTTTGTTTTTCTCGACGAGAAAAACGGCCGTGTGTACGCGGCATAAGTATTTACTATATCAGTCAGTCAATTTCTAGATTACCGTATATACTCGAGTATAAGCCGAGATTTTCAGCCCTTTTTTTGGGCTGAAAGTTCCCCCCCTCGGCTTATACTCGAGTCAGCAAAAAAAATTTACATTGAAAATCGTACCTGTAAAGACGTTGCCGCTGCGGCGTCCATCGTTCGAATTCCGCGGTCTCTTCCTGTTCCTTCAGTGATAGGCGATTCTCATCAGACACTCTCCGCCTATCACGATCATTCTCTCATCCTCAGTTTCCCAGCAGACGTCTGTGATTGGCCGAACACCCAACACAGTGTCTGCTGGGAAACTGAGGATGAGAGAATGATCGTGATAGGCGATTCTCATCAGACACCCTCCGCCTATCACGGAAGGAACAGGAAGAGACTGCGGAATTCGAACGATGGACGCCGCAGCCGCAACTTCTTTACAGGTACGATTTACAATGTAAAATAGCGAGTTAGGGAACAGTGAGGATAGGAGAACAGTGAGGATAGGAGAACAGTGAGGATAGGAGAACAGTGAGGATAGGAACAGTAAGGATGACCCTCGGCTTATACTCGAGTCAGTACGTTTTCCCAGTTTTTTGAGGCAACATTAGGTACCTCGGCTTATACTCGCGTCGGCTTATACTCGAGTATATACGGTATGTTCTTCTTGTGATGATCAGAAAAAGAAACATACAGGCAGTCCCTGAGTTACGAACGGGTTAGGGACTGTAGGTTTGTTCTTAAGTCGAATATGTTCATAAGTCGGAACAGCATGTGCAGAACGGCAGATACGTTGTTTTCCGATGTTCCGTCGAATGTGCCAGCCGTCGAAAAGGTTCCGTCGAATGTGCCCGCCATCGAAAAGTGGCCACGCAGCCTTCCGTTCGTAAGTAGGAGTCGTTCGCAAGTCGGATGTTCGTAACTCGGGGACTCCCTGCATCATTGTGTTCTGTAAAATATCCATGTGACACCAAATCCAATAGCAAAAGATCAGAAAAAGTGACTAATCCTTACCTCTGCAACATTTCCCATAGTCTCCGCTGCAATTTTATCTAGGACTGGAGTGCACCTTGTTAGGCTCAAAGTAATCATTCTAGACAAAGGTGAAACATTCCTATAGGTAACTTGAGGCAGCAAACGCTGGCAGGTATCCAAGGTGGCTTCCACGAGGACATCTTGAAACCAGTGTCCCGTCATCACATTCCTCATCCCCTTTAAGAGAACATCAATGTTCTCCATACTCCTGATCTTTTCCAGTGCATATGTGTTCATTTTTTTGTACAACTTCGTAGAACTACTTTTTGGGGGGGGTTTTCAACAACCATAATATGACACCATCAGCCATCTGATTTATCTGGTACAGATTACACTGCGGAACAATAGCATCCAGCTTAGAAATGATGGCCTTGTCCACACTTCTGGGGGACATCAGGGAGAGGGCATGGGTCATCGCGATTATATGATTTGTGATAAAACATGCCTTTAACTTGCTGTGCAAAGACAAAATAAAAGCATTTTAGAAAGATCATTTGATGTAATGAAAGTTAAAGTCCAAACCCACATTTTTAACCACTTAACGACCGCCCACTGTAAATATACGTCAGCAGAATGGCACCGACAGGCAGAATCACGTATATGTACGTGATTGCCTTTGTATAGTTGGGGGGTCCGATCGGACCCCCCTTCTTTACAGTGAGCGGTCGTTTTACCTTCGGGAGCGATCCGGCATGAGGGGACGGCCGTTCGATTCCGGCCACCCCCTGTCGATCGCTCCCGGCGAATGAGAGAGCTTCCCCTGCCTGCCAGGAAGGAGGAAGTGATGTCATCTCTCCTGGGGCGCTCACATATACCGAGCGCCGTACAGGAGAAGATGCCAGGTTAGTACACAGAACAGCACACTGACACCAGGACACATAGGCACATAAATCGCCCCCCCAGGCCCCCCCAGATCACCCCCCAGCCCCCAGTCACAGTGTCACTGATTGCAGTGACCATTTATTTAGTGATCACTGCAATCAGTGACATTTGTGACTGTAAAAGTGTCAGTACATTTAGTTTTAGGTCCAGTGTAGCCCCCTAACCCCCCCTAATAAAGGTTTAACCCCCTGATCGCCCCCCAGGTAACCCTTTTACCCCCTATCACCACTGTCACTAAGCAATCATTTTTCTGATCGATGTCTTAGCGTCGGTGATGCTGATCGGTAGCCAGTAATTTTTTTTAGGTTCGCCGCAGGTTTTTATAGCGTCGGGTACCCCCATATATTACCTAATGAAGGTTTAACCCCCTTGATCGCCCCCCAGGTAACCCTTTCACCCCCTATCACCACTGTCACTAAGTTATAATTTTTCTGATCGATGTCTTAGCGTCGGCGATGCTGATCGGTAGCCAGTAATTTTTTTTAGGTTCGCCGCAGGTTTTTATAGCGTCGGGTACCCCCATATATTACCTAATAAAGGTTTAACCCCCTTGATCACCCCCCAGGTAACCCTTTCACCCCCTAGCACCGCCGTGGCTATGCGATAATTTTTCTGATCGATGTCTTAGCGTCGGTGATGCTGATCGGTAGCCAGTAATTTTTTTTAGGTTCGCCGCAGGTTTTTATAGCGTCGGGTACCCCCATATATTACCTAATAAAGGTTTAACCCCCTTGATCGCCCCCCCAGGTAACCCTTTCACCCCCTATCACCAGTATCGCTAAGCAATCGTTTATGATCGTTGTCTTAGTGTCGGTGATGCCGATAGGTAGCCAGTAATTTTTTTTTAGGTTCGCCGTCAGGTTTTTATATAGCGTCAGGTACCCCCATATATTACCTAATAAAGGTTTTAACCCCCTAATTGCCCCTAGTTAACCCTTTCACCAGTGATCATCATATAAGTGTTACGGGTGACGCTGGTTAGTTAGTTTGCTTTTTATAGTGTCAGGGCACCCGCCGTATATAACCCAATAAAGGTTTAACCCCCTGATCGCCCGGCGGGTGATATCAGTTAGGTTTTAGCGTCAGAGAGGGTCTGCGTCACACCCCAGGCAGCGTCAGGTTAGTGCCAGTAGCGCTAACACCCACACGTGAAGCATACACCCCCCTTAGTGGTATAGTATCTGATCAGCTCAATATCTGATCAGATCTATACTAGCGTCCCCAGCAGTTTAGGGTTCCCAAAAACGCAGTGTTAGCGGGATCAGCCCAGATACCTGCTAGCACCTGCGTTTTGCCCCTCCGTCCAGCCCAGGCCACCCAAGTGCAGTATCGATCGATCACTGTCACTTGCAAAACACAACACACATAACTGCAGCGTTCGCAGAGACAGGCCTGATCCCTGCGACTCCAGTGCTGTAGGAGGTAATTTCACCACCACAGTTAAAAAAAAAAAAGCATATATGCCGAAGCATTGGGGCAGCAGGGGCGGAGGAGCGATTTTGCTCCTAATGCCGCGTATATACGGTCGAAATTCCGACGGAGGCTTGCCCGTGGAAAAGTCTGACCATGTGTACGCGGCATAACTTTTGCGGGAAGATGCCCCCATGCTTCGGCATATATAAATGGTGCATGTATGCCCATCATTAGAAGTGGGTGGATGAAGGGCGGTATTCTAATGGTGGGCATACCCACCGATCAATCTTTTTTTTTCGTTCAGCCAACAGGCTGCATGAAAAAAAAGATTACAATACATGTCCAACAAGGACCAGCAACGTACTGGTATGTTGCTGGACTTTGAATGTTTATACCAGAATGATGCCTGCGGGTTTAGGTATCATCTTGGTATCATTCTTTTCAGCCAGCGGCCGGCTTTCATGTAAAAGCAATCCTAGTGGCTAATTAGCCTCTGGACTGCTTTTACAAGCAGTGGGAGGGAATGTCCCCCCCCCCGGATATAAAAAGCGCCATTGGGAAATTGGGAAAGCATTTTATCACACCGATCTTGGTGTGGTCAGATGCTTTGAGGGCAGAGGAAAGATCTAGGGTCCAATAGACCCCAGTTTTTTCAAAAAAAAGAGTACCTGTCATTACCTATTATTATCATAGGGGATATTTACATTCCCTGAGATAACAATAAAAGTGAAAAAAATAAATAAATATGGAAGCAACAGTTTAAAAATAAAATAAAAAAGCAAAAAAAAAAAAAAAGCACCCCTGTCCTGCCCTGCTCTTGCCCAATGGCGAACGCAAGCGTCGGTCTGGCGTCATATGTAAACAGCAATTGCACCATGCATGTGAGGTATCACCGCGAAGGTCAGATCGAGGGCAGTAATTTTAGCAGTAGACCTCCTCTGTAAATCTAACGGGGTAACCTGTAAATGCTTTTAAAAATGTATGTAGTTTGTCGCCAATGCGCGTTTGTGCGAAATTTTAAAGCATGTCGTGTTTGGTATCTATGTACTCGACCTAAGATCATCTTTTTTATTTCATCAAACATTTGGGCAATATAGTGTGTTTTAGTGCATTAAAATTAAAAAAAGTGTATTTTTTCCCCAAAAAATGCGTTTGAAAAATCGCTGCGCAAATACTGTGTAGAAAAAAAAAATGCAACACCCACCATTTTATTCTGTAGGGCCTTTGCTTTAAAAATATATATAATGTTTGGGGGTTCAACATAATTTTCTTGCAAAAAAAAATATGTTTTCATGTAAACAAAAAGTGTCAAAAAGGGCTTTATCTTCAAGTGGTTAGAAGAGTGGATGTAAGCTTCCTAATGTTGTGTATAAAATGCCAGAACAGTTCAAAACCCCCCCAAATGACCCCATTTTGGAAAGTAGACACCCCAAGCTATATACTGAGAGGCATGTCGAGTCCATGGAATATTTTATATGTTGACACAAGTTGCGGAAAAAATATTTTTTTTTTTTTTTTTTTTTTTACATTCTGTTGCTTCTCCTGAGTACGGGGATACCACATGTGTGAGACTTTTTGGGAGCCTAGCCGCGTACGGGACCCCAAAAACCAAGCACCGCCTTCAGGCTTTCTAAGGGTGTAAATTTTTTATTTCACTTCTCACTGCCTATCACAGTTTCGGAGGCCATGGAACGCCCAGATGGCACAAAACCCCCCAAATGACCCCATTTTGGAAAGTAGACACCCCAAGCTATTTGCTGAGAGGTATTGTGAGTATTTTGCAGATCTCGCTTTTTGTCACAAAGTTTTGAAAATTGAAAAAAAAAAGAAAAAAAAAAAAAATGTTCTTTCTTCATTTTCAAAAACAAATGAGAGCTGTAAAATACTCACCATGCCTCTCAGCAAACAGCTTGGGGTGTCTACTTTCCAAAATGGGGTCATTTGGGGGGGTTTTGTGCTATTTTGGCATTTTATGGCCTTCAAAACTGTGATAGGTAGTGAGGAGTGAAATCAAAAATTTGCGCCCTTAGAAATCCTGGAGGCGGTGCTTGGTTTCCGGGGTCCCGTACGTGGCTAGGCTCCTAAAAAGTCCCACACATGTGGTATCCCCGTACTCAGGAGAAGCAGCAGAATTTATTTTGGGGTGCAATTCCACATATAACCATGGCATGTGTGAGCAATATATCATTTAGTGACAACTTTTTGTAATTTTTTTTTTTTTTGTCATTATTCAATCACTTGGGACAAAAAAATAAAATATTCAATGGGCTCAACATGCCTCTCAGCAATTTCCTTGGGGTGTCTACTTTCCAAAATGGGGTCATTTGGGGGGGTTTTGTACTGCCCTGTCATTTTAGCACCTCAAGAAATGAGATAGGCAGTCATAAATTAAAAGCTGTGTAAATTCCAGAAAATGTACCCTAGTTTGTAAACGCTATAACTTTTGCGCAAACCGATAAATATACGCTTATTGACATTTTTTTTACTAAAGACATGTGGCTGAATACATTTTGGCCTAAATGTATGACTAAAATTGAGTTTATTTGATTTTTCTTATAACAAAAATTAGAAAATATCATTTTTTTTCAAAATTTTCGGTCTTTTTCCGTTTATATCGCAAAAAATAAAAATCGCAGAGGCAATCAAATACCATTAAAAGAAAGCTCTATTTGTGGGAAGAAAAGGACGCAAATTTCGTTTTGGTACAACATTGCATGTCCGCACAATTTACAGTTAAAGCAGCGCAGTGCAAAATTCAATGTTCACCTCTGGTCTGGTCCTTTAGCTACCAAATGGTCCGGGGCTTAAGTGGTTAAACCTTTTCTTTACAGCTACCACCCCCCCCCCCCCCCAAAAAAAAAACCACATCTTTAAAGGGCACCTATTTTCAGGCTAAGGACATTATGTCATTTACATATTCTTGACCAGAATTAAAAAAGCTTTAATACAAGTCTCTGACCCCTCTAGCTGATTGTATTGTGTACTCTGAAGTCCATTCTGAAGGCTGTATTCACACTATAGCTTTTTATAAGCACATGCAAATATCACTTCTGCACGCATTTATGAAACTTGTGAAAAACACGTGTCACTCTTGTGATGCATGCAATATAACTATGCATATACAATATCTGGCTGGTGCCACTGAAGTAGACACCACTACTAGGCACAGTTACTCTGCTTTAAGAAGTAACTGTGTGCTTTCAGTGCAGATAATTTAAAGTGATTGTAAACCTTTGATTTTTTTTATACATAGAAAAAACAATCATGTTATACTTACCTGTTCTGTAATGGTTTTGCACAGAGCAGCCCTGATCCTCCTCTTCTGGGGTCCCCCACCGGCGCTCCTGGCTCCTCCTTTTCAGGTGCTCCCACGGTAAGCTGCTTTTCATGCGGGCACCCGTGCGGGCCCGCTCCTGAGTCCTGCTGCGGCATCCATTGATACAGACAGCGGGACACGGCCACGCCCTCCGCTCCTGTGTCACAGCTTTTGATTGACAGCAGTGGGAGACAATGGCTGGAGCCGCTGCGCTCTTGCACATCGCTGGATCGGATCAGGCAAGAAAAAAAAAAAAGGGAAACAAAAATGGTGAGGACAGCCGCACTCCAATCCAACGTATGTTTATTTAAGAAAGACAGGCACTACAAAAACCAGGACAGTTGACGCGTTTCACACTTGTTCAGTGTTTACTCATAGCTATGAGTAAACACTGAACAAGTGTGAAACGCGTCAGCTGTCCTGGTTTATGCTGGTTTTTGTAGTGCCTGTCTTTCTTCAATAAACATACATTGGATTGGAGTGCGGCTGTCCTCACCATTTTTGTTTTCATTGCTATGTGCATTGCCGGTACCCTTGGTCTCTGAGAGAGAAACATCTTTCCAAAACTTAATCTGCCTGGAGCGGCAATTTTTGGTCTTCGAATTAAGAAAAAAAAAAAAGGGGGGGAGGGGGGGGGGGTCCTTGGGGAATTCTGCAGCACAAAAGTTTTTTTTTTTTTCAAATATAATTTTTATTGACACTCAAAAAATGGGCAAAAACAAGCCATTACAGCCACATTGTGTAGACAATGAAAACATCAGACATACAACGTGTGCGTCTAGTTAGTAAATAATAAATCTTAAAAACAGACATCTAAGCCAAACAGACAACAAGCAGGATCGTTAAGAAAAAAAATATCATTATCAGATTTCGACTGTCATTTTGCATTTTTTTTTTTTGTCATAAGGTACTGAGGTTACCTATAACCACTTTCAGCACAGAAGGTTTTTCATCTTAAAAAGGGTAACTTCACTTTCATGGGAAAAAAAAAAAAAAAAAATAGCATATAAAGATTTTTTTTTTTTTTTTACAATATACAATTGCGACACGTCATATTGTAATTGAATGTTCTTAAAAATTACCTTTTCTTTCCAATCTGCAGCTCTGTAATTTAAATGCAATACAATATGGCTACCTGGAGGTGTTCTGTACACAGAATGTGTACAGAACGCCCCCCAGAAACAATTTCCTGCTTGTGCGATTGGCTCAGTGATTTCCCCAGAAGTCGGCACTAAAATATGTCAGATTTTTGGCATTCCCTGCAGCCAAAATGTCATTTTTGGTAAGATACTCCCAATAGGAAATAACGTCTAAAGGGATGCAGACCCTGCAATTTTCCTCAGAGCCCTACAGCTGCAGCAGCTGGTTGATAATTATGAAAGCACTCCCATTAGACTCACTCTGATATGGGCACAGAGGAACAAACAGCGATTTCTTCAGAATAACAAAAAGGTAGAAATCTGGAACAAAGTTTAATAAAATCCATGTATTGTACATAGATAACTCAGAAGGGAATGTTTTTTTCTCAACAAAAGTTGAGATACTCTTTAATGCATAGAATGCATTAAAGCGGAGTTCCACCCAAAAATGGATCTTCCGCTTTTTGGAATCCCCCCCCCCCCCCTCCGGAGACACATTTGGCACCTTTCAGGGGGGAGGAGGGAGCAGTAACCTGTGTAATTCAGGTATTTGCTCCCACTTCCAGGCATAGATAACAGCGGGTGACCTACGCCACATCCGGCGCCTACTCCGTCCCCCTGGCTGTCTTCTGGGAGACACACAGGTTTCAGAAGACAGCAGGGACCAGTGGCATTAAGCAGCGCCACTCGTGCATGCGCAGTAGGGAACCAGGAAGTGAGGCCGCAAGGCTTCACTTCCTGATTCCCTTACCGAAGATGGCGGTGGCAGCACCCGAGAGCAAAATCGGCTTCGGGACACGACATCGCGGGCGCCCTGGACAGGTAAATGTCCATATATTAAAAGTCTGCAGCTGCAGTATTTGTAGCTGCTGACTTTTAATATTTTTTTTTCCAGCGGAAATCCGCTTTAAGGTGACAAAACCTTAAGGCTTTACAACCACTAAATATTAGTGGCCCAGCAGGCTACACAAGAAAACATAATAGGACTCTGTGCTTTATTTACCACAATTGTTCCCTTCCCCCTCCCACACCTGTCCCCATCATTGTGCCCAGCTTTATTATTCCTGGTTTTGGTTCAGTTAAAATATGTTGCAGAAGAAGTAATCAAAACTTAATATTTCTATGTTACATTTAATTAGAAGAGCATTCTGTTATATGACAGTTTTATATCGTCCCATGCCGAGTGACTGTTCTGCTGCATTTTGATAACAGGAGGTAGTCCACTCAGCACAGGCACCATTCAGAGAATGATTTCCTTTTTTTGAATGAATGCAAGGCGTTCTCTGATTGGACCAGGTGGAGAGGCAGGGCTGTGATATCATGCTTTCCACCTCTTCCAATTAGAGGACACTTTGCAATTATTCAGAAAACGCACAGTATTCTCTGAATGGCGCCCGTGCGGAGTGAGACCTCTTGTGTTCAAAATCCAGCAGGGCAGTTGCTTACCCTGGGATCCAAAAGCAAGTGGACATCACTGGAGTAGCGGTGTTTACTTCAGTGGTTTCCAGCTTCCCAGGGTCATTAACCAGGTATGGTATATGCAAAGTTACATTGGTCCAAGCGGGACTAATGTAATCGTGCATAAAAGATTCATACCCAGAATTCATGTTTAACCACTTGCCCACCAGGCCAATTCTGACATTTCTCTCCTACATGTAAATATCATATTTTTTGCTAGAAAATTACACAGAATCCCCAAACATTATATATGTTTTTTTAGCAGAGACCCTAGAGAATACAATGGCGGTCATTGCAACTTTTTTTATGTTGCACGGTATTTGCGCAGCAATTTTTCAAACGCGTTTTTTTGGGGGAAAAAACAGTTTCATGCTTTAAAAAACAAAACAAAAAAAAATAAAACAGCAAAGTTATCCCACTTTTTTTGCATAATGTGAAAGATGATGTTGCGTCGAGTAAATAGAAACCCAACATGTCACGCTTCAAAATTGCACACGCTCGTGGAATGGCGCCAAAAATACCCATAGGTGATGCTTTCAATTTTTTTCCTGTTTACATATTTTTAATTACAGAGGAGGTCTAGGGCTAGAATTATTGCTCTCGCTCTAACGTTCGCAGCGACACCTCACGTGTGGTTTCAACACCGTTTTCATATGTGGGCGAGACGCTTCTACGTGCGAGCACACGGGGACAGGGGCACTTTAAAAAAAAAAAAAAAGTTATTGTTCATTTTACTTTAAAAAAAAATTATAATAATTTGGCTTTAAAAAAAAAAAAAAAACCCCACGTCTCACCTCTAGGCTAGAAAGCCTAAGAAAAAAAAAAAAAGATCACGGCTTCCCAGCCGAGGCGGCGCTGTTTTTTTGAATGCAGAGGCCGGGCGTGATGTGATAACATCGCGCCCGGCCTCAGATGATCATAGAGACTCCGGCGACCATCTGGTCCGCCGTAAATCTCTATGGTTGACATCCGGGGTCGGCGGATCCGTTCTCTGACTCACCGATCGCAGCGGTGAGTCGGTAGAAGCACTGGAGGGCGGCGGGAGGGGACGGAAATGCATATTTTAAACGGACTTATGCGCGGTCGTTTTTCCCACAAATAGAGCTTTCTTTTGGTGGTATGTAAAACACCTCTGCGTTTTTAATTTATTTATTGTGCTAGGAACAAAAAAAGACAGACAGACAATCTTGAAAAACAAAAAAAAACAAACAATCTATTTCTTATTTTCTGATGTAATGCACATCCAATAAAAAAAATAAAAATAAAAAAATGGAAAAACCGAATCTTTTCATCAGTTTAGGCCAATATGTATTCTGCTATGTTTTTGGTAAAAAAAATAATCTAATTAATTAAGCGTATATTGATTGGTTTGCGCAAAAGTTATAGTGTCTACAAACTATGGGATAGTTTTACGGAATTTTTATTTTTTCTTTTTTACTAATAATGGTGGCGATTAGCAATTTCTAGCGGGACTGCGACATTGCAGCGGACAAATCGGACACCAAGTGACACTTTTTTTTCACAATACAGTGATCAGTGCTACAAAATATGCACGGTTACTGTACTAATAACACTGGCAGGGAAGGTGTTAACATCAGGGGCGATCAAAGGGTTAAATTTGTCCCTAGTGCTGCCTAACTGTTTTGGGGATAGTTGCACTGTGGGAAGACAGCGATCTGTGTTTCTGCTTAGCAGAAACACAAGATATCCATCTTCCCTACTAGCAGAACGGAGATCTGCCTTGTTTACGTAGGCAGACCACCATTCTGCCTCTCTCTGGAACGATCGCCAGGTGCCAGCAGACATCGAGTTTGTCGGACCCGCTGAATGTCTCCTGCTGTGTCCAATCACAGCGGGGGCGGGTTGCCGGTGGCACGCATGCACGCCCCAGACCCGGAAGAGCAAAATCATGTACAGTTACATGATTTTGCGCAGACGGGCCGCCCTGTTGCAGTAAATATACGTGGGGCGGTTGGGAATTAGTTAACATATTTCAACTGAACCTAAGCCAGGAAAAATAAAGCTGGCCACAGTGATGGGGACAAGTGTGGGAGGGAGCAAGAAAACAATCGTTTTAAATAAAAGTCCCATTATGTTTTTTTGTGTAGCCTGCTGGGTCACCGAGAATTAAAGTATCTGCACTGAAACCACAATAACCCTTTAAAGTAAACTTTCTAAATCAACATTAACCAACTATCCTTATACTGCTAGAATTAGGAAAGAATATTATATTTACTTGTTTAAAACTTTTTTTTACATTTCTTCAGTTGCTTCCTGGTTTCTGGTCAAGGCCTCTACGAATAAGCACAATTATGGTGAAACGCATCAGAGGGCATGGTCTGGCAGCGGGGAGGAGATTTGTAAAACGTTGGAAGCCAACTGCTTTGGTTAAACTTCATGGTGAGACTTTACGGAACTGCAGCTTTGTTCTTTGTTTTAACTATATGTGCTTAGCAGACTGAGCTTCTAAAGCCAACACCCAGTGCAGAGGGGGGCTGGAGGAATATGCTCTGGACCTGGAGTGGTGAAGTCTTTTCACGATGTCTACAGTGGGTCAAAATTATGTCATACATCCCAGGAGTCTTTGTGGTTTTATTTTTTCTTTCATCTGGAGGGGTGAAGAGGAGGGGCTCTCTCAACTAAGCACACCCGCCTTCCTGCATGCCTGAGCTAAGGGCAGATGAATTCCATGGACTAACTAGTAAATTAATTGTAACGGCACCCCAAGTATGAAAGGGGTTAACGCCGTTTAGGATATTCCCTCTCTGGACACACATCCACTGCCTATCCTCCACAGTCAGGCGACCGCTTCCCATAGGATTAATCCTTCCAAACATACGAGACAACGCTCCGTGTTGAAGTTCCAAAACAGGGAATGAATTTATTACAAGCACGTGGTAACACATTTCTCTTCAAAACCCTTCCCTCCCATCCTTGGGGAACAGGGCGGGTTAAACTGTCCAATGACAATGGTCATACAGGTCAGGTGTGTTCAAACTTCTCTTTCAGTAAACAGTCTTAGCAGGAGGGGTGATTTCCCCCCCCCACCTCCTCACAGAAAGACACTTAAACATCCCATAATAGGCAGCCAGACGGTCTACCAGCTCCAATCCACATCATCACAGTAGCAGACTTAATTACCACAAGCCACAATAGACAATAGAATGCAATCACACCCCACCCCATCACAGCAAATATTACACAACAGCCCACACACAATATACACCCAATATATACAGCATTGAATATGACTATCACAGATCATGGTGGGGTTCTCATTCCCCTTGTGCCCCAAGTGACCCCTTTCACATTAATCATCTGCCCTTACTCAATATAGCCATGGCTAGAAATGCTAGAGTGTTTTTTCAAAGTGATCTCTTAACAAAATAAAGTATGGAGACATGGATGGATGGATAAGCTTACGTTGAATATTAAAAATGAATTAAATAGGGTTTTCTGCTTACAGTGCTTCGAAAGTTAGGTTCCTCTTTAACTATTCTGCAATTTTATACTTCAACTGAGACAAAAAAAACACAAAAAAAAACAACGCATACATACCGTATTAAGTGCTGTTGTAAATCTGCAAACAAGTCATAATTTTGGCAAGACAAAGATACCGCTGTCCTTGCCATTGTGCATAGATGTTTAGACCCGTAGAGATCCAATTTTTTCATTGCCAAGGAAAAAATCCTAAAAAGAACAGTTTAGGAGAAAAACTAAAAACACAGCAAAATGTTTCATAATCTCCAAACTATTAAAGTATATATCTATATCAGTTTAACACCAGCAATGTAAAAATTGCACCTCTGTATCCACAGAGGCTGATTTCTGCTTTTTATGTCATGCTCCTAACCCCATCATCCACCGTGCTAGCCTACAACCTTAAACCAAGATGGAAAAGAGAGGTGGGTCTGCTGGAGGATGAGGAGTGGAGTGACTCATGCAAGACTGTATCCCCCAAACTCTCTGACAGGCTGACCCAGTTGTATATTGTGCATCGAGCATATCTTACCCCCCTAAGAGTAGCACAATTGTGTAAACAGGCGATGGGCACATTTTTCCATTTAATTTGGCCGTGCCCGGTCCTTCAGAGTCTATGGAAGCAGATCGTGGACTTCCTCCATGATGACTTGGGATCCATTTTGACCCTAGACCCCAAACAATGTCTACTAGGGATATTCCTGGATTCTGAGATAGACAAATTCACGAAAACATTCCTACATGAAACACTTTTCTGCGAGAAAATTTATAGCCAGACAGTGGATGAGACACATTCCCCCGGCTTCAATGACTGGAAAATAGATATAAATAAACACACTTCCCTACAAAAAGCTCATATACATTAACAGAGGTTGTCCAGATAAGTACAACAAAATCTGGGACAGGTTCATAGAGCCATAACCCCTCCCAGCATGGAACCCCATGATTAGCATAGACAGAAGGTTTCCACCCAATTGAGATTTGCTGAGCACATGGTTAAACCTGTATGAGTTCCTGACTTGTTGTATTTACATGTACATAAGCCAAATATCCTTGTTATATGCATTTCCACAGTATTGCCTTATAACCTGCAGAAATATGTTTAAACTGTAAATTGTTCAATACAAAAAAAAAAAAAAAATGCACTGTGGATGGTATTTTTTTTTTTTTTTTTTTTTTTATATTATGCTGCATTGACACACACACACACACACACACATATACATACACATATATATATATATATATACACACACACACACACACACACACACACACACACACACACACCGTATATACTCGAGTATAAGCCGACTCGAGTATAAGCCGAGGTACCTAATGTTGCCAAAAAAACTGGGAAACCTTACTGACTCGAGTATAAGCCGATGCCTCACTGTCCACTGTTCCCTGTTCCCTATTTTACATTGTAAATATTACCTGTAAAGAAGTTGCGGCTGCGGCGTCCATCGTTCAAATTCCGCTGTCTTTTCCTGTTCCTTCCGTGATAGGCGATTCTCAGCAGACACTCTCCGCCTATCACGATCATTCTCTCATCCTCAGTTTTCCCAGCAGACACTGTGTTGGGTGTTCCGCCAATCACAGACGTCTGCTGGAAAACTGAGGATGAGAGAACGTTCGTGATAGGCAGAGAGTGTCTGATGAGATTCGCCTATCACGGAAGGAACAGGAAGAGACCGCGGAATTTGAACGATGGACGCTGCAGTTTCTTTACAGGTAATATTTATAATGTAAAAATTTCCATGACTCGAGTATAAGCCGAGGGGGGGGGAGACTTTCAGCCCCAAAAAAAGGGCTGAAAATCTCGAATATATATATATATATATATATATATATATATATATATATATATATATATATATATATATATACACACACACACACACACACACACACACATACACACATATACATTTACATATACACACACACACACACACACACATATATATATACACACAGTGGGTACGGAAAGTATTCAGACCCCCTTAAATATTTCACTCTTTGTTATATTGCAGCCATTTGCTAAAATCATTTAAGTTCATTTTTTTTCCTCATTAATGTACACACAGCACCCCGTATTGACAGAAAAACACAGAATTGTTGACATTTTTGCAGATTTATTAAAAAAGAAAAAAACTGAAATATCACATGGTCCTAAGTATTCAGACCCTTTGCTCAGTATTTAGTATTTGCACCCTTTTGATCTAATACAGCCATGAGTCTTTTTGGGAAAGATGCAACAAGTTTTTTACACCTGGATTCGGGGACACTCTGCCATTCCTCCTTGCAGATCCTCTCCAGTTCTGTCAGGTTGGATGGTAAACGTTGGTGGACGGCCATTTTTAGGTCTCTCCAGAGATGCTCAACTGGGTTTAAGTCAGGGCTCTGGCTGGGCCATTCAAGAACAGTCACGGAGTTGTTGTGAAGCCACTCCATTATTTTAGCTGTGTGCTTAGGGTCATTGCCTTGTTGGAAGGCAAACCTTCGGCCTAGTCTGAGGTCCTGAGCACTCTGGAAAAAGGTTTTTGTCCAGGATATCCCTGTACTCGGCTGCATTCATCTTTCCCTCGATTGCAACCAGTCGTTCTGTCCCTGCAGCTAAAAAACACCCCCACAGCATGATGCTGCCACCACCATGCTTCACTGTTGGGACTGTGTTGGACAGGTGATGAGCAGTGCCTGGTTTTCTCCACACATACTGCTTAGAATTAAGGCCAAAAAGATCTATCTTGGTCTCATTAGACCAGAGAATCTTATTTCTCACCATCTTGGAGTCCTTCAGGTGTTTTTTTTTTAGCAAACTCCATGCTGGCTTTCATGTGTCTTGCACTGAGGAGAGGCCTCCGTCTGGCCACTCTGCCATAAAGCCCCGACTGGTGGAGGGCTGCAGTGATGGTGGACTTTCTACAACTTTCTCCCATCTTCCGACTGCATCTCTGGAGCTCAGCCACAGTGATCTTTGGGTTCTTCTTTACCTCTCTCACCAAGGCTCTTCTCCCCCGATAGCTCAGTTTGGCCGAATGGCAAGCTCTAGGAAGGGTTCTGGTCATGCCAAACGTCTTCCATTTAAGGATTATGGAGGCCACTGTGCTCTTAGGAACCTTAAGTGCAGCAGAATTTTTTTTATCCTTGGCCAGATCTGTGCCTTGCTACAATTCTGTCTCCGAGCTCTTCAGGCAGTTCCTTTGACCTCATGATTCTCATTTGCTCTGACATGCACTGTGAGCTGTAAGGTCTTTTATAGACAGGTGTGTGGCTTTCCTAATCAAGTCCAATCAGTATAATCAAACACAGCTGGACTCAAATGAAGGTGTAGAACCATCTCAAGGATGATCAGAAGAAATGGACAGCACCTGAGTTAAATATATGAGTGTCACAGCAAAGGGTCTGAATACTTGGGACCATGTGATAATTTATTTTTTAATAAATCTGCAAAAATGTCAACAATTCTGTTTTCTGTCAATATGGGGTGCTGTGTGTACATTAATGAGGAAAAAAATGAACTTAAATGATTTTAGCAAATGGCTGCAATATAACAAACAGTGAAAAATTTAAGGGGGTCTGAATACTTTCCATATATATATATATGTATATATATATATATATATATATATATATATATATATATATATATATACTCTGTTCCTCCACGCTCACTGGAGCTCTGAGCTGTGGAGGGGCAGGGAGCGGCCGTCTCAACACGTGACTTTATCAGGGGAACCTCTGATAAAGTCACGTGTAGCCGGAGACTGACGCGGACGTAGGACGGAAGTGAAGTGAGAAGGCGCGCAAATGCCTCCTTTTTATCTCTATGCGATTTTAAAACTGTGTTTGATGTAGGAATCCATTTATTTGTAATAAATACCCAATTATTTGAATTTATTACACTATGGAGGGCATTTTTTCCTTTTCCCCTTGATTCTTATCCTAACCGGAGCCTATAGGTATTTGGTAGCAGCTTAAACCTGGTGTTTGGAGTCCGGATGCTGGTTTAGCTTATAGGTTTCAGAAAGACAAGAATATACCAGCAAGAGGATCCTGGAGTGAAATATTTGAAGGCTGAATACTCCTTTATAATTTGATGCTGGTTATTCACTGTTTAAAATGTAAGAGTTCTGTGAGCACATAGCGGTTGTGTGAAGGCATGAAATGAACATAAATTAGAGACAGCTCTAACTTGAAGAACCACACGGATTAGATATTTTCTGGGACTTTATTTAATACACTATTCCTTTCACATTTACATTATAGCATTCTTTGATTTCCTATGATTGTTAGCTCTATCTAGTGGCCTTAAAGTGGTTGTAAACCTCAGCCATGGAATTTGAGCAGAGCACATATCTGCATTGTTTACTTATCTCTCTGCAAAGCTCTAAGGCTTTATAGCGATGTCAGACATCACATATGATTCGCACCGCACTGTTGTGCAGATTGTTGGTGATGTCTGTGCAATGCAAATTTAGCCATACAAATTGTATGGCTGAATTTGCATCGAATTCAGACCAAAATGGCGCAGGACCCTTTTTTGTTCTGCGCTGGAATTGGATCGCATGGGTGTTCAAACCCATGTGATCCGATTCCTGCACCATTTCACAGTTTGCACTGAGATCTGTAAACCGATCTGGGGGTGTCATTAACTTTGTGTTTGGAGTCCGGATGCTGGTTTAGCATAGGGCATTTTGAACTACCTGCGAGAGACATGCGATGCGGGAACCTGCACAGGAATCACGCTGGTTCCCACATCACATATGTGTGAACCCAGCCTAGTGTCATATCTCTCTGGTGCTTCGTTCCTCTGTCATCAGCATAAGTCACTTCTGACAAGTTCTCTGACACATGAGATACATTGGTGTCGGGGAGGGAGGGGGGAGAGCTGAGAACTGAGCTGGTCTATTCAGAACACAGTTCTTCCACTGTGTGGAGAGGGGGGGGGGGGTGTGCCTTTCCTCCAATCAGCTCTCACACACTGTAACGGCAGCCTCTCTGCCCCCTCCTCTGTGCTGCTGACAGATGAAGAAAGATTTTTAACATGATCTGCACCTTTGAAGGGGTGTAAGGAAGAGAATTATGCAGATAAACAAGTAAAAGCTATGTAGGGAGATATGTGTCATCTCTGTGTATCATCTGAGGCTGTTCACTTTAATGCAGTATTTTTGAGACATTTCAGAAAAAAATACCACATTGTGACCACTAGATAGGACAGGTAATAATTGGATATATACTCGGAGGATATTAATTGACCCAAGAACACACTGTCCTGCATTTTCACCAACTCAGATTTAAAGTGAAACTTCAGTCATTTTTTCAACTTTCCATCTATTAAATCTTCTGCCCTTGTTGTTTTAACTGCACAAATATCGTGTGACATGAAAAATTGCAACAACCACCATTTCATTCTGCAGGGCCTCTGCCTAAAAAAAATAGGTAATGTTAGGGGGTTCCAAGTAATTTTCTAGCAAAAAATACATATTTTTACATGAATGTGAGAAATGTCAGAATTGGCCTGGGGGGGGTCAAGTAGTTAAAAGTATAATTTGTAGTTTTAACTGATGTATCGCTTTGAATCAACCTCACCTCACACACGCCAAGGAAAACACATGTGCAAAAATAATTCATTCACAGGGCATAAACACATAAAAACACATAAAAACAAAAGCCAAATTGAACAACTCTATAACAAGCTTCCCTTATATACCTTTGTATGGTCTTTTGAAGAATAGAGTTGTTTAAATGACTAACGAAACAAAAAATGCCTTCAGAGGATCTAGCTGAAAATAAACTTACTTGTGAATCAGTATGTGATGTCTACATTTGGCTACAGCCATACTTTTTAGAATTTCCAATAATCGCTTGTAATGAATTTTATCATCTGCCAAGCCCAAAAGACTGTTTTCAAGTCTGGTGGGGGGAAAAAAAAAAAAAAAAAAAAAAAAAAAACATAAAAACCATCATAAAAAAAACAAAAAAAAACTAAAAGCTGTAATAAATATACCGGTAGTTATTCAGGAATTACTGCTCAAGGCAAATCTGCTTATTTGCCCTTTAAACTTGATCTGTCATCTACAAACAACAGTACATCACAGGATAAGCGAATCCACGGGTAATGCCGCGTACACACGATCATTATTCACGGCGGTTAAAAAAACGCAGTGAATAATGACATTAAAAACGAGGGAACGGCTTGTTCCCCACACACGGTCGTTTTTCACGTAGTTTTTTCTCTTGTCGAGAAAAACGACCGTCTGTGGGCTCCGCGGCAGTGTTTCCCTATGGGAAAACTGCCGCGGAAAACATGTCGAAAAAAACGACGAGAAAAATTAGAACATGTTCTAATTTTTCTCGTAGTTTTTAATGCCGTTTTTCTCGTCTAAAAAAACGGCAAAAAGCCCACAGACGATCATTTTTCTCGTCGAAAGGAAAAAAAATAGTTTTTCTCGACGAGAAAAACGGCCGTGTGTACGCGGCATTAGAGTCCAAACACCCACTTTATCAAATAATCTTAAACCACATGGCTCCAGTGTTTATCATGTGGGTTACTAGCCCCACACATCACTACCTTTAAAATCTATAAGCAATCCTTACAAAGATAGGAATGGGAATGGAGGTGCGTACGTCTAGACGGCATTACCCAGCAGGGATGTTCTGAAATGGCTATGCAGCACCAACAGCCCACAACAAGAGCCACGTGGTTTAGGTAGTATATCCAGAAAAGCGAAAGGATAGTCCTTAACCACTTCAGCTCCGGACCATTTTGGCTGGTTAAAGACTAGGCCACTTTTAGCGATTCGGCACTGCATCGCTTTAACTGACAATTGCGCGGTCATGCGACGTGGCTGCCAAACAAAATTGACGACTTTTTTTCCCCCACAAATAGAGCTTTCTTTTGGTGGTATTTGATCACCTCTGTGTTTTTTTTTTTGCGCTATTAACAAAAATAGAGCGTCAATTTTGAAAAAAATAGCAATATTTTTTACTTTTTTCAATAATAAATATCCCCCCCAAAAAAATATATATATATAAAAAAAACGTTTTTTCCTCAGTTTAGGCCGATACGTATTCTTCTACATATTTTTGTTAAAAAAAAAAAAAAACTGCAATAAGCGTTTATTGTTTGGTTTACGCAAAAGTTATAGCTTCTACAAAATAGGGGACTGTTTTATGGCATTTTTATTAATATTTTTTTTTTTACTAGTTATGTCGGTGATCAGCGGTTTTTATCGTGACTGCGACATTATGGCGGACACATCAGACACTTTTGACACCATTTTGGGACCATTGTCATTTTTACACCGATCAGTGCTATAAAAATGCACTGATTACGGTGAAAATTACACGGGCAGTGAAGGGGTTAACCTGTAGGGGGCGCTGAAGGGGTTAAGTGTGACCTAATGAGCGATTCTTACTGTGTGGGGGCGTGGCTTGGCGTGTGAAGTCACTGATTGTCGTTCCCTATGACAGGGAACAGACGAACAGTGACACTCTCACTAGGAAGAACAGGGAAAGGTTTGTTTACACTTACCTCTCCCCGTTCTTCAGCTCTGTGACCCGATCGCGGGACACCGGTGGCGATCGGGTCCACATGTCCCACGGGCGCAGTCACGGAGCTCGCGACAGGGTCCCGAGCGCACCGCCGGAAGCGCGCGTGACCACACAGTGGCAAATTAAAAGGGGACGTATATGTATTATATATATATATGCCGTTGAACATTTTTTATCCATCAATAGTACTCTCCCTATTATTCAACGTAATTTTATTATGCAACTCTTGAGGTTTGCGGCGAAGCACAATTACTTTTGGTTCCAGAATAATTTTTATTTGCAGACCAAGGGAGTTGCTATGGGGGCAAAATTTGCCCCTAGTTTGGCCAATTTATTCATGGCCAAATGGGAGGAGGATGTCGTCTATGCCCTTAAGAGACCAGAATTGGTTCTCTGGGCTAGATATATAGACGACATCCTCCTCCTATGGAGAGGTGATTATGAATCCCTTGGCCAATTTATCTCCATGCTTAATTCCAACGATAGAGGGATTAGGCTGAGCCATACGGCTAGCTCTTCCTCTATACACTTTTTAGATCTGGAGATCAAAGTAGTTGACCAACATCTTGAGTTTAACACCTATTTCAAACCCACAGATCGTAATGGGTACATCCCAGTAGATAGTTGCCACCACCCACAGTGGCTCAAATCCATACCAGGTGGTCAGTTCCTTCGATTAAGACGGAACTGTACCCGGGTGGAAGATTTCATCACTCAATCTGCCATTCTTAAGAAAAAATTTGTCGAGAAGGGCTATGAGACAGGTGACTTGGACATGGAAATCGATCGGATCTTACGGATTGATCGTAGTACATTACTCCAAGAACGCCCTAAAAAAGTGATAGAAGATAGGTTTAAATGGTCTTTCTTCACCACATACTCGGTCCAATCTAGACAAATAAAAGATATTTTGAGAAAACATTGGGGTGTGTTACAAAACGATAAAATATTAGGACCTGCGTTACCCGAACGGTCCAATGTCATTTTTAGGGGAGCTCGATCTATCCAAGGTCAGATCGCTCCAAATATTATTGACCCTCCCAAAAGGTTAACCTTTTTTCAGGATTGCAAGGGATATTTCCCTTGCCGTAAGTGTAACGTATGTCTACATAACACCCATGGCAGACGGAAAAGTGATACGTTTCAATCTATGGCTACCTTGAAGGTATATCAGATGAAGCGTTTCACTACATGTGCCACACAATTCATTGTGTATCTTCTAACCTGCCCATGTAAAAGACAATACATTGGTCGCACTATTAGGACTTTTTCGATTCGGGTCAACGAGCATATCAATAATATTAAGCTGGGCAAAACCAACCACAGTGTCCCCCGACATTATCTTCAACACCACAACCGTGACCCTATGGGAACACAATTTCTGGTGATTGACCAATTTGTCCCACACTGGAGGGGCGAGTCCCGCATACGTGGGGTGTCCCGTTTGGAAACGTATTGGATTTATGAACTCCGCACATACCAACCTTTTGGCATGAACGTGGAGTGGGACATAAATTCTTTTATTAATACGGCATGACAATCCCTTTTGTCTTAACAATATACGGGCCACCCCCCTTCATTAGTTATCCCTATATTATTATTCATTTTTATTCCTAGATGTTGGGTGTTTTTTTGATTTTAGGTGAAATACTGTTCCATATACCTTGGGGTTCATGTGTATCAGAGTGATCAATTAGAGATTTTTTATCTCTCCAGTACTATCACCATCTGTGGTGCATTTGTATAACTATGTTTTAAGTTAGCAATATTCGCAGATTAGGGAATATGTGGGCTGTTGGTCATAGCCCTACATATTTCTCTTTTCATTGGTCCATAAGATGCCATTTTAATGTATTATTTATTAGCTTGAAGTTAACAATAGTATTGTATTAGTGAGCATACATTGTATTTGATTCAGTTCCATGTTTGTCCACAAGATGGCACCTCAATTCATTATTGGATGCCTTTCATGTGTTAAGGCCCATTCTGAATCCTTGTATACTGAGTGGTGTGGGTTGCCCGACCAGGCATCCAGCTGAGAATTTTGGATGCGTGCCCGGATTAGTCACATGACGAGTGGAGACGCTCGTCTCCTGCTGGATCACTGTCTTGGATTTGGAGTGCGGTCTTGCCTCTTGCGCAACGTGGATACGTACGCTATGCGGCTGTTCATCCAGCCTGCGATGCGTTCCATTCGTTGCGGTTCACGTGACGGCTGCGATATTCACGTCGCTGCATCACGTGACTTTTTATGTGTTCCGGCGTCCCACCGAGGGGAGAGTTTGGAACAGAGATCTATGCCTTAATGTTAATCGTACATGTGTTATGTGCGATGGGACAAGCATGCCATATATGCAACTAGGGATTAGCACATAATAACCTATATGTGCAGGTATAGTATACACATATTAGATACGCCCCCTAGTCTTTCCTATCCGTCCAGTGGTTGATTATACTCCAAGGAGATAGGTGGATGGTGGATAGGCGGTTATACTATTCGATCTGGTGGTTTAGTGTGTGGGTATGTATCACTGCACATTACCACCGCCCCTATTTTTTGGCGGGCTTTTTAAATTATGTTTCATTGGCTTAGGGAATATCACTTCCGGGGTCAAACAAGCTGTGGTAGCTGACCTGGGAGGGGTTTCTGCCTATGTTGCTTTTCTATTGGCTCTTGTTTGGAGGCTGCGAGTTTGATTGGGTAGCCAATCTGCTCTCCTCCAATCATAGATCCACAAGGTGGTAATCCACCTGATTGGTGGTTTCCTCTTTTAGTTTGGAGTGTTTTATGTATAAATATTTGAGCAATATGGGGGAGCAGGTTGATGCCCCAGTAGAAGTCTTATGTAGACGAAACGCGTAGGGCTTGGTACGCCACTCCCCATATTGCTTTGTTTTATTCTTATCTGTGATCACGTTTTATGTTTATTTTTGTGGTTTTATTCCAATAAAACCGTATACTACCCTTTTGACCTGCACCATTGGAGCCTTGTCTCTTTCTTTTCTGCATGGGATTTGGAGAGGGCTTACCTGGAGTTACTCTGCATCATTCAGTTACCCCCTTCGGGGGTCTTTGGTGGTCGAATCTCTCCTATACCAATTGGAAACAGGGTGATACCCTAGGAGTTCAGGTTCGTTGTATCCATTGGGGATATCCATCCAAGGTTCGGATCTAAGGATTGTCGAGTCGTAACGGCCAAGATTCCAGCAGCTTAGGAGTCATCAGACAAGCCGACTGGTCCTGTGGCTGGATCTCCCATGCTTACATGATCTGCTACCTCGGTAGGCAGATCCACGGACTCTGGTAAGAGTGTTTAATCTATCTCCTATAGTCGGAAGATGTTTTTTCCTTGATGACCTACAGCCTACATGTCCTTCCTTGCATTGTGCCTTCACGGGTTATTTTGACGGACACTGCACATGTTTTTCTTTTTCCTTCACGATTACATATGTTGTTTTTTATGGAGTTTATAGTGAACTCATACACATCCCTTTAGGTTGGTGTGATATTCATTTATTTTTCACTATATATTTTGAGAGACATTTATTTGTTTTTTCCTTAATTACCAGCGCTACTTTTTTATTCCTATCACGTTTACAATTTTCGTCACATTGTTGTGTAGCTGCTTTTTGTTTCTTGTTTTTTAGTTTTTACACTTAGCGCAATATTTTTTCTATTTTTCACATATATATATATATATATATATATACACACACACACACACACACACATATATATATACACACACACACACACACACACACACACACACACACACACACACGCCCTTTTGCCTGTCCATGCCATTCTGTCGACGTATATCTGCGTACGGCGAACGGCAAGTGGTTAAAAAGTCACCAGCAAAAATACGTTCATTATAGGACAGGCAAGGTTGGAGATATTACAAATAATGTTCAAGAACAGTTTTAAGGCCCCATGCCCAGGGACGTTTTTACAACCACTTTTATGAGCGTTTTTTTGCAGCTTAAAAATGGCTCTCCATGTTAGCCTATGGCCTTATGCCCACCATGACGTTTTTGAGCTGTAAATAGCATAGCCATTTTTCAGCTGCAAAAAAAAAAACCCAGGACCAGTGCGTTCTGAAGCTCCAGCGTTAGAGCTGTAAAGACGTCAGACGCCCGGCAAAAGGTGTTAAACGAGGCTTAACGCTGTGTTAAGCCTCGTCCGGCATTTCTTTCTCTATTCCAAATCAATGGTTCCCTATGGGAGCCCATTGATTTGAATAGAGGTCGCACCAGAAGTCGGATCAAGATGATCCGACTTGCGGGGCAACTCGTTTACGGAGAATCTTGAAGGGGAACCCCGCGAAAAAAAAAAAAAAAAAAAGTCGTGAGGTTCCCCCCAGGACGATACCAAACCCTTCGGTCTGGTATGGATCTGGAGGGGAAGCCCTCACATAAAATAGCGTGGGGGTCCCCCCAGGATCCATACTAGACCCTTATCCGAGCACGCAGCCCGGCAAGTCAGGAAAGGGGGGGCAAGCGAGCGCCCCCCCCCCTCCTAGACCATACCCGACAACACTGGCCGTTGGTTGTCGGGGTCTGCGGGCAGGGGGGCTTTTCAGAATCTGGGAGCCCCCTTTAATAAGGGGGCCCCCCAAAGCACCAACCCCCCATGTTGAGGGCATGTGGCTTGGTATGGTCTAGGAGGGGAGGGCGCCCGCTCGGCCCCCTTTCCTGACCTGCCGGGCTGCGTGCTCGGATGAGGGCACGCAAATTTATTTTTTCATTTTCGCGGGGTTGCCCTTCAAGGTTCTCCGCACACGAGTCGCCCCGCAAGTCCGGATCATCTTGATCCGACTTCTGGTGCGACCTCTATTCAAATCAATGGGCTCCCATAGGGAACCATTGACTTTGAATAGAGAAAGAAAAACGCGGCTGAAAGCTAGCGTGGGGAAACGTGCATTGAATTCAATGCAAAACGCAGGAGAAAAAAAAAAAAAAAAAAATCGCGTTTAAAACGCCTTTTTTCCTGGCGTCTGCACTAGCTTTACAGCCTGTTTTTTAAAACGTCCGTGGGCATGAGGCCTAACAGATCAGATGTGCAGGAGAGGCGTGCAAAGGGTGAAGTAAGGTGCTCAGGGAGGAAGGGATGTCAGCAGGGATGAGGTGGTCATGAGGGATGGAAGGGAGAATGAATGCCCAGCAAAGGGGAGGGGAGTGGTAGTGAAGTGGCTGGGAAGGGATGAAGGTTATTGGAGGGTTTGGGTGACAAATCGAGGAGGAAAGTATGTCAATGGGGGAAGATGAATCGACTTGGAAAGGATGATCAAGGAATTGATGGCATCAAGGGGGAGGTTATATCATATCAGCAAAAAGGGGAGGTTGCTGACACAGCGTAGATGTCAGTGGGGTATGTGAAGTGGTCAGGGTAGGGATGGATGCCAGTAGAAGACGGATGAGGCAGTGAGGTAGCAATGGATGTCAGTGAAGGAAAGATGAGATGTCGAGGGAAGGATGGATACAAGGAGTGGGCGATGAAGGGGTCAGGGAGGGATCAATATCCAGTGTTTTAGTATAACTGGATGTCAGTGGTGGAGTAAGGTGGTCAGGGAGGGATGGATGTGAGCAGAGGGGAGAAGGATGAAGGGGCTGGAGAGAGATTAATACTAAGTGGGGATCACTGGGAGGATTAAAATGTAAGTGATGGAAAGGCAAGTATAGTACAGTGAGTGAAAGTTGTCACCCTAGAAAAGGAAGTGTGTTACTGGCAGGAGCAATAGTTGAAAATCAAGAAAGAATGGGAAAAGGAAACTCATGCAGACACAACATTTTGGCCCCACCGACTCAGCAGGGGATTTCTCTGCTGATCAGGCGGATTACAGGTCCGTGTCTGCTCCGCTGATTGCAGAGCAGACACTGACACAGCCTGCTGTCTTCTATGGGCTATCGGATGGAAACAGACCGTCTGTCCATTTCCATCTGGTTGTCATCTGATCTGATCCACCAGACGGACAGGGAACGGATCCCCAACCGTCTGTTTTTAGCGGATCGGATGTTGGCGGGTGTCAACGGACACATGTCCGTTGACATCCGCTGCTCCATGGAAAGCAATGGATGGTCTGATCGGGTCTGTGTAAAAAACTGACAGGCGGAGCCGATCGATCCGTCTGTGTGAAAGGGGTCTTAAGGACTTGTCAGCTACAATATATTACATTTAGATCTTCAATAACACACTGCTCTGTGAATAGCTCGGATAGAAGGACAGTTACAAAAGCAGGGGTGAAGATTCTAAAAATTCCCTCCCCCCCAAAAAAAAAATAATAACTTAGCCAGCTGCTTAGACACAGAGGAGATTTACTAAAACTGGTGTAGCTGTGCACAGTACCGGTAATAAGTTTAGAGGTTTGATTGTCAAAGTCTAATTGAACAAGATGAAGTTAGAAGCCGATTGGTTACCATGCACAACAGCACCAGATTCTGTGTGCACCAGTTTTAGTAACTCTCCCCCATAGAAGAGAAATAGGATAATTTTTTGGAAGGTATGAAAAAATAAATAAATCATGAATTGGTGCAATTTTAAATTGAAAGGCATTTTGAACCATTAGCTTAAAATCCCCACCTTTCTCTTGTCTCTTGTGAAGTCAAAGGTAGCAATATACAAAATATTCTGGTGAAACCTTGAGTATTGCAATTCAGCTCCGATAACTCCAGCAATCTTGACTGTAACATTACTAGAACTTCAGAGTGGTTGATGTATAGAGACTGGTACAGCTCAAGGAGAACACAAAATGTTTTTAAATTTGCTTGCTTCATCTGCTGTACAATAATTCTGACACAGGTTTCCTTTATGGATGGTTTAATAGAATCCATTCTTTCTGCAAAATGAACAATTCTTTCCATGGTATGTACACTAACTGGTTCTTCCCCTCCCATTAGAGAATGCGCCTTTGTGATCAGTCGATGCTGTAGGCTTGGTGAACAGACAGGCTGTAAGCGGATCATCAAAATGGAGAGGATTCTGAAAGAGGGGAGAATTTTTAGTACATAATAGATGTCAGGCAAAAAAATAAAAATAAAAAAGCACCTTACATTTTTTTTTTTTTTTTTTAGGCAAGTAGATATCATAGCTATACTATCCTATAAATGCTTTTAAAGTAAAGCAAAGTACCACCTTCCGTGCCTATAGAAAATAAATGTAGGTTTTTTTAAGACTACAACCTGGTACTGTTATATAATACTGATGATACATCATTTTTAATCCATTTCGTTAGGCAGAGATCAACCCTTCCTGCATTGCCAGATACTTTGACTTATGGGCCATCCATAGTCACACCCATGTCATCATCACGTTATCGCTGTGATGTCACACCACAAAATCCCACCAGTTCAAAAAGTAAAATAGGAAACACTAGGTCAGACTTAACTATGCAATGGCTTTCTCCTCCAATCTTGTGAAATTTTTATATTTACAGCAGTAACACTCATGACAAATGAGCTTGGATGCTAAACCACAAAGAGAAATCACTTCTAATCAATCACCAAAAAAAAGGTAATACAAATCTTTAATTTAAACACAGTAAACAAAAATGACCCACATATAATCCCCTTAACCACTTGACCACTGGGCACTTAAACCCCCTTAATAACCAGACCAATTTTCAGCTTTCGGTGCTCTCACATTTTGAATGACAATTACTCAGTCATACAACACTGTACCCATATGAATTTTTTGTCCTTTTTTTCACACAAATAGAGCTTTCTTTTGGTGGTATTTAATCACTGTTGGGTTTTTTATTTTTTGCGCTATAAGAGGAAAAAGACTGAAAATTTTGTAAAAAAATTATTTTTTTTTCGTTTCTGTTATAAAATTTTGCAAATTACTATTTTTTCTTCATAAATTTTGGCCAAAATTTATACTGCTACATATCTTTGGTAAAAATAAGTACAAATTGGTGGATATTATTTGGTCTTTGTGAAAGTTATAGAGTCCACAAGCTATGGTGCCAATATCTGAAAATTGATCACACCTGAAGTACTGACGGCCGATCTCATTTCTTGAGACCCTAACATGCCAGAAAAGTACAAATACCCCCCAAATGACCCCTTTTTGGAAAGAAGACATTCCAAGGTATTCAGAAAGAGGCATTGTGAGTTTTTTGAAGTTGTCATTTTTTCCCACAATTCTTTGCAAAATCAAGATTTTTTTTTCTTTTTTTTTTTTTCACAAAATCGTCATATTAGCAGGTTATTTCTCACACACAGCATATGCATTCCACAAATTACACCCCAAAACACATTCTGCTATTACTCCCGAGTATGGCGATACCACATGTGAGACTTTTACACAGTGTGGCCACATAGAGAGGCCCAACATGCAGGGAGCAACTTCAGGCGTTCTGGAGCACCCAGGCCAATTCTGACATTTCTCTCCTACATGTAAAAATCATCATTTGTTTGCTAGAAAATTACATAGAACCCCAAAACATTATATATGTTTTTTTAGCAAAGACCTTAGAGAATATAATGGTGGTTGTTGCAACTTTTTATCTCGCACGATATTTGCGCAGCAATTTTTTTTAACGCGTTTTTTACGGAAAAAAATGTTTTGTGCTTAAAAAAACAAAAACAAAAAAAAAACAGTAAAGTTAGCCCAATGTTTTTGCATAATGTGAAAGATGAAGTTACGCCGAGTAAATAGATACCTAACATGTCACCCTTAAAAATTGCACACACTCGTGGAATGGCGCCAAACTTCGCTACTTAAAAAATCCCCATAGGCGACGCTTTAAATATTTTTACTGGTTACATGTTTTGAGTTACAGAGGAGGTCTAGGGCCAAAATGATTGCTCTCGCTGTAACGTTCGCAGAGATACCTCACATGTGTGGTTTGAAAACAGTTTTCATATGTGGGCGGGACTTACGTATGCGTTCGCTTCTGTATGCGAGCTCACGGGGACAGGGGCGCTTTAAAAAAATATTTTTTTTTTTATTGTTCATTTTACTTTATTTATTTTAGTTTGACATGTTTTTCCACCCCAAAAATTTTTTTGATCACTTTTATACCTATTACAAGGAACGTAAACATCCCTTGTAATAGGAATATGGCATGACAGGTCCTCTTTACAGTGAGATATGGGGTCAATAAAACCCCACATCTCACCTCTAGGCTGGGAAGCCTGAAAAAACAAACAAAAAAAAAAACAACAATCCTGGCTTTGATCGTAGCGGTGAGTCGGTAGAAGCACCGGAGGGCAGCGGGAGGGGGGGGACATCCCCTCTCGCCTCCCGTAAGAATGATCAAGCAGCGGAACAGCCACTATGATTGTTGTTATGGTGTAGAGAATCGCCGGCTGAAAAAGCTGATATCTGAATGATGCCTGTAGCTGCTCCCATCATTCAGATATCCCCGCACAAAGTCAAGGACGTCATATGACGGCCGGCGGGCGGGAAGTGGTTATTGCAGAGTATTGCCGGGCATTGCGGAGTATTGTAGGGCATTGCGGACTATGGCAGGGCATTGCACAGGGGGTATTGCACAGGGTATTGCAGAGTATTGTGCAGGGTATTGCAGAGTATTGTGCAGGGTATTGCGCAGGGTATTGCAGAGTATTTTGCAGGGTATTGCAGAGTATTGCGCAGGGTATTGCAGAGTATTGCGCAGGGTATTGCGCAGGGTATTGCAGAGTATTGCGCAGGGTATTGCAGAGTATTGCGCAGGGTATTGCAGAGTATTTTGCAGGGTATTGCAGAGTATTGCGCAGGGTATTGCAGAGTATTGCGCAGGGTATTGCAGAGTATTGCACCAGGGTATTGCAGAGTATTGCACCAGGGTATTGCAGAGTATTGCACCAGGGTATTGCAGAGTATTTTGCAGAGTATTGCGCAGGGTATTTTGCAGAGTATTGGCAGGGTGTATTGCAGAGTATTGGCAGGGTGTATTGCAGAGTATTGCACAGGGATGGCTGAGCAGGGATGGATGGATGGCTGGATCTGTGACTGCAATTGTCACAGATCCAGCCCACAGAGCTGCTGCTGCCATCCGCTCCCTCCCCCTCCCCTCTCACACTGTACCGATCGGTACAGAGAGGGGAGGGAGGAACCGGCGTCATCAAATGACGCCAGTCTGTTTACAAGTGATTGCTCCGTCATTCGACGGAGCGATCACGTGGTAAACGCCCGCTATCAGCGGCGATTTACCGCGATTCGTGATCCGCCGGGTCCTCTGGACCCGGCGGTCACGGAGTTTCCCGTGTGCGCGCCCCAGGGGGTGCGCGGGAGCGCGATTCTGGGAGGACGTTATATAACGTCCTCCCAGAGTTAAGCAACCACCCTGTCGACGTTATTTGTCGGCAGGTGGTTGTAAAGTGGTTAATACACATATATCATTCAAAACATGTAAAACCTATTGCATCAAGAAGCACTTCCTTTGGCATATACAGTGCATCAGGAAAGTATTCACAGCACTTAAATTTTGCCACATTTTGTTATGTTACAACCTTATTCCAAAATTTATTAAATTCATTATTTTCCTCAAAATTCTACAAACAATATCCTATAAGGACGACGTGAAAGAAGTTTGTTTGAAATCTTTGCAAATTTATAAAAAAAATAAAAAATACATCACATGTACAGCATTTAGAGCCTCAGCCATGACACTCAAAATTGAGCTCCTGTTTCCACTGATCATCCTCAAGGTGTTTCTACAACTTGATTGGAGTCCATTTGTCGTAAATTCAGTTGATTGGACATGCGCACACATGTTTTTATAATGTCCCACAGTTAACAGTGCCTGTCAGAGAACAAACCAAGCCATGAAGTCCAAGGAATTGTCTGTAGACCTCCGAGACAGGATTGTATAGAGGAACATATCTGGGAAAGGGTACAAAAAAACCCCAATATGTCTGCAGCATTGAAGGTCCTAATGAGCACAGTGGCCTCCGTCATCCGTAAATGGAAGAAGTTTGGAACCACCAGGACTCTTCCTAGCGCGGGCTGCCTGACCAAATTGAGTAATCGAGGGAGAAGGGCCTTAGTCAGGGAGGTGATCAAGAACCCGATGGTCATTCTGACAGAGCTCCAGCATTTCTTTGTGGAGAGAGAACCTTCCAGAAGAAAAAAAACATCTCTGCTGCACTCCACAAATCAGGCCTGTATGGTTGAGTGGCCAGAGGCACCTGAAGGATTCTCAGACCATAAGAAACAAAATGGCCTGAATGGCAAGCGTCATGTTTCGAGGAAACTAGGCACTGCTCATCACCTGGCCAATACCATCCCCTACAGTGAAGCATTGTGGTGGCAGCATCATGCTGTGGGGATGTTTTTCAGCGGTAGGAACTGGGAGACTAGTCAGGATTGAGGGAAAGATGAATGCAGTAATGTACAGAGACAGCCTTGATGATAAGTGGGAAAAAAAAACAATAGGGAAAAAACACTGCGCTAGATGCAAAATGATGAATATGAATTGTGAAAGTGTATACAAAGCTGCCAGTACCAAAAATTTTAATACAAACCCAAAACAATGTGAAAAATAAGATACAGCGCTAAGTGATTGAGATAAATCCTAAAAAGGAATAAAACATATACACATAATATGTGAAAGGACTAATATAAATGCCTTCAATATATATCACCAAACAAATGAATGACTACAAGGTGAATGTGCATAAAAACACATAAAAAAAATGCATTTGACATAAACAACAAAAAAACAGTCCCATATAGTGATTGGTAACTGTGATACAAAGGGGGTCAAAAGTGAAAAAAAAATTGTCCCAATACAGCCAAAAAACTGAGAAGTGAATTTTGAAAGTAGATGATCAATCATAGAAGGACCATTTCATAATGATACAAGAAAAGAGGAATTAATGACAGTTTAAATCCATCCACCACTGGAGCAGCCAAGAAAGGTAATGTAGTCTCCTTACCCTATCGCGATGACCGCAAACAGGCACAGGGGTTTTAGGTCTCCCTACAGACCCACTGTGAATGGCTGGATACTGGAGATGTGAATGCTGGCGTCTCAAAGAGATGAAAACAGAAAAAGGTCCATAGCGTAATACTCCTAAGCCTTTCAAAACGGCACCATTTCTGTACTACTTTTAGCGACTTCGGGGTGCAATTTCCATTCACAACTGTGCAGCAAACCTGCACAATTGTCTCTGAAATTGCCCTCGAAGTCGGGACTGACATGTGGGAATGAATGTTCATTCCCGCTGTCAGTGTGAACCTGGGCTTAGGGTGAGATTTGTCCGTCACAATGTCACATTCCCACAAAAAAAAAAAAAATCACTGATCCCCGGCATTACTAGTAAAAAAATAAAAATGCCATAAATCTAACCCGTCATTTGTAGACGCGATAACTTTTATGCAAACCAACCTATAAAACGCATATTGGGATTTTTTTTTTTAACCAAAAATATGTAGCAGAATACATATGGACCTAAACTGATGAAGAAATTAGAATTTAATTTTTTTTTTATTGGGAATGTTTTATAGCAGAAAGTAAGGAATTTTGTTTTTTTATTCAAAATTGTTGCTTTTTTTTTTGTTTATAGAGCAAAGAATAAAAACAGCAGAAGTGATCAAATACCACCAAAAGAAAGCTAAATTTGTGAAAAAAAAACAAAAAAACATAAATTTTATTTTGGTACAGCGTCGCACGACCGCGTAATTGTCAGTTAAAGCAATGCAGTGCCATTATGCAAAAAATGGACTGGTCAGGAAGTGGGTAAAACCTTCCGGGGCTGAAGTGGTTAAACTTACATAATAAATTATAAGAGCAGCACCTGAGCTGTCAAACTGACAGCCGAGTCCTGGAGGTTACACAGGGAGAACGTAGCTTTCCCTGTGTACACTCTGTTAATTAGGAGCTTACAGGCAGTGGAGTAGAGCAGCTTTGGGTAATCAGAGCAGCAGTCTTCCAGTGTAATCTGCAGGAGTTTGGGAGCTCAGTCATGGGCAGTACAAGAGACAGCTCCCGCCCCAGCGGTGCCCTCTTCAGTGCTGCACCCAGGACGGGTGCCTCCTCGGCTTGGATCTGCTTTCAGTGCCCTCAGCTGTATAGAGTTGAGAAGTAAGATTAACTATCAGTGCATCATGTTTCAACTGTTTCTGTGTGTACCAGAGTAAAAAAACTATTGTAAGATTATTATTATTTTTTTACTACGGTAACAAAGAGGTGCAATAAAATGTGAGCTAAGCATGCCATGTCTGCCATCATATGTTTAAATGTCTACTGAAAATGTGACTACAACACAACAGTATAAATATGTTTGCATGGTTCAGAGTATGCTTATAAGAACTATGTTGTGTTAAGAATTATAAACATGGGGGACATTTATCAAGCAAATTAGTGACACAATTGGTTACTGCCCATGCCGCCTGTGTAGCAGTCTAGGAAAATAAATCACTGCTCTCTCCTCCCACCTTCTTTCTACAGGGCTTTTGGGATGGATCAGAGCAATTCTCTGTGCTCGTGCTGGCCAATCAGAACTGCTCTGACTCAACCTAGAAGCCCGCAGACAGAGGGGGGAGATCAGTGGAGATGCCCCAACCCCAGACCTCCAAAAATTGGCTGTGTGGGCACTGACAGCTCATCACCCATGAAGGTAAGCCCAGCAGGATTTAGTAAGAGGTGGGGAGGGTGTAGGGTGACACCTTTTAATTTTTTTTCTAAAAAAGTGAACTTGCCGCTTAATAGGGTACATGTGCATATACGGGTGATACTTGAAAAATTCGAATATCGTGCAAAAGTTCATTTATTTCACTAATGCAACTTAAAATGGTGAAACCAATATATGAGATAGTTCAAGCCGTGATTTGTCATAATTGTGATGATTATGGCTTACAGATCATGAAAATCCCAAATCCACAATCTCAGAATATTGTGAAAAGGTGCAATATTCTAGGCTTAAAGTGTCCGACTCTAATCAGCCAATTAAGCCATAACACCTGCAAAGGGTTCCTGAGCCTCTAAATCAGGGATATGCAATTAGCAGATCTCCAGCTGTTGCAGAACTACAATTCCCATGAGGCAGAGCAAGACTCTGACAACCACAAGCATGACATCCAGAGGCAGAGGCATGATGGGACTTGTAGTTTTGCAACAGCTGGAGGTCCGCTAATTGCATATCCCTGCTCTAAATGGTCTCTCAGTCTGCTTCAGTAGGAATCACAATCATGGGAAAGACTGCTGACCAGACAGTTATGCAGAAAACCATCATTGACACCCTCCATAAAGGAGGGAAAGCCTCAAAAAGGTAATTGCAAAAGAAGTTCCCAAAGTGCTGTGTCAAAGCACATTATTAGAAAGTTATGTTGAAAGGAAAAGTGTGGAAGAAAAAAGGTGCACAATCAGCGGGGATGACTGCAGTCTGGAGAGGATTGTCAGGAAAAGGTAATTCAAAAGTGTTGGGGACTTACACAAGGAGTGGACTGAGGCTGGAGTCAGTGCATCAAGAGCCACCACACACAGACGGATCCTGGACATGGCATTCAAATGTTGTATTCCTCTTGTCAAGCCACTCCTGAACAACAAACAACGTCAGAAGCGTCTTACATGGGCTAAAGAAAAACACACCTGGTCTGTTGCTCAGTGGTCCAAAGTCCTCTTTTCTGATGAGAGCAAATTTTGCATCTCATTTGGAAACCAAGGACCCAGAGTATGGAGGAAGAATGGAGAGGCACACACTGCAAGATGCTTGAAGTCCAGTGTGAAGTTTCCACAGTCTGTGTTGATTTGGGGAGCCATGTCATCTGCTGATGTTGGTCCACTGTGCTTCAATAAGTCCAGGGGCAACGCAGCCGGCTACCAGGAGATTTTGGAGCACTTCATGCTTCCTTCCGCAGACGAGCTCTATGGGGATGCGGACTTCATTTTCCAGCAGGACTTGGCACATGCCCACACTGCCAAAGTCACCAAAACCTGGTTCAATGACCGTGGGATTATTATGCTTGATTGGCCAACAAACTTGCCTGACCTGATCCCCATAGACATACTATGGGGCATTGCGAAGAGAAAGGAGAGACATGAGACTGAACAATGCAGAAGAGCTGAAATTTTTAAACAACAAACATGTTATACTTACCTCCACTGTGCAGCTCGTTTTGCACAGAGTGGCCCCGACCCAAGTCTTCTGGGGTCCCTCGGCGGCTGTCTCGGCTCCTCCCCGCTTCTGGTAACCCCCCCCTGGGAAGCGCTTTCCCAAGGGGGTTACCTTGCGGGCGCGCTCCCGAGTCCTGTATTTGGCGTCCATAGCCGCCGACTACAGGACTTGGCCCCGCCCCCCGGCCCTCTCGTCATTGGAGTTGATTGACAGCAGCGCGATCCAATGACCTGTACTGTACTGTGTTGCACAATAAATCAAGAATGCTAGTATTGGGTTAAATTAAACATAATTTAAAAGCACTGGTTACCTTAGATCTTGCAGATTATCGAGCTTCTTGTCCACAATGCTGGCTATTTGTCCAAGCAGTGGGCTTGAATACATACCATGTTTTATCAAACAAACTGAAAACTTTGATAGTGAGAAAAAGTCTAAACTGTAACAAAAGAACAGACAACTGAATTATCCAAAAAAATACTTATCAGATTACATAGGAAAAAAAATCTTTAGAATGGTAAATGGCTTCGTAAACTGTTAATGTATTGTGAACTTAATACATCCTGCTTTAAACTGGCCATAGATGGATCGAATCTCGGCCTGCTCAGCAGGGATCAGCTGAAATGGGATCCATCTATGGGCAGGCTGATTGTACCCAAGTTGATTCATCGACTTGGGTACAACCACCATGTTGGATTTTTAGAATGCGATTATGGCCAGTGGCTATAACCGCCAGCAGGAATCACTGTGTTCTCCCAGCAGGGACGGCTCTCCGCGCCCCCCTGCCAGCAGAACACAATAGCTCTGTGGGAGAGGATTCCCCCCATCAACACTGACCTGTTATTGCAGGAAAGAAAAATTGCATAATCTATGGCAGAGATATTCACATCCCACTGCCATAAGTAGAACTTACATTCTAACTAGTCCATCTCAGTCTAAAGACACTGACAGAAAACTGGAGCAGCAGGTAGAAAAATGCTGTTGCTCAAGGGAAGACATGACATTGATATCAAGACAGATTTAGGTATCTTATATACAAAATATATTTCGGGGGTCTAATGTTTTCACACAATGTTCAAATAGAATACGATTCTAAAAACGTGTGGCTCTCAGGTAATTTTTTTTTTTTTTTTTTTTTATAAGTAGACTTTTTTTTTTTTGAGGAACAATAAAGAGTTTACGCATCACCCAAGATACGCACATAAATGCATGTATAATCAAACTTTTTTTGTTTACTTTTTCCATAGTGTAGGTTTATAACCCCCAAATATATTCTTGCAGTTGGCATACTGCTGGGGGGGGGGGGGGGGGGGAATTTCCCTTCACTTCATGTTCTTAAGACATCACAGGAAATAAGAGGACATCTCCCCAAAGTGAGGAATATTCGCATATTAAAATCTGACCATTTGTATGCTCCATCGGACAATTGTTGTCGGATTTTCCGACAACAAATGTTTGATAGCATGCTTTAAAATTTTCCGAAAAAAATGCGTGTTGTCGGATTATCCGATCGGGTCTACAGAAGTCCTTCGGACAAAAATCCAAAGTACAAACACGCATGCTCAGAAGCAATGCTAACCATAACACAAAATTAGGAGAAGTTGCCCAAAGGGTGGCGCTAAAGAGCTGAAAAACCACGTAGTTTCGTGTTTGTTGGCCGATAATTCTTTGCCACTTGTATGCGACAAGTTCATGGCCAACGTCCTTCAGACAAAAGTCCTACGCTTTATCCTTGGAAAATTTGATCGTGTTTACCAGGCTTAAGGCTGGGTTCACACTGCACTGCTGTGCAAATCACATGCAATGTCTGTGCGATACAAATTCAGCCATACAGATTGTATGGCTGAATTTGCATCGCATGTGGACCAAAGTCGTGCAGGACCCTTTTTTAGGTCCACACCAGAATCGGATCGCATGGGTGTTCACCAGTGTTAATTCCGTTGACTAAAACATTTGTTGACTAAATTAATACTATTTTAGTCGACTAAAACACTTGAGGCGACTAAAATACGACTAAAACTAAAATGCCATTTTAGTCAAAAGAGTATGACTAAAACTAAATTAAAAGTTGACATCAAAATTAACACTGGTCTGTAGTGAATATTCAAACCTTAAAGTGGTTGTAAACCCACTATTTTTTTTTTTTTCCCCCCAACGACCTGTAAGAGAAAGGCATAATGAGCTAATATGACTAGCATAATAGCTCATTATGCATCACTTATCTTAGATCGGGGCCCCCGAAGCCGTCCTCGTCTCCCTCTTCAGCCGCATCCATCGCTGCGGCGATAGCCGGAATGTTACTTCCGGGTATCGCCGCACCAGCCAATCACAGCACCGCTCCGGCGCTGTGATTGGCCGGAGCGGCGAAGATGTGACTCTGCGCATGCACGTATGAGCCGTCAAATTCGGCTACGTCGTCGAATGCTGCGACCTAGCCGAATTTGTGAATGGGGTTAACCCCATGCGCATGTGCGTGACGTCAGCGTCGCCGCTTTTAAATGCAAATATCTCCTTAACCGTGTAGGTTAAGGAGATATTTCATGCACCTACAGGTAAGCCTTAATCTAGGCTTACCTGTAGGTGTTTGTTTACAAAGTGGGTTTACAACCACTTTAACCACTTGACAACTGGGCACATAACCCCCTTCCTGCCCAGGCGAAATTTCAGGTTTCAGCGCCATCACGCTTTGAATGACAATTGCGCGGTCGTGCGACGTGGCTCCCAAACCTTTTTTTCCCCACAAATAGAGCTTTCTTTTGATGGTCTTTGATCATTTCTGCGGTTTTTATTTTTTGCGCTATAAACAAAAATAGAGCGACAATTTAAAAAAAAACACAATATTTTTTTAATTTTTGCTATAATTAATATCCCATTTTTTTTTTTTTAAAACTATTTTTTTCCTCAGTTTAGGCCGATACGTATTCTACATATTTTAGTTCAAAAAAAAAAAAATCGCAATAAGCGTATAGTGATTGGTTTGCGCAAAAGTTATAGCGCCTACAAAATAGGGAATAGAATGATGATTTTTTTTTTATTATTTTTTTATTTATTTTTTTACTAGTAATGGCGGCGATCTGCGATTTTTTTTTTTGCGACTGACATTACGGCGGACACATCGGACACTTTTGACACATTTTTGGGATCATTCACATTTATACAGCGAACAGTGCTAAAAATATGCACTGATTACTGTATAAATGTGACTGGCAGGGAAGGGGTTAACCACTAGGGGGCGATCAAGGGGTTAATATGTTCCCTGCTAGATCTTCTTACTGTGGGGGCGGAAGGGGACTGACTGGGGGAGGTGACTGATGGGTGTCCCTATGTACAAGGGACACACCATCCGTCTCCTCTCCCTGACAGGACGTGGATCTCTGCGTTTACACACAGAGATCCACGTCCCTGGCTCTGTGACAGCCGATCGCTCGTACCTGGCGGACATCGCGGCCGCCAGGCATGCGCATCGGCACTCGCCTGACACGGCGGGCACAGTTTTTCCCCGATGCGCGCCCGCGGTGGCGCGCATCGCGGAAGTAAATAAGAGGACGTCCATAGACGTCCTATCAGCAATTGACGACCGCTTTGCGGACGTCTTTTCCTTATAGCCCGGGCGCGAAGTGGTTAATACCATAAATAACAGATTTGATTTTTCACTCCATTAGTATATAATGAGTTTGGAAATTGTAGAGAAATGCATTACAATTTAACTATACCCATTTGATTTTAGACGACTAAAATTAGTTTTAGTCTACTAAAATGTACTGGAGATTTAGTCGACTAAATCAATTGCAGAATACAAAAAAAAAAAAAAAAAAGGGGACTAAAACTAAAAAGCCATTTTATCCTAAGACTAAAACTAAAATCGAAATTTGCTGCCAAAATTAAACACTGGTGTTCACACCTATACTATCCGATTCCTGTCCGAATTGACAGTTCGCACTGCGATATGCGAGCCGATCTGGGAATGTCATTACCTTTCTATGGACACCCACAGCGGTTTGCATAGGGCAGGGTGAACCGCCGGCGGGTGACATGAAATGCGGAAACCCGTACTGGATTCACGTCGCCGTAGTGTGAACAGAGCCTAAAACTTTGGACTTGCCCTAATTTTCAGTTTTATTGACAATAGTCAGCAAGACCACACAGGAGTGACTCTACCCAGCGAGTAGACAGCTAGCCAAAAAAAAAAAAAAAAAAAAAAAAAAAAAAAAAATTTACATTGAGTCTCACCCTCCCCACTTCATCCAAAACCATTACATACACTTTCATTTTTTGATCCATCCCAAGTTTAGCTTTCACACTTCAAAATAAGCAAAGAATGTTCTATACAGACTCATTGCCCAACAAATATTTGCTTTTTTAGCTTTGTATTTAGCGGTTTGTCTGGAGTTTCCTATTCTCTAAACTCCAATTCTGCAAAAGTGGAGCTCATTTTTTTTGACTAGCGAGATGGCTGTCCTGTGGGGTGAAAAGAACAAAGATTACCCATTTCAAAAAGAAGGCCAGGAAATGCAGTTTGTACTTTCACTTTTTGGGGAACACTGAAAAAAGCATGGCGTTTTCATAAAATGTAAAGACACTTGCATTAGATAGATAGCTTCTTATACAATCAAGCACAACAGGGTTCTCCGTGAACATAATGAACAAACATACTACTTTAAAGCATATGTAAATGCAAAGACAAAAAAACAAAACAAAAAAAAAAAAACACTTACTGGTAATTCATTACCGATTACCAGTAATTAGATGTGGTGGCTGCCTTAGATTTCATCCTTTTTATTTTCGTTTCTATTACTTTTAATTATTAATATTAGGGTCGCAACGATACTAGTATCGGTATCGATACTAAGTATTTGCACAATTATCGGTACTCGTGCAAATGCACGATACCTGAAACTGATACTTTCAGGCTCGGTTCTTTGAGCCGTCAGTGGGTCTCACCTGTTGACAGCTGAAGTGGTAAAGAAGTCCGGTAATTGGAGCTTTAAAAAAATAAATAAAATAAAAAAAAAGCAGCCGGCAATGTTTATTAACAACATTCCTCAGCTGCTGAAACACAAAAAATAAAGAAAGAAAAAAGAAAGTGGGGGAGATTTACTAAAACTGGCACACTCAGAATCTGGTAGCCAATCAGCTTCTAACTTCAGTTTGTTCACTTAAGCTTTGGCAATAAAACCTGGAAGCAGATTAGTTTCTATGCAGAGCTGCACCAGATTTTGCACTCTCCAGTTTTAATAAATACAGTAAAACCTTGGATTGCAACCATAATTCGTTCAAGAAAGATGCTTGTAATCCAAAGCACTTGTATATCAAAGCGAATTTCCCTATAAGAAACAATGGAAACTCAAATGATTCGTTCCACAACCATTTATTCATAGGTCCTTCAGTTTTATAGTCCATATAAAAAGATTATAGCAATGTGATAGGTTGTGTAATCATAAAATGTCCATCCACAAATGGAAGCCTCTACAAGGGGATTAGAAGCAAAATCCAGCAGGAACTACAGAGTGTGAAAAAGAAGAGAGAGGCACCTTAGTGTAGCAATATGTTGCTAAATGTTGTACCTTCATTAAATATAACCATATTGCTACACTTGGAGGCGCCTCTCTTCTCTTTTATACTCAGTTGTGACATGACAGCACTTGTATATCAAGACATCGCTTGCATATCAAGTCAAAAATTATTAAAAAATGATGCTCGTCTTGCAAAACGCTATCAAGTTACTCTTAAACCAAGGTTTAAGGCCCCTTTCACACTGAGGCGCTTTGCAGGCGCTATTGCGCTAAAAATAGCGCCTGCAATGCGCCCCAAAAAAGCTGCTCCATTGTATCCAGTGTCAAAGCCCGAGGGCTTTGACACTGGAGCGTTGCGCTTGCAGGAGGGTAAAAAAACTCCTGCAAGCCACATCTTTGAGGCACGATAGGGGCGGTAAAAATAACGCTCCCATAGCGCCCCTGCCCATTGAAATCAATGGGGTAGCGCCTCCAAAACGCTGCAAAGAGGTGTTATTGTGGGGAGCGTTTTTAACCCTTTTTCGGCCGCTAGCAGGGGTTAAAATCCCCCCGCTAGCGCCCGCAAATCGCAGGAAAAACAACGGTATAGCCAGCGCATCCAGCGCTTCAGTGTGAAAGTAGCCTTACTGTTAACCCCCATTGTTTATTTTTGTATCTTCCTATGTCTTCATCTGCAGATCACCTCTTATTAACCCTTAATTTACTCTAGTCAGCCTTAACTCCCTATTCTCCTCCATTTAATTATTATTTTCCTGCTTTTTTTTTTTTTTTGTTCACGGCCATTTTATAAACAAAACTTTTTTTTAAGTTTGCTTTGTTAGTATATATATATATGTGTAAAAATATTCACTAACATAAATTTACACATTTCACATTGAAAAAGCGCAAAATTTAAAAAAAATATTATTTCATTTGTAAATAACTTTTCAATGCTTTGTACCATTGCTTACAGCTGAAGTGAAAACAAAACAGTTGCGGTAGGTATCAGCGAGTACTAAAAAACAAAACAAAAAAAATAAACAAAAAATAAAAAGGTATCGGTACTCGTAAAAAAAAAAAAAATGGTATTGGTGCATCCCTAATTAATATGTATTTCAAAGAAGTACGAAGGCCAACTGGAAAACATGCAGCAGAAAAGGTTGGAGAACCATCTCCGGATACATTCGTGCTTACAATAGTACAATGATTAAAGTCCAGACAGTACCCAGTAATCCTGGAGTCATCTGTAGTGATTTAGCATCATTTAGCTTCAGAAAATATAACAGAAGAGAATCCCTTTAAATAGTTTCTCTGCCTCTCTGTCCGACTATGATGAAGGATATGGCAACATCAGTAGATATCAACCATGGCATAAACCTGACCTCCTCCATCCTGGGGAAAAGAGGGGGCAGATCCACCTTCCCTGCTGGACAAGTCGTCAATAGTGTGCGTCACGCCAGCTTCACAGAACAAAATTTTCTCCTACATCACACTGCACAAAACTTGCCAACTTAAGTACGATGCAGTACA